>PKRV01000478.1:0-502396 GCA_003709505.1 Hyphantria cunea
GCGAGATGACTTCCTCGCAGAAGGTCGCGACCGCGGTAAAACTGCTCTCGCCGCCGGCCATGGATCGTACGACGGCCGGCAGCGAGAGATCTCCTCCGATGACTGCAGTGAGAGCCCGACGCTCCGGTTCCCAGCGTGTGCTGGGCCGAGTCCTCACTGCAGTCGCAGTGTTGGCAGGCGGGACTCAATTCCCTCCTGCCGACCGAGTTCAGGTACTTTCCGAAGCAACCGTGCCCGGAAAGCACCTGCGTCAGTCGGAAGGAAAGGGCCCGTGCTGCCGCCCTGCCCACTCGAGGAAACTTGAAACAAACCCTATACCAACCCATCTGGCCAGTGTGGTAGAGTAGGCCAAATCCTCCTTTTGAAGGCAAGGCCTGTCCAGCAATGGACTGTTAAAGGATGATGATGATAAGGTGGAATCCATACCTAATAGATGTGTTGTCTTTTTCAAGTTTAGAAACTAGTTGGAATTTCTCCATATCCCAGAAATTAACCGTTCTGTCTGTGCCACAGCTAGCTAGAAGAAACTCATGAGGATGGAACTTTACACATGTTACTGCTGAAGTATGTTCTGCAAACTCTTGCAACACTTTACCTACCCGAACATCCCACACTTTTACCAAACCTGAAAACATTTATAAGAGTTAATGAAATTAATACTGCACTTGAATAAAGAATGTAAATCCATAAATATTTGTAAAAATACACCAGTAAATTCATACTTTAATATTATATAATATGTATTAATATTTATAAAATTATACTTTAATTAATGTTTAAATAAAGCATTTATACTTATAGCTAAAGTTCAAATTTAATTAAAAATAATGTTAAATATTCCTTGAACTCCTTTATTAAATTTTAATATTAAAAAAAATAACTACTGGCAAAAACCAACTCTTTATTTATTTTATTTATGTAATAAACTAGATACTTTATAAATTGTGATACAAAATACTTAAGGATTGAAATTGATCAGGTTAATTAAAAACAATTTTACTTCTGAATTTAGATTTGTGTGGGTAGAGAAACATACCATCTTCACAAGCTGAAGCAATCCATTGTCCATCAGGGCTAAATTGTAAGCTGTTTACCGCTAGACGATGACTTGCATAAGTTACAATGCAGCCTCTTTTTCTAGTATCCCATAGCTTCACATTACTGTCACAAGAACCTGTTGTTAAGTAATCGCCATATGGATGAAAATCCATACATTTGATAGCTCCTTTGTGCCCAGTGAATGTTCTCAACAATTTAGCAGCTTCCAAGTCCCAAATTTTTAAGGCACCAGTTTGTGATCCTGCACAAACTAAATCTTCTGAATGACCAAAACATACACATTCTACAGGAGTTGTATGTCCACTCAGGCTCTGTAAAGTAAAGTCGCGGAATTACGTTCTCTATAATCATGAAGTTCTACGCTAGGACTTTGGTATTTTAGTTTTACAGTAACAATATACACTTACCATTAAGCAGCTCTGTCTTCCAATGGCCCATAAGTTGACCTTTTTATCATCGCCACCAGTAGCCAAGACCTGGTTGGACTTGTGGCCCATGGCCAGGCAGTTGACATTTGCTTTGTGAGCCACAAACTCCTCTGAAATAAAATTACTATACAATCAAACAATGAGTTAAGTTAATAACTATATAATATCTGTGTCACACATACGCAGTTTCCATGATCGTCGGACAGCTTCCATGGTGATGGTAATTCATGTGGATTCCATGTATAGTATACGTAACCTTGTAAAATAGATAGTCTACTCTTATTAAATGCAATGATATTTGCTATAATCACAGCTTTTTATTTCAGGTCTTTCTCAACTTACACGATTACAATTTACATATTTGTTTTACTTAGATATTTATTTGTATACTTTTTAGTTTTTTAATGCAATACTTCACAATCCACCAATAAGAGTTGTTCTTCCTGTTAAATGTCACTATCAGTATTGCCAGATGAGTCTAAAAGAAGTAGTATTATATTTACCCTCGCAGAGTTGTGATGGTAACTGCCATTGGACTACTCACTCACCATTAAACTGACCTCGAGAAACTAATCATGAATTTTATTCTGTGGTTTTTTAATGACGAACTATTGACTGTAAACCGTGTTCCGTCGGACGATTCAGGCATGATCACGTTACTACTCGTGCGCGATAACTTGAGACCCGCGTGGAATACCCTATGACGCCCGCAGTGTTCACACTGCGGGCGTCATAGGGTAGGTGCGCGGGTATGAGGGGAGGGGTGACGAATTCCACGCGGGTCTCAAGTTATCGCGCACGAGTAGTATATAACTGGAAGATTCTAACTATGTTGATGGCAACCAAATATCCGGGAGGATAAAATTGCTTGTGATGCATACAATGAAATTTATAGGTCGCGTTTTCGAAGTAAGCGGGGAGTGGAGAGCCGGGGTAGCGGAGTAGACAGAACGAGCGTAGTGAGAACGCTTACCTGTTTTCAAAACCAGCGGGCTAGGCAGCGGGTGCTAAAGCGTTTTAATGTTTTGTTAATAATAATTTATAAGTTTAAATGGCTGGCAGCACCTGCCTGCAAGAAACCTAAGACCTATGTCAAAGCAGTAGGCTGCAATGGCTGATGATGACGTTTATATATGTACATATTGATCATTTTCTATTTAAACCAGGTAAAAAAGGATTGTATAACTTTTTTACTGTTCCATTATATAAAGCACAAACACGTGAAGCCACATCTTAAAAAAAATTAAGACATTTCCCGAGCTGTCAATAAAATGTCATGAGTGTATTTCTGTAATGCAAATGTCATAAACAGCTGATAGTGATAAAAAAGAAGCTTCTGGGAAAACATTGCAATAGTATCAAAATAAAACAATCGCCTTAAAATTGACAACATGTTAAAACCTTGTTGTGTACGTTTTATTTATAAACGTACTTCATTTAATAAGTTTTTTCAGGAGCGTCATGTTAGTTATGTACAAGGTCAGGAACCAGAGCCAAAAATTAGAGAATATTTTTATTATATTGATCACCAAGGAATGGTTAGTATTGTAAACCTAGAAATTGTTTTTGGTCATCACAAATAACATTGCCTAATCTTTATGAGTCTAAATATTTAAATTGATTATTATTTAGATATTAATTTGTAACTTGGTTCACTATTCCAATGTTTAAAAATAAATAACTATAAACACATACACAAGTGATGACTTTTGATGATTTGAACTATCTTTCTTCCAATGATTAATTTTCTGTTTTAGTTATTTTTAGATGACTCAAGAATGAAAAACTTCACATCGTGCTTTAAGGAAAAGAAATTTCTGGAGTTTTTTTTCAAGCGAATTCGTCTTAATACTACAGGTAGATATCAAGAATTCCCATTTATTTCTTTATGTGGAAGGGAAAGAAACTTCATAAGATGTGATGATCTACCCATAGTATACACGAATACTCTACAAGTTGACGACAATGATTTGTTATGTTATGGATATGCCGGCGATTTATTGACTTACCAATTTCAACCTGACAAAATATTCATGTTACCCTCAACTGGTCGAGTTTATCACCCAGCAGATGATAAATATGGAGGGGTGGGTCTAGTGAAGTCCAAACTGGCTATTGAGTTAAGTAAAAATTTTGAATTCCGCTGTGATAAAACACAATCTCCTACACATTTCAAATGGAAAAGTAATGTTTATGAATTAGATCAGAATTGGTTTCAAGAAACAGTATCAAAGTATAAATTAAAGATATGGTCTGAAGGCTAGAAATAAGAATATTTACAAAAACAAGTTAACAAACAGTTTCATTTATTGTTATATATATATATATATATATTGTATATTGGTAATTAAAATGTTTTTTCTATTCTCTTCTAAAATGTAAATAAAATAGTACTTTTAAAAAATATTTTTAGTTTTTTTAACAATTTCTTAAACTTTAGGCTATGTAGGCCCTTGTGTAGTTTCAAAAGCATATTAAATACAGTATTATTTAAATCAAATATCAGAATAATCTTAAATAACATTGTTATCGCGTAAATTAAATTAGATATTAAATCCTCTGGCTCTTCTGCTATTAAAAAACTGAAGGTTCTCTCATGGAGATATTTTGATTCTTAAGGATGGCTTGGCATGACACTGACATGTGTGCAGAGATGCTGGTAAAAGCTGGTATTAAATAAATAATTAAATGTAGAAGAAGAATTATAACTAACAGGAATCCTCAAGATTCAGGCTTTTACTAGTTATTTCAACTGCCTGCCTGCCATTTTAAAACCACAATATCATTACAATCATTGCTTTAAGACAAAAAAAATTGCAATGCAAAAATGGATGTCACCTTAATAAATTTATTTTAATACAAAAATACCATTATTTTATTTCTTATATGTATGTATATGATAACTATAGTGAATATTCATTCTTTTTATTTGATTCCAAAAATAAATGCTTGTAATAAACTTTAAGTATTTAGGTACATAAACTTTAAAACATATTTATGTTGTTAAATAAGACAGACCCAGAGACAAAAAGAATGAAGAATCACCGTCTACCAAAAACAAATATAGAGTTATAAGTTATATTAGTTTTTTTATCACATGTTTATGGCTAATCAAATTGTATTATGATGATTTTGTGTACATTTAGAAATGATGTGTTTAAACTGTCGCATATTTTATATTGTACAATAACTAAGTGGTTTCTTCTTTAGAAAATGGTTGAAATGAGCCTTGTTGTACCCAAGATATCCCTTGGTTTGCACATTCGTTTGTTGGAGTTTTCAGCATCATATTTTTGGCATTATCATGAACATCAGGGTCATATGGCTTGAAAGTTATGAAGTGTTTATCTTCTGTAGGTGGGTCATCATAAATATGATCTATACTTAATACAACACATTCTCTTACTTTCTCCATAAATAATTTTTTATTACTCTTATACCTGAAATTTAAAAAATAATTAGTTTTGATCAAAAAAACTTTAGAACAATAATTTTTATTTGCAGCTACTATGATTTTTATCTGTTGCTTCAATGTAACGTTCATAAACGTCACTTAGCGTCTTAATTGAATATATGATTTTGAATTTGAAATAGTCAGAAAAATTGATATTTTAAGTTTTTATTTTATATGAATCTGCCAAAGTGACTATTCCTCCTGATGGACACACATACTTATTGCAAATACAGACAATGCAACAACGCAGCATGAAGAACCACGCAATGACAGCCTGTTGAGATGCTTCTTCATCATTATCATCACATACAATATATTATGTAAATTATTAATTATACAATTAATTCACTTACGCAACAGATGCTTCAACGTTTGCAGGCACTTTAACATTCAAGTTATGAAAAATAGAATATAAATATTTTAATATTAGCCATATGTGATGCTGCTTTTTATCCCACCGTGGGAACACTTCAGTCAAATTTAGTACACCTGTATTGGCATCAACTGCAGGGTGATATACGTGGGAAATAAACGTTAAAACCTGAAACAGTTTATTTTTATTATTACTCTACCATAGCTTAGGGGCTTAGTTTCATTTTAAATGAATCTAAAATGTTAAGTTGAATTTGCTTACAGGCACTTCTTCATCTGGAAAATTTTCAGGTAATGTTAATGTAAACCTGAAAACACCTCCTTCATAGTAATCAGAACGCACGAAAATAACTCCAAACCACACTGTAATATTAAATTAAATTGTTAGCAGCAGAACGTAGAAATGTGGTATCTCAAAAGTTTGACAAACTGAATTTTAGATAAAATTTGATGAGAAAAAAAAATGTGTCAATTGGACTGTGTCTCAATAAGTGAGGTTTGGATAGAGATTTATTAATACACAAGTTATAAATTTATGAAGTAGTTTTTTTGCAAAGGTGTAATGTTCCTAGTTTTGATATGCCATTTCTGCTGTTGATAATAGAAAGAGTATTATTTTCAACTTTAAACTCACAAACATAAAGTTGAAAATACACAGAACCAAATAAGGGGTTAAATTTCTAATTTAATAAATTACAAGATTTTTATTTTAAAATATGACATTGTCATGGACATTAATATATAGTTATGTATATATGCGAGAATTATCGCGATCACGTAACTGGGTGGAATTAAATAGCTTGACTTGTACAACTTACACATAAGAAATTTAGCCTGTTATGTGATCTCTGTAATTCTCGTGTACAAGTCTTGCTATAATATATTTTTAATTATTCATATTTCAAGGAACGTGAAACTTTATATGTAACTTAATATTAATACTTAAAAATACATACAAAATGAGTTTTCGTACGATGGTATCACATAGATCCCTTGTAGATTTTCCGTTTGCAGCATTCGACTGGAAAAAAAATGTGTCTTGTAAGATCGAGTGTAAAGGATTCCATTCTGAATGTAAATACCATGTAAATACGAACAATATATTCAATTCTAGTTCGTTAGTTCCTGAGAATTAAGATAAAACTTTTTACTCACTATTCGGCCATGATAATACATTCTTGATGATACATGGCATGTAAATCTTTGTTTTCTCTCTGAATTTTGCTATCATCATTCATATTCTATTTTGTTTGTTGTAACGAAAAACAATGTAAATCAGAATAAAACTAAATTACTATTGACATATGTTACGATGACATTATTATTGACGTTACGATGATGGACATCGAGTAAAGTTGAGTAGAGTATATGCCCTGGTCAGTGCTGCCAACTCTTATTAACCTTAGTCGACTAAAATAAACAATCGCTTGGTTGGCTTGGGAGCTACTCTACGTTCTTATAAGCGAAATAGAATAAAATATTTTTCTTAGCGATCCAATATGAAGTTATAAATATTAATGATGTGTAATACTTTTTTTCAAATTGCATCCTCATCATCTACAACCCATAATGTCCCAATGCTGGGCTCGGGTCTCCACTCAGGAGAGGTCTCCAAACTGGCCCAGTGCGGGTTGGAGACTGGCAACGTTGTGGCTACTTAATCTTGCTGTTGAATGTTTTTGACCCGCCCAAAGGCCTCCCATTAAGCTTAAGGACTGTTATCATATCCATAACAACAACAACCGGGATTGACTGTTTAACGTGACCTCCTCCGTTGTAACAAAAAAATGGTGTACGTATTATTATTTCACCATTTGTCACCAATTGAAAAAAGTGGGTTTAAAATCAATTTTTCAACACGAAATAATTTTGTACTTGTTAACTTGTTTCATAAAATC
Source organism: Hyphantria cunea (assembly GCA_003709505.1). Classification (NCBI taxonomy): domain Eukaryota; kingdom Metazoa; phylum Arthropoda; class Insecta; order Lepidoptera; family Erebidae; genus Hyphantria; species Hyphantria cunea. The sequence goes on from PKRV01000478.1 coordinate 7,212, forward strand.
ATGTAATTATGAAGATATTATATTGTCATCGCAAAATAATTAGATTTTTAGATATTACAAAGATTATTGGATTGTACATTTAATTATAAAGGAGGGTAATATTTACATATGAGTATATCATATCATATCAACAACCCATAATGTCCCACTGCTGCTTGGGTCTCCTCTCAGGAGAGGGTTATTTACAAATGTTTGATATCTTCAATCATCAATGCAACTAGATAACGGGTCACATATAAAATCAAAATTAAATGCTGTCCGCATGATTATATATCCATGTTGCTACATATTTTACTAAAGATACCGTGACAAAAGTTTTAATACCCCTATTTAGTTCGACCTAATTACAACCATGGCACCTAATAATAAAGACATAAATCTTACGATCATTCGTCACAATAAAGTTTTTTTCCGATTCTGATTGCTTCTTCGTACTTTACTACAAGAGGTATTAAGTCGTGTTGAAAACCAAAACAATTTATAATATGATCGTAAGTTTAGTATTTTGATAAAAATTATTTATGTTTCGGGTATCTATGTTTGTGAGTATACATAGCTAAGTATTATTGTATTTATGTGTACATTAAGATTATTCACTATAACAGTGTTTTTATGTGTCAAAATGTAACAAAGTTTAAGTACGATTTTTGTTTCTTAAATGCATGCAGTGTTACCGGCTGGCCAAGGTGTCTATCAGTGTATATCACAAATAAAATATCACTAAATTCCACATCTGTTCATTCGTGTTCACAATCTTTATAGGACAAGTGCTGTTCAGTGCAGTTAATAAATTATAATGTTCAATTTTTTGTATATAGCCCCGCCAAATGAGTCTACGTTGCCTGATGGAAACTATAAGCAGAATCCAATAGTGGATTTTCACTATACTCATTGCGAATGCAAATAATGCAAAAATGCAGCATGGTGACCCACACCATAGCAGCCTAGTGATGCTTCAGCATCGTTGGTCTAGTAGTCACCAACGAAACACGACCACATATCACCTGATGGTAAGCGATTCCTACCGCTCATGGACTCCTAATCTGCGTATACCTGGATTAATTTTCTTGAAACAAGTTGAATTTGTTGTAAAATTGTGGTTTTGATTTGTTTTTATTATCTTCCGTTTCTTTTTCACATCTATAATGTAACCTTACGTCAATAGTATAACATAAACTAGTTTTAAGTTGAACATGTTGTATTACATTTTGTATTTGTGCAATAAATGTTATTATTACTATGTACTCACCGAAAGTAAGACACTCCGGACGTTAAAATCTTTTTGAGCATTATTTTCACAACTTTTGAATACACATTGCAGCAATGCGAATCGTGTTTATATTGGCTGTGATTCAAGTGAACTAAACAAATTAAGAGTTCGTGACTCAAGTGCGCTGTTATTTACCGAGGCGCATTGTATCGAAGTTCGATGTACAATTCTTTAGAACTATTACTTTAGTGCTATTAATTAGAACCAATTAACTGTTTCAAAGTCACGTGTTCAGGTCCTTTACTTAAATAACACCAAAAATTACAAAAGTGTACGAATAATCGAACTTATTACTAATAACTAGTTGTTTCCAACCATAACGTTATTTAGTATTTCATAAAATGACAATCTGGACAATGGCAGGAATGTATGGCACTTTTGTACCACCTTGCGTATCTAATGGTAGGGATTGATTTTGTATTTCTTTGGCTGGTAATGTTATCGACATTAACATTTTAAACTTCAAGGTTTTTAGAATTGTTACCTCAAATGATTATTATAGCAACTAGCTTTATAAAAGATATACATTTCAAACCCATTCATTACACATTGCGAACCGTACAGAATCTGCTATTCTCCTTTCAAGTCACTTGAAAGGAGAATAGCTATCCAAATGTATAATAACTTTTTTCCATATTAACCGTAGAGTTTTATATGAGAGAGAATTCACCTTGCTTATTTTAACATTATGTAAAATCTATCTACTTTAGTATGTCCTACATTTCAAGTTCAAAAATCTGTAAAACTTAATCGATTCGATAATATAAAAAAACGGATCCGAGAATTAGAAAATGTAGTAGTCGGTTTCTTTGATACCTCCCTATTCTTCAATCTGTCAGAACTGTCTTAGGGTACGGTACTTTTTTTAGAGGGCATAGGGAGGTCGTTTTTTGAGAGATCGTTTTTTGTTTTTGCAGAAGACGGTCCCCATTTCATGTCATCCACATTTTTTATATTTTTTATCATTAATTCCATCACGACGAAGACTTGGAAGACTTAGAATTGAAGACATTAAATACTTGACATTGGCAGAAATAGCTGATCCGGCTGATTGCCATATCATCAAAAGAAGAAGAGATCGTTTTTAGTTTTTGCAGAAGACGGTCCCCATTTCATGTCATCCACATTTTTTATATTTTTTATCATTAATTCCATCACGACGAAGACTTGGAAGACTTAGAATTGAAGACATTAAATACTTGACATTGGCAGAAATAGCTGATCCGGCTGGTTGCCATATCATCAAAAGAAGAAGTAGAAGGCATAGGGCTCTAAGCGGTTTGAGATTCCAAAATCAATAAGCTGATGAATTTTGGAAACGGAATTTGGTCTAAAGTATATGGTGGATAGGTATCAGATAAGGTATAACAGCCGTTTATTTAGAAATGAATGGAATGAAAAACGGAGTTGATGAAATATTTAATTTAACTTGATTTTCCATCATGAATTAAAAAAAAATGTTTTACNTTCGAATTTATTTATTTATAAAATGGCATTACGATAAATGAAGTTTTTGTAAATAAATAAATATATTTTTTAAATAAAATAGTTTGAGTGTAAGCTTTTTTACCTTTCATTAAAACAAGTTGAAGATTTCATTACACATACTCACACGCTATCGATTATTCTAATTGTAATAAATTTACATGTAATGACGTTAGATATTGTCATAACATTTGAATAATAATTTTCATCAAAATAGTCCAGAATGTTTTAGCTTATTAAAAAAAGTTTGAAATTTTCAAATTAAAGACGTGTAGACAGGACAACGTCTGTCGGGTCCGCTAGTAAAGACATAAATCTTACGATCATTCGTCACAATAAAGTTTTTTTCCGATTCTGATTGCTTCTTCGTACTTTACTACAGGAGGTATTAAGTCGTGTTGAAAACCAAAATAATTTATAATATGATTGTAAGTTTAGTATTTCGGTAAAAATTATTTATGTTTCGGGTATCTATGTTTGTTAGTATACATAGCTAAGTATTATTGTATTTATGTGTACATTAAAATTATTCATTATAACAGTGTTTTTATATGTCAAAATGTAACAAAGTTTAAGTACGATTTTTGTTTTTTAAATGCATGCAGTGTTACCGGCTGGCCAAGGTGTCTATCAGTGTATATCACAAATAAAATATCACTAAATTCCACATCTGTTCATTCGTGTTCACAATCTTTATAGGACAAGTGCTGTTCAGTGCAGTTAATAAATTATAATGTTAAATTTTTTGTATATAGCACCGCCAAATGGGTCTACGTTGCCTGATGGAAACTATAAGCAGAATCCAATATTGGATTTTCACTATACTCATTGCGAATGCAAATAATGCAAAAATGCAGCATGGTGACCCACACCATAGCAGCCTAATGATGCTTCAGTATCGTTGGTCTAGTAGTCACCAACGAAACACGACAGCACGAACGATGTTATTATTTTTTTATGGAATAAGGGGCAAATGAGCAGACATATCACTTGATGGTAAGCGATTCCTACCGCTCATGGACTCCTAATCTGCGTATACCTGGATTAATTTTTTTGAAACAAGTTGAATTTGTTGTAAAATTGTGGTTTTGATTTGTTTTTATTATCTTCCGTTTCTTTTTCACATTTTTATCATTCATTCCATCACGACGAAGACTTGGAAGACTTAGAATTGAAGACATTAAATACTTGACATTGGCAGAAATAGCTGATCCGGCTGGTTGCCATATCATCAAAAGAAGAAGAGATCGTTTTTTGTTTCTGCAGAAGACGGTCCCCATTTCATGTCATCCACATTTTTTATATTTTTTATCATTAATTCCATCACGACGAAGACTTGAAGACTTGGAAGACTTAGAATTGAAGACATTAAATACTTGACATTGGCAGAAATAGCTGATCCGGCTGGTTGCCATATCATCAAAAGAAGAAGTAGAAGGCATAGGGCTCTAAGCGGTTTGAGATTCCAAAATCAATAAGCTGATGAATTTTGGAAACGGAATTTGGTCTAAAGTATATGGTGGATAGGTATCAGATAAGGTATAACAGCCGTTTATTTAGAAATGAATGGAATGAAAAACGGAGTTGATGAAATATTTAATTTAACTTGATTATCCATNAAGAGTGTTGCCAGGAGTTCGTATTTTTAATAGCCTAGAAATGTGGGTAAGTTATTTGTAGGTAAATTCATACTCATTTATTGAAGAAAAGAGTGAGACATTAGTATAACTTTATTTTATATTTACGTTTTTTATAGTGTTAGTTAAGTTACGTAATTTAAAAACAAAGATTTAATTTTATAGTTAAACGTATACTGTCACTTTCGGGATATCTATCGTATTAATTCATGATGCTATTATAACCATCCATATATTATTGCAATGGGCTATCTACCTAGATATATCGTAAGCACCAATATAAGTGACCCAAGATGAAAAGATGATCTAACTTTTTTAACTACGTAATGGTTAAAAAAAAGTGGCTGGCTATTAAAATAAATCTAATTTGTTAAGATTGATGACTGAAAAATATTTAAACTTTAGGCTGTGTCATATATATGTAAAGTAAATACACTGACGATGACATTGAGCTCGAAGCGCCAAAAATTTAAGAAACTCATACAAAATAAAGGATTCTAGGATAATTAATTAAGCTATACTATATGTATGTTTGTTTGCTGTTTTTTGTTTAATATTGTCTATAATAGCATACAGTACAACTCCTATGCATGCTGAGTTTACCTGTAAGTAATTATTACAATATTGCTATTTTCGTCTGTGATTTTTAAACTTTTGTTTTGTTTTTTTTTTCAGTTTTTTGTCTTATACTGGTTCTATTTTTATAATATTGTTACATTTAAATTATTTTAGACTTTTTTTATTGAAGTGTGTATATTTATTTGAAATGTATCAAATAAATATACACACTTCAATGAAAAAAATGTAATAAGCACGTCATGCCCTTTTACTTGATACCCTACTTGAGTACATTTCAAAATATTCCACTATTTATCCCCACTTGCAACTCTTATGTCTTGGAAATGGCTAAACCAATTTTACTATAATCTACCGTTTTGAAATGTTACACATTATGCCCTTTTATTTGATATCCATGTGGACACATGGACAACATTTTCCAAGTACGATTTTAGGTACTTTAGAGAGCGCCGTATTTGATTTACGGCACCCCATTTGTTATGTTAAGTAGTTTAGAAGTTATGAAAACTTCTAAACGAACAGACAAAAATACATATATGTCATAAATCACAAAAAAAAACTATCTTTGAATAACCTACGCATATTTTTTCTGCTTACACATACATGCGTCCTTCATTAACACAATATTTATATTCTAATTGAAGTTTATACGAAACAAATAGATTTGATTTTGCATATTACCTAGGTTGCAATTGCCAGGGACATTTTTTTTAAAAGTGGCAATACTACTAATCCCTCACACATATTAAAAAAAATTCTTCATTTTCTTCGTTCTGCGTGCGGTATCTAACTTTTTTATTTGATCTGAGGGATCATCATAGTGTAAGAATCTAACATGTACATGTATGTGTATATTTATAAAAAAATATGTGTATTTACTACGTGTGTATGTGTATTCTTTATGTGTATTTGTATATTTATGTTTATTGTTTGTTTTTATAGATTATGTAAGCTCTGTGCACCACCTACCTTACAATATTTCTACACCACCTAAGGTTGACAGGAAGAGAATGCCTTGAGCATTAAGTCCGCCAATGTACAGATGAGCGAAAAGTTTTTGATAAATAAATATTGTAGTACTTTATATTTGTGTTCTATATCTTTATGTATTCTCGTTTGCCCAGTTTATAGTAAACCAAAATATGCCTTTGAAAGGGAGCCCTTTGTCCATTAGTGTACTGTATTAAATATTAGGTAAGAGTATTATTACATACATTACACTGTATTACCTGATTAATATCAATAATTGACAAAATTAGTATTTCGTGTATGTATCAATAAAGACTATTGCAAGTAAACAAGCGTCCGTAAAGGAATAAGAAATGTAAATCAAATTTTTAAACCCCATATCTCGTGACAAAATGAACTTGTATGTAAAAGAACCGTGTTACAAAATAGTAAAAGATAAACATAATAAATGAAATTTTCAGTGTACAGTATCAGTACTCAATGGCAGTCATGGACGGTCACTTTTCTTCAGCTAGCCCCTCTTTTATAAAAATCATAATATCTAATAGTGTTTATATTGAATCAGATGGGCAAGTAACCGTATTATTTAAATTATTTTACGTGAAACAATGTACATAATAATGGACTGATAAAGTAACTACTTAATGATAGATTAAAAATCAATGATTAATCTTCCATGTGAATCAAATATCAATCTCAGCTTTGTGAACAATACGGGTATTGAGAGTAGTACTACTCTATGAGTGGGGGATTAAGAGGCAGCGCATTGGATTTAGGGAGGATGAGCACCTGATCGTGGAGGGATCAGCGACGTACGCTCTCAATTAGTAGGGATTATCCCACACGTGGCGCAATACTTTTTTAAATCCTACGCATTTTTGTAATACGTACCTGTATTATTCATTATAGAAAGAACATAGTGTGGACATCATCGAATATATTAAAAAATCAGTTACAAATTTAACGTTATAAACGTTAAAATTGTATATACATAAACTAAGAAATTTAAATGATTATACAAACTTTAAGATGCACACTTAAGGCCTGACTTTCATAGTCGACAAGGTTGTGATTTTGATTCCCACCCCACCACAAATAACACTAAGTAATACCCAAAATTTCCCGGTGAAAATTCATACCGTATTTCGTAGATAATCACATAGATAATACACCAGACTATACAGTTACTCATGCACCTAATACCAGAAAAATAATAATTTACTTTAATCACGTACAGAACAAGAGTTTTTTTAAATAATCACATTTTTTATCAATTTACGAGGGTAGCTCTAAACATTTTCTTAGTAACGATCAAAATAATATTTTTTAGTGTCAATTTACATTTATTATTTTTACTCAGCCTTGCTTATGTGTTAACTTTCCAGATTTCTTTATTTTATTTGCCTTTTATATTCGCCAAAGAGTAAAAAGAAACGCAAAACGTCTTTGATTACGAAGTGTTATCGTGCATATTTAGTTTATGTGTTGTTACTCACGCCTGGTTTAATGGGAAACCAACAAGCCTTTTGGTCAACTTATAATTTGGCGAAAACTCAAGGATAATATGTGTGACTGTTATTTTTGTCTTACGGATGTCAAAGGTTTAGATAGGCTGATAATAATGTAGAAGGCTATGTATTCTCACACTTAGTCATAAATAATAATAATTATTGAAATAACATCTCCGTTTGAGGTTATAATCATTATTTACTAGCTGACCATTGATGGGACTAATCCCGCCCGCACGCCCACCACTGTAACTCTTGTACACCAGAATGAACAACTTTGACCGACGAACACACCGAGTTATGACACATCGGGAAGTCCCAGGAAAATTTAAAACGTCATGGCACCAGCAACGAAATTAATCAGAAAAAATACTTGCGGAGTTGGAAATTTAATATGTCCACTTCCCTCTTTAGCAAAGCGGGAGACAAAATGGAGTCAATATAGGCACCTTTTCAAACCTTGAAGCAGCACGGATAAAATATTAAGGGTCCTGAGTGAGCTAAATTTAATTTCTAATAATATATGGCAGAATCACTTAAACGCACGGAAATTCACCGAAGTTGTCACAAGATCCCTATAGTATACCGCCCCAGAGGTCATTTGTAAGCTATATAGCATTATATTAGGTTCGTTGTACCAAAGACTACATTTCGAGAGGACATGTTGAGCAGAATTTTCACAGCTAGAATCAGGTGTTTAGCATTGACACAATGGTGAATCGACTAATTTAAATGAGTGTAGTTTGCTCTTAAAGTTATCGTGGCCTGTAAGAAATAGAGCAACGTAGTGACCCACCTCGAGCCATGTCCTCGACAATCGTTCTCGAACAGATGGCAAAAACTGGTAGAGGTCGCGCCCTTAAGATGATTCATCCCATCGTTGTTGCTATTCATCCATGAGGTCGTTATAGACATTAGACTGCTGTTGAAACAATGTTATGATTTTATCGCGGTCTCGTACATCCATAAAATCGCTCATGGCTGCACATCTTTGCTAGCTGACGCTGCGAATTTCATATTGCCGTATTTATTTTTGTGAATATATCTAAAATTTTCGGAAAAAATATTTTAGTAAGTCCGTGTAAACTTCCTGCAGCGCATCAGAATAGAACTAAGCAGATTGAGATAATATAACACCTCCTTTTTTTATTCTCTTCCTTTCTTATTGTATACAAAACTTGTTCTGACTGTAACAAATACATAGAAAAAAATTATTATTCAATTTGATGCAGTCGATCGAAAGTCATGGGCGTACATATAGTTTTGTGATTCATTTTCATTATTATTTATATATTATATACTATATATAGGCTTGCCAGTTGGCCGGGAATTTTTTCGGGTCTGTCCCGGAATTTTGCGTCTAGTTCTGTGTCTAGTAATTATCTTTTTGTCACGGTTTCCGAAAACCTACTAGCTTTGTAATAATAACATAAACTAACAATGAATGACACGGCTGGCCTGTGAGTGATGGGGAAATGCTTCCCGAATTTCCCACGATATTGAATATACAGGACGCTTTATACATAGTTCGTATGTCTGAATACTGTAAATAAAGAGCTTCCGAAATAAGAACACGTCCACAAATTATAAGTTTAAGAAAGTAGTTTCTTTTGTTCGCTAAATATTCTTTCAATTCACGAGAATTGAAAGAATACTAAGCGAACTGAATAGTTTATGGACAAAAGAGCGAACCCAAATGTCCTTGAATGTAACCAAGTGCAAACTGCAGACTCCTATCAATTTTGGTGTGGCTTGCTCAGAAAGAGAAAAACTAATAAAAATGCTAAAATTCAGTGATAATCAAGATATTTTTACTATGGCCACGACCCGACACCGTTGTCCTTTTTTTTATAGAATTGTCCTTCACAGGCTACACCAAAATATATATCTTTTGTCTTTTCGGGAAACTAAGTATTATATTCCCAAAAAGAATTGGTATCAAGCCACCAAGAACAAACCAAAAGCGATCTGTTAATTTTTCTACCTATTGTAGATGTTATTATCAACTTAAATATTGTAATGAGTAGTCGTTACTATGACTACTATTAATTTTTTATAACTGTTAACTACTTCATCACATAAAAAGCTTGGTCAAAAAGGTCTTCAAATCATAATATCAAGAGATAGGGATAAATCCATACATATTTGTATGTGTTACACATTGCATCGACCCAAAATAAAATTAGTAAGTATATTAAAATAATAATATGTGTCAATACAGTCTGTGAATTAAATAGAATGGTTGCACAACTAGTGCACAACATTTCTTTAATGATACCGTTTCTCTTTATTCTTTTTCATTATAAACATACAGTTAATAATGAGTAATGCACGTTAAATCTATTACGAGTTTTATGATAGCCATTTTGTTCGTAGAAAACAGACGTTAATTCGAGGAAACATATGGATGAAATGGCGGTACTCGGTTACAAAGTGCCGCTAGCTGCTCCTCGGCAATAAAACGACAACATTTGATGTATCTGCGCTCAGCGTCCCGTCATTTAGGCTCCTCGTATAAATAAACAGCTTTATGTGTTTTACAACACCATGTAATTAAAATGTGAGTTACGTAAATAATGTCTTCATCTGACAAGCTTCAATGTCTACAGAACATGGTGTTATATTTAAAATAAAGTAACTAAATTAGTTAAATATGATAATAAGCCGACCCCAAATAATCTTGGAGTAATAAAGTCTAGAAAGAAGAAGAATAGTTGCATGCGAATGGTGACCAATTTAGAACAAAATTGTTTTTTTGGGATGTCGGTCAAAATATCCATTTGTTATTGGATAGATGTACATGAATACAAATATAGAGCATGTGTAGCTAAAATACATTTTAGAATATATCTTATTTTTACTGTGTCATCTGTGTATGAGTGTCATAGGCATGTGTAAGATTTCCCGTGTTTTCTGGTGGTTCGTAACGCATTTAACTTGAACCTGGGTTCTATTTGTTGGGTCCATTTTATGGCAATTCTTTTTATACCGGTGACTGGAACCACCACTATCGTAAATAAAAAAAGCTATTGTTCAAGTCGAAACAGTGCAGTATTACGAAATAAGCTTTAAAGTAATAATTTAAGAAAAGAAACTTTAAAAAACCTTTTTTAACAGTCCTGCATGAAGTTATAAAGTTTAACGACTATTTTGTTAGGGCTTGAAATTTCATTTGATACTCACAGGTAAATTAAAATACTTATGGGAGTCACATAAAAGAAATAACAATCAAACAGTCATATATTTTCCAATAAGCAATTGCAATACACCACTGCATCACTGACACTGCACCATCATTCAATTCTATTCAATTTATTTAATGAAATATAAGCTTTACAGTTTATATCGTATCGTTGTACTAATTACAACACTAAAAACAAACTAAAAATACAAAAGTCAATCAAACAAAGAAATGAAATTTTCTAACAAATAACACACCAATTTTTACATATGACCCATAAAATTAGTCTTTAAAATTCCTCTAGCAATGAGGTTGCTGACAGTCTGGGGAGACAGCCACGTAGGTGAATAGCACAGGAGTCATGTTATAGTCTTCCAATGCCACGCACATAGTGATCGGGATATTAAAAATGGATTGATTCTAATATAATAGAGCTACTCACCTTACCCGCCAGTATCTGACAATAATTTACCACCTTATCTCGCACGAACATACAAGGGTAGAAAAAGGGGTAATATCCGTACACGTACGTTTAGGTATCTACAAAATTTACGTCGAATTTTGTCAACCATTATGTTTCCAAACTATAGCTTCATATTCCAATTCACTGTGGATATAGGCATATATTTTTATTATAACTTGAATGATCTTAAATTGTGATGATATTTTAATAATGAAACCTATGCATATTAAATGAATAAGGTCGAAAACATAAGTTATTTACTTTAGACACTAGGTAAATCGACGGTAATCTTCTCTATCTATATACAAATAAGAATGAATCACAAAAATGTATGTTCGCGCATAACTTCCGATCGGCTGCACCAAACAAAATAATTCATTTTTCTATGTGTTAGTTATTGCTAGGAAAAGGTTTGTATGAAAGAAAGTTAACGATAAAAAAATAAAAGAAAACCGGGGCTGTTCTATTTTATTAGTCCGCTTAATTGTATACCATGCGGCCCTACGAGAAGTTAACACGGGCTTACTAAAATAAGTTTTTCGGTAATTTAGAATATTTTCATGAAAATAAATATGACGGTACGCAGTTCGCCGGGTTAGCTAGTAAAATATATTTTCGAGTTCGCGAACACTTTGCTTCAGTACAATAACTGAAATACTACTTAGAAGATGTTTTTAAATAATGATAATTAATTTTCATCATCATCCTCATGATGATGATGATGATGAAAGCGATTTTTAAAAATTATGTTTAGTTATAGCAGTATTATGCGGTTAGGACTTTACTTATAAGTATTAAATTATCTTCGCCCGCGGATTCATCTGGGTGTATACCGGTTATCGCCGTAAAAAGTAGCCATTATTCTTGGTTACGAATCAAAGTGATGAAGAAGGAGAAATCAGTGCACGGTCTAGCCGTGAAAACGTAACAGACAGACAATACTAGGTATGGAAAAATATATGAACTAAAAATTTTTTTTTATGGACTAACGACTTATAGCCTGATGGTAAGCGATTACCGTTGCCCATAGATACCCGCCACCCCAGAACCAACACAAGTGCGTTGCCGGCCTTTGGGGGGGGGGGGGCAAGGTTATGGGCGGTGCGCCTAGGGTATCCTCAATCACGCAGTGAAATACAGCGCAAGAGTTGTTTTACAGTAGTTTTTTGTGAGGTCGAGCCGGCTCATTGGTGTGGAAGCGTGGCTCTCCCAAGGTCTATATAAAAATGTTAAATTTGTTTGTGTGTATGCTTAAACAAGTCAAAAAGATATTGCATTCCATTTTTAACACGATATACAAGCCACCACAAAGATTGTTCTGATCTATTTTTTACGATAGTTTTTTCCTTATTTCTTATCAATGTAACCATAATTTGCCTAACAAAGCTTGGCAAGGTACTAATATTATAAAGTATACTCATGTTATAAATTCGAAAGCAACTCAATCTGTTGCGCTTTAATGGTTAAACACTGCACCGATTTCAATGAGTTTTGCATGGGTATTTGTACTTCGATTCTTAAAAGAGGGACACAGGCTTCTCTTCACCGCGATAACCGATAACGGCGGGCAGAGCCGTGGCCAGAAGTTAGTTTTATATAGTTATTTTAGTTAACATTGTACTTTGTAGCAGTGTTTCGGGATATGAAGCCTCACGCATGCGCCGTGCATTTGAATGATTTGTGACTTGAGTCAGTCATGCGTGATACGAGACTGGTCGACTCACGTGTCTCAAGAGAAGCCTTTCAGTGGTACGTGAAGATGGGTATCATATTTAAACTACTTTCTGTACTTTATCTTAAACAACTTACTATTTATTCAAGCTTTTATTTTTGAAATACACGCCGTCCGAAGCATCGAAACCATTTTAAAAGAAAGCTTAAATATGAAAGATAATAATAAATACAGGTATAGAAAAATTTAATAAAGAATAATATAATTAAATCAATTGAGCCTGGCGACGTCGCTACACTGTATTAGGTGCTACTTTTACTGTCAAATAGCTAGACATTAGATGTTTCACATAAAAAAATGTGATGTCATCAAAAACATAACTTCAAAAGAAAACAAGTCTCGCTACTCATTTTTTCTACTGTATAAAGTTATGAGATCCATGCAATGCCTAGTCCAATAAAGAGATTGACTTGACCATCATAGATTGAATTACAACACTAAGCTTAGTGAAATTAGTGTTTTTTCTTTCATGGCAATTTCGGACAATTCAGTCTACTTAATACTCTGCGGGATTTTAGTACATCTTCTAAGACATGTCCCTTGCTTTTTCATTCCATTTTCCATTTTACCAGTTTACCATTATACACCTATTTTTGCAATATTATATTATATATATCCAGGTGCACAGATTCATTGGCTGCTAATATAAGTTTGTAAACCTTCAGATTTAAATAGGATTACAAAATTATTTATGCAGTTGGTGTATCTATAAAACTGGATCGAAATTGCAAAATGTTTTAGTTTTCCTTGATTTATACACTGAATACTACTTATATTCTAAATTCGAAGCTTATATATCTGCTATGAGTGCCTTAGAGTTTTGATGATCGGTCAATAAATCAGTGAGTGAAAAAATTAAGAAACTTTGACTAGTTATTTTATTATTCTTAAACTTCTCGTTCGGATTGATTTAAATTTGAAATAAACTGTGTTTTAACAATGTCTACTTGGTTATAAGGGTCGAAAATGGCTTGAACTGTTTCGAGAAAAGGATAGTACGAGCGTGCCTTTTTTTGCTTAGTTGACTTAGATTGTCACAGCCTTGCCCGCAGCCAATGTTCTTTAAATTTGTACTGATTTTATAATTATAATGGTTGGCTCGTAGTTATTCTGTTCGATGACTACTGTATTGCCGAATTATTTATTGAAATAATCTGAAATGGTTTTTATTTTACAGCATCGCGGGACCTATTAGACGCTACAAAAATCATTCATATATCACGCATATACCAAAACGATTTTTTATTTACAAAAAAAATATTGTTCTTCTTCACCAAAAGCTTGACTTCAACATTGATATCCTCTAATTACTATCTGAAAAAACTACAACTACTTGATCGGAAGTGTTTCTTTTTTGATCGTATTTAATGCTTCCTTTTTGATTAATTATAGTTTCAAATGAGAATCGGAGATTTAGATTATTATCTTTGTATATATATGATTACCTTTGTTTTTGTATGTGCGACTAAATTAAAAAAAACACGATACAATATATCACAAATGTTTTAAAGTAACGACCTGAATGAAAAATGACTCCATCTAACATTTTTAGATTTGAGATAACATTTTGGCGATGCAAGTTTTGATCCAAGCAAAAGAACCAAAAGGTACATAATTTTTTTATCGACGTTGGAATTTAGGAGTCGATTAAAAACGAACATTTCATTGTTAAAATAAATACCAGGCACATTACAAAATTAAACTGTAGAAGCATATTTAGAAGAAATTGGGAAGTATTAAGGTATAAATACCTATAAATAATAAGAAACCTACAAATAATTTAGGTTTATCTAGGATTAAGCAGGTATAGGTGCTGGATGCGAGAAGACAAGCATCGAACCGAGTAGCGTGCAATTGAAGAGGCCCATGTCCAGCAGTGAAATGGGCTGATAATATTGATTTAGGATTTGTAATTATGTAATAACTGTTGTTATATTTTTTATACTTTTGTCAGGTTAACACAAAAAAATAACGTCATTATAAACCAAACGGATATTCACTTGTAAAATAAGTTGTAGTTATCATAATCAAATAGCCATATCTGAAACGGTGCATCGTTCCCACGGTATGCGCGCGGATTACACGAAATGCCCTTTTGGTGCTTCGCTCCGACACTGACCTGAGCTTTTTGCGCAAAAAGAATACTCCGATAAATCACAGGTTCATTGTGTGCCGCCTCTGGATAGCCTTCTCCGATTTATGCATTGTAAAATATCAATTTTTTTGTGGCATCGATCAAAGATCATGTCCAATAAAGAAGGTACCTGCTTAATTTTGACGGTCAAGGTGCCGTTCGTCACAATAAAAGTGTGTGATACCATCAACGTTGTTCACCGGATAATGCTCAGTTCCGCGTATAATTTTGCAAAGTTGAGGTAAAAAATAAGATTTTTTCTGAGATTATTTGACATTAGATGCTTCTAAGGATTTCAAAAAACATCTTGTGTATTTTAGGAAGAACTTATGTTTTATGTATTTCTTCTAGACGTAATCTGCTTTTCGGGTATGCCTTTGCTACTGAAATAAACACGAATAAAGGCAAACGTAGTAATCTCAAAAATGTGATCATAAAAATAAATATATGTATTTGCTTTCTTTGCATTTTGATATTCTCAGCTACAAATTTTATTTAATAATTTAAAATTATCAAATATACAATTTTTCATCGTTTTGCTTAGTACGTAAAGTTCTTTAATGTTTAATGTTAATGTTCCAAGATGACTGAATGATGGAAATTCCGAAAAACCTCTATTTAACTAATCTAACAATATATGGGATTCATGAATTTCGTTTGAAAGAACTGTTCCTTCTTATTAATTTTCCTATATTAAGTGAAGTCTGTTTCCTTTACCGATTGCCACTTTTTTGCATACTTATTTAATTTATCAATTCTTTTCTTCTTCTTCTTCTTTTGATGATATGGCAATCAGCCGGATCAGCTATTTCTGCCAATGTCAAGTATTTCAAGTCTTCAATTCTAAGTCTTCGAGTCTTCAAGTGTTCGTCGTGATGGAATTAATGATAAAAAATATAAAAAAATGTGGATGACATGAAATGGGGACCGTCTTTCGCAAAAACAAAAAACGATCTCAATTCTTTTCTTTTTGACGCATAGTCTTGAGGTTAGGTCTGGGTAGTTATTTATAGACATCTAACTTTATTCTAAAATGACTGTCATATATTTTAAATGACAGTACGCCTAAAAATGCCGAGTATTTAAGTTTTCTTTCATGAAAAACTGTTGTCAATTTTCAATAATTTCATTAAAGAACGATTGAAACGAGCAAACAACTTGTGTTATGTTTAACAAGCATAAATTGGAACATTTCCTTAGCTGGGTAAATTGCGTATAATGGTCGAGGGCGTGGAAGGGCGGCCCGGGCGCCGATCGACTGCAGAGCACAGGTGCGCGGCGCGTGTGTGTCCGTGCACGCATCACCTCCACCGACTCTCTGCCAAACGAAACATGCGATCCGTGTCTAATTATGTTCAACTTCACTAGCGTGTAACTTAGGGATACCCAACCCTCATTTTATAATTAAACGATATTTAGGAAACCTCGTCGGTGCTTACAGCTTATGGCAGTTAATTACATAGATATTTGGCTATTGACTATAATTATGATACCTGTTTTGAAGTTAGACTAAAATAAATTATGGAAATTAACTAGTGACATTTTGATGGTGGTGTTTCTGGAATCGCATCAGAAACGAGGTGCCCGATAAAGAACCAGAGTCATGGACATAGCCAACAGGATTAGCAAGCTGTAGCGGCAGTGTGTGGGCCACATTTGGCGTAGAACCGATAACCGTTGGGGTAAACGGGTTCTTGAGTGGAGACCGCGTCTCGGCAAACAAAGAGTAGGGCGTCCACAGGCTAGGTAGTGATGATTTGCGCAAGGCTGGCAGGAGCTGGAAGCAAGAAGCCGAAAATCGAACCAAGTGGCATGCAATTGCAGAGCCTATGTCCAGAAGAAAACTGCGATAGGATGATGACATTTTGAAAATAATCGATGAGTAAATAAATTCATCTCATCACATTTATTATATTTTGAAACTTAAGGCTAAAGACAGTGTTTAATTTCCTGAAATCCTGTGTTTTGTTCTAATCGTAGTTATAAAAAAATACCAATCAAGTTTTTGAAGTCGTTAAAAAAAACTACATATATAATTAAAAATCATTATAGATTTATTCACAATATTATCACAATATATTCTGTTAGAAATAAAATCAACTTAGAAATAAATAACGTGTATCATCAACTAAACAAGAAAGTTAATTAATTTTTAATTAACTACAATTAATTGTAAAAAAATTGTAACTAAGTATATTTATGACACGACAACATTAATACTATAGATATTCAATAGGTATATTTGAAATGAGTAAACATTACCTTAGCACGGTTTTTCTTGGGCGTGTTCTACAACATTGTCCATTTCACACCATGTTATTTAAAATGACCATATTTCGACATGTTGGTATAATATGCTAATGGTAAGGTATAGTGAAGTATGCTGTTGATTGTCGTATACGATCGTTTAGTGACAGTGACTATACCCTAATTGTAGATGTCGTTATAATAATAAGTATATACAGTTTAGTATATACATATATCTGGCTTCTATATAGTGCAGAATGATTAAAGCGTAGAGCAGTACAAATGAATTATAACATGTTACATGATTTTTTTCTGTCCGAAAATACAAAAAGCGATATCATTGCACTATCTCTTATATCTAGTTATGCATTTGATTGGTAAAAGCCAATCTCGTAAAATGGCTAAGTCTAACTTTGCTATTTCGATTTTGATGGTAGGAATGACAGAAATATCAGTTAGATATACAGTTTAGAATATACATATATCTGGTAGTGCAGAGTCATATATAGTGCAGAATGATTAAAGCAGAGCATAGCAGTACAAATGAATTATAACATGTTACAGGATTTGTTTCTGTCCGAAAAATACAAAAAGCCGATACCGTTGTATGATATGAGAGATAGTAATGGATTGGATTTGTAAAATCCATTACTATCAAATCGTATGGTATATGAGAAATTTCAAATTCGCAGGTATGGTAGGAAGTTTCACATTTTTGAGACGTTACTTGCGGTTCCATCCCATAGCGGGCCTATAGACACATCCAACTTAAGAGAAATGTGAAGAAAGTGTAATGTCGCCCTTCACCCACACGCCCACACGCCTACCACTTTAACTTCCGTATACCAAGATCAACTAGGGTGAACCACGAACACATCAAATTATGACAAACGGGAAGTCCCAGGCAATATACTTTCTTGGAATCCGCAACGAAATATTGCTGATAATGCTGCAATATGTTTAATATCGTCCCGAAATGGGAACCGATCTTATCGGAGCCGTAGAGCGTCAATCCGGAAGAGCCGGCTCAAATATTACGGAGCATGTCTCTTTCACGTTAAAAAAGAAAATCTTTGTTTTTGGTACTAATACCCCTATGTCAAGACTCTTATACAATTTTAAATAGATGCCTGAATCAAATATCTATATTTACTTATATTGAAAACTTTTCTAACATTGAATTTTTTCTTAAAAATCTTTTGCCATTGTTTTGTTACGGATTCATAAAATTTTATTTGATTATTCTGTTTATTTTTTTGATATTTTAAATAATATATTTTTTTTTAATTTCAGAATTATTATAATGTCCAATTTATATTTTTGTAACGTTCAAATGTGTACGCGATTCCCCTATTGAAACTTTCCTATAAAGCATACTATAGGTAATGTATAACTATAATGGATATCTGCAACTTAGAATAATATAATAATGTAATGAATAGACGAGCTTAAATTACTATGAAGCTTTTCTACTTAATAACGGTATTTGGTTTATACTTGAAGTCATTTATTTTATATGTAATCTACACGTACCTACTTATTGATTAAAATGTCTATAAAAGCATTTAGGAGATGAGAGCACCCTGTGAATGTGGTTTGATGTGTACAGGGTGTGATGGGTGCGGGTGCGTCGGATGTCCGCCATGAGGAGGCTGACGACTCTGGTGGCAGCGTTGAGCGTGCACGTGGGAATGCGCACGCAGCTGTTCCTCACCATGCTCACGATACGCGCGTTGCTTGTCTTCAAAATCACGCAATCGCTGATTATACCGGTCTATCTGATCCCTTAGTGCTGCATCCTCCACCGCCATTCTTTCTTCATCCAACTCCAGACATCCAACTCCGTCCAATCGCTCCAAGTCAATATAGCCTCGCCATCGCACGCATACGCCGTTCATGATGAATCTCGATACGATGTGTGCCTGTTGACAAATGCTCACAATAAAAAAAGACACAAAAACTTAAGACAAAAAATGTTGCGCTATAGGTGGTAAGCGTAGAAATAAATTATCATTCGCACACATGGCTAGGAAGTGATCCTTTGAATAAAAAAAAAAGTGTACAGGTAGTGTCCATCTATCTTCGGGTAAAACTTTAGCCCAAAGAGCAAATTAGTCGAAGTTTTTTAACCATATATAATATTCCGCATTAATACTTGATACAAAAGAAATAAGTATACATACTTTGTTGTAGTTAAATAGCAAAACATTTCGTGGGTAATAATTATCAGGTCTTACAGAAAAAATAGTTTAGTGTTAGATTTCATTAGCTATTTAGATTGTACCTGGAGCTATTAAAAGTTAGCAATATTTTGTTGAAATAATATAGGTGGATACAAACTATCAGTGCCAGTTTGGTATCAGTTACGAAGTAGAAGGACACATCGACATAAGGCAGACGCATGTCGATCCAGATCGCGTGCTCGCTTTGTTCCGGCATCCGCTTCAAAGCAACCTTTAATTGTGCCAGACAGTCGACCAGGATGCAATTTAACTAATAACAAGTTCTCTTTTGCTTCCTTAAAATATTTTTAACTGACGCCTGCCGTATGTTGGTAATTTTTACAAACTGTTACTTGTTAATTGCAAAAATATAATATTGTAGCAACTGATCGACACTTTTCATGATCAGAAGGCCAGGCTTTTTCTGGCACACTCAGACTTAGGCATTGCTATTATGATGCGGACGAATTTTTTATACATATAAATATGCAATACGTTTATATTTTCATTGATTTTTATTTTATAATTCACGTATATCATATTTGTCTGCTTGAGCCCCGTGGCTGTTGTTGTCCCTTAACAATAATAGCCGCGGGAAAAGCTTGACTAAAAAAATAACCTAAGTTATTGCCTATAACATCAGCTATCTGCCACTGAAAGTCCCGTCAAAATCAGTTTCCAGACATTAGCCGAAAAACAGATAGACAAAATATGGGAAATCGTGTTTTTGACGTTAATACCGTATTTTCTTATATATTTTTATGTCTTTGTGTATTTAGGAAAAAGTTGTTATATAGTATAGATTTTAGAGTTTGTTAAAATTTATATATTATGATATTTACTTTCAGTAAAGTATTAAGTTCTAGCACATACATACTTATAATAAAATAATATAGCAATAATACAGCAACTAAACCTATTTATAAGTATACTTATGAATAGGATTAGTTGCTATGAAATAAAAACTTAATGTATTTGAGGTTGCTTAAGTTTAGGGTAAGGTTTTGTTTTACTGTTACAGCTTTCGGCCATTATTCGATAATAGTCATAGTAGTTATTTGTAGTGTTTCGAAATGAAAAGTGAAACATAACTTAGAGAAAAAGCATGGATAACGACATACTTCAAATTATTTTTAATAAGCTTTTTTCCAAGGGTCTGTCCGCGTATAAGAAAAAAAGAAGGTAAAGAAAGAAAGAAACTAAAAAAAATATATAGAAATTAGCCTACGTCATTCCTCACTTATTAAAGTATTTCCATGCTAAATTTCATTAAAATCGATGCAGTGATTTAGCCGTGAAGGCGTGACAGACAGGCACAGTTACTTCCAAATTTTTAATATAAGTATGGAGGATGGACTGATGTTTTCCACCCCGCCAAAAAACAGGCCTAAACTCAGGAAGCATATGCTGAAAAACAGCTTTTTACCTTATTAAAGGAAAAGGAATACCAATATGGTAAATGCGTACCTTTGAGGGTCAGTAAATACAAAATAAAATGTTTATAGCCTACAAAATTTAAGGAAATGTCATGGGCTACCGGTTTTTACATTTATTTATCTATCTAAATTTTCATATTAGTTAAAATTACTTATAATACTATAAAAGCTTTGTTTTCTTTAACATAAACATGTATAATTTAATGGGAAACATCGTGCCCGTAAATAATTTTGTAAGTATTTATTAGTCTTTTATGAATAATGGTAGTAGGCATACATAAACTTAAGACTCGAATTGTACTATAGTCGAGACCTTGATAAAAATTTGCAATAAAATATAAAACCATACGTGTCTTTGAAATGATTTAAAGTATAAATGGAAACCGGTGATGTATAATGATGAATTAATTTGAAATCGAGTTATTGCATTTGGACATAGACCAGCGAATGTTGTGAACAAACTTTGAACAAGATCATTTATATATGTGTGATGTTTTATATGTTATATGAATGCCATTTTCATTAGACATAATAAGAAGAAATATAAGTCAGGTAATTACATCGAGTGAGGCTAAGGGCATAGAGTCGTAAAAAAATATCAACTTTACTAGGGGGTATCTGAGGCATGCGCAGTCAACAGAACCGACGTAACGTCCCCGTCATCATGGATGGTAGGGTGGGAGCGGCGTCGGGAGGTCCACCAATCGTGAAGCCGTTTTCAGTATTGATTTTAGAGGGAAATGTTTTTCCCCTTTGACCATAGATTTTCTTGTAAAACTCAGCGTATTACAAGNAAATAAATAAAAAAGTGTACAGGTAGTGTCCATCTATCTTCGGGTAAAACTTTAGCCCAAAGAGCAAATTAGTCGAAGTTTTTTAACCATATATAATATTCCGCATTAATACTTGATACAAAAGAAATAAGTATACATACTTTGTTGTAGTTAAATAGCAAAACATTTCGTGGGTAATAATTATCAGGTCTTACAGAAAAAATAGTTTAGTGTTAGATTTCATTAGCTATTTAGATTGTACCTGGAGCTATTAAAAGTTAGCAATATTTTGTTGAAATAATATAGGTGGATACAAACTATCAGTGCCAGTTTGGTATCAGTTACGAAGTAGAAGGACACATCGACATAAGGCAGACGCATGTCGATCCAGATCGCGTGCTCGCTTTGTTCCGGCATCCGCTTCAAAGCAACCTTTAATTGTGTCAGACAGTCGACCAGGATGCAATTTAACTAATAACAAGTTCTCTTTTGCTTCCTTAAAATATTTTTAACTGACGCCTGCCGTATGTTGGTAATTTTTACAAACTGTTACTTGTTAATTACAAAAATATAATATTGTAGCAACTGATCGACATTTTTCATGATCAGAAAGCCAGGCTTTTTCTGGCACACTCAGACTTAGGCATTGCTATTATGATGCGGACGAATTTTTTTATACATATAAATATGCAATACGTTAATATTTTCATTGAAATTTATTTTATAATTCAAATATATCATATTTATCTGGTTGAGCCCCGCGGTTGTTGTTGCCCCCTTAACGATTATAGCCGCGAGGCAAAACTTGACTAAAAAAATAACTTAAGTTACTGCCTATAATATCACCAACTGACACTGAAAGTCCCGTCAAAATCGGTTTCCAGAGATGAGCCGAAAAACAGACAGTCAAAATTTGGAAAATTGTGTTTTTGATGTTAATACCGTATTTTTTTATATATTTTTATGTCTTTGTGTGTTTAGTAAAAAGCTGTTTACAAGTATGGAGGATAGATTGATGTTTTCCACCCCGCCAAAAACAGGCCTATATATAGAAGCATATGCTAAAAAACAGCTTTCTACCTTATTAACGAAAAGGAATACCAATATGGTCAATGCCTACCTTTAAGGGTCAGTAAATACGAAATAAAATGTTTATAGCCTAAAAAATTTAAGGAAATGTCATGGGCTATCGGTTTTTACATTTAATTGTCTATCTTAATTTTCATATTAGGTAAAATTTCTTATAATACTATAAAAGCTTTGTTTTCTTTAACATAAACCTGTAGAATTTAATGGGAAAGACCGTGCCCGTAAATAATTTTGTAAGTATTTATTAGTCTTTTATGAGTAATGTAGTAGGCATACATAAACTTAAGACTCGAATTGTACTATAGTCGAGACCTTGATAAAAATTTGCAATAAAATATAAAACCATACGTATCTTTGAAATGATTTAAAGTATAAATGGAAACCGGTGATGTATAATGATGAATTAATTTGAAATCGAGTTATTGCATTTGGACAGAGACCAGCGAATGTTGTGAACAAACTTTGAACAAGATCATTTATATATGTGTGATCTTTTATATGTTATATGAATGCCATTTTCATTAGACATAATAAGAAGAAATGTAAGTCAGGTAATTACATCGAGTGAGGCTAAGGGCATAGAGTCGTAAAAAAATATCAACTTTACTAGGGGGTATCTGAGGCATGCGCAGTCAACAGAACCGACGTAACGTCCCCGTCAGCCATGATGGTAGGGTGGGAGCGGCGTCGGGAGGTCCACCAATCGTGAAGCCGTTTTCAGTATTGATTTTAGAGGGAAATGTTTTTCCCCTTTGACCATAGATTTTCTTGTAAAACTCAGCGCATTACAAGGAAACTGCGATAACAAAGACGAAATGAAATAATAAATTTAAAATCTACTATTTTTTATACGACGACAAGTAAGATGATGCGGATTCAAAAGGCTTAAAACATATCAACATTATTGTAGCCAATAATATTGGTGCCCTGTTTCTTAATCTCCACCATCCTGCAGAGACGTTTCTTGTACCAGAAGTAAGACAAGGCTGGATGATTAGTGCAGAGCAGTTCATTCTACAATGAGCTTTTCACCGAATGAGTGAGGTGGTGGTGTTTAGTACTGTAGTAATCCATTTATAGGTTAACTGGGAAGAACAATACAAATGAACTTTGTTGCTGTCGCGTCTTCTATATTATTATCGCGCTTTGCATATTAGTACCGACTTTGCCGATTATATAACTAATATTATCGGCAAAATCGGTAAACATAAACTAACAGAAGTAAATTCTATCGATGATTCCCTGCGTAATTACTTATAATAAAATATAATACTATTAACTGTGCTTATGTTTTGATTGAATTATTCATCCTTATTTGTCATCCATTTCCGTATTTCTTGTTATTTTGTTTATAACTTGATCGATCGATGGTACTGTTTATAGCTTTTCTGAATTATAGTGACAAAACTATTATACGACCGTTAAATGAAAATCTAAATCTGTAAGTGCGTTGAAAAATGCTATAATAAAACATCGTTACAAGAAGAGGACTCGTGTACACTCGAGCGCTTTGTTAAATGAACCGAGTGTAAATAAATATAAGTATTCATACGAGAGCACAGCGGGTGGCTTCTGCGATATGAAGGGGCTAAATTCAATAAAACGGGCACCAAATGGGATCTCCTATTATTATTATGATATATATAATATATATACATAATGAAAGGTTGTAAAGTTTATATAGATTGCAGTAATTTGGAAGTCGAAGCAAAAAACCTCGGGTATTATTTAGGATTACGTAAATTAGAAGGAAAAAAACGGAACCCCTTATAGGATCACTTTGTTGTCCGTCTGTCTATCTATCAAGACACTTTTCTCAGAAACGCGTAAAGATATTAAGATGATATCAATTCATATCAAACACTCAGGTCTATTGTCTCTTGGAGCTGTGAAAAATCAAACTTCTAAGTTACCGCAATCAAAAGATACAGACGCTATTATGCTGCAAATTTTCAAAACTTGCAAAGGAATCAAAACCTACAGGGTACTTCCTGTAAACTCAGAATCTTGAAATTTGGCATGCCGCAACGCTTATAGCACAGATAAAGGAAAAATTACGAAAAGTATAAATTTTTAGTTACATCACCGACTCGCACTTGAATAGTTGTTATTAATTAGGAGTGCCTAGGGCAAGGAAATATGTAATTAAGATTACTTCTTTTTCTACCTGTTTTTTTTATATGTACATATTAAATTCCGATTGGATTGAATTAGGATATCAGAATGTTACACAAAACAATATATAATGGTAAGTGTACACTTTTTATAACTAAAAAAATATTTGGATAACTGTAAATATTTTTATATTCTGATATATGGACATAGAAATATAAGAGTTTTCTCGACAGAACAGGGTCGGCTACTGGAGTTAATGTCTCACTTGCAGTTTTTAAACTACCATGTCTATACTGCAATTACTGGTAAGTATACGAGTAAATAGACTATATTTTCAGCTCAAAATAATGCTCGTTGTATCCTTGTTGATATGGTAACTAGTACTAAGTATAGACATTTAAAAGATGTTCGGAACAGGAATATATAGCAAAACTTTCTTTTTCTTATTGTACTTAAGAATCCTTTATTACTTTTACGTATTTTCACATACCTATATATATTAGTACGTATGTGAAAATAACAGCTGCATCATTAATGTACATTTTTTGTGTTTGACATATTATAATGATAATTTGTATGCATATGTATGCGTCAGCACGGACATTAGGTGGACTAGAATGACTCTTCATGGAACAGACGTCATTCACTCTGCGATTGTATTAAGTTGATGTTGAGCGTGACTAGTGTGTCATGTGCGGTGTTACGCCTTTAAAATTTACCATTAGTATGTCTAATGTTATTTATGTCTTAATTTTGGTTATGACAATGTGGGCCGGAAGCTTCGAATGTTGATGACTTGTCAGTACTTACATCAGACTTTATTTAACGACTTGGAGACTATGAATGTAGTGTCAGCGTTAATGTGTTATACTATACGGGGCGTCGTTTGTACTACCAAGTTTCCAAATATGTTGGTTCTGTATTTTAATATTTAAGTGGCTAAATGTATATGTAGTAATTGTACCATTTAGTATATAGAAAGATGAGAAAGGGTATTTAAGAATATGTATATACTAACGTGTTTGCTTGACTTTAAATACCCAGAAACATGATTAGCTTAATTTTAGATTAATGTCGTACTTGTTACAGTCTTGATTTGTTCTAGTGTTTTCAAAAGAAATTGTAAAATAGTAGGCACGCAAGATTTGTGAAGCTTGTTGCAAAACCAAGGCTAAGAGCCCAATAACAAGACCAGGTGCATTTAAAGATTGATGCAAAATATGGATTTGAGAACCAAGTATTAAAAAAGACTGGCTTTAAGTATTTTCGTGGTCTTGCGTTTGTGCAACACACACACTCACACCGATTGCTATAATATATTCTTACAATAGATTGAACTAATTATAGCTAGTAATATTAACAATAGCGTTAATTATTATGTGAATTATGCTTAATTGAGATAAACGTCATGGTAATAAGTGAAAACGTTTAGAATGTTATCAAAATTGTTTAGAATAGCGTCTAGAATCGTTTTAAAGTGGTAAAACATTTATGTAATAATGAGTAACATTCGGATTTATTCATTGGCTTACTAATACTCACGATTACCGAATATAAAATGCATTATATACTAATAATTACCAAAAACTGACATCTAAAACGAAGAATTCTGGAGGTGTTTCATCTTGCACAAAATTCAGGTTGTTTACTGAGTTAAATTTATACATTACTAGTACTTATAGAAACTGATTGGCTTGAATATTAGATGTAATTAGCAAGTAATCGTTTTATTGTTTAGTTATATGTTGAAATTAGTAAGTGCATTTCGGAGTTTGGGTATTTTCTATGTATGTGTTACATGTCTAATAGTTGTCCAAAAAATATAACTATCGTTATTTACTAAAACTTCCTTTCTGAGGAGATGCCTGTGTAAACAAGTTGACTGCTAAAGACTATTAATGTGATGTGATTATGTATCTCGAAAGTTACCTCATATGTTACGAGCTTTCATATAATCAAACATACTAAAAAATGTATTTATTGATAACAAGCAACGAATCATTTAAAAATACCCGATGGCCTATAATTTTTTAATTTTGTTTTTTTTTAATTTCAATGTATCCAGTGTCACTCTCTCGACTAAGACGAATCTATTGACACCACTCTCATAGAAATACGATAAGCCGTTAAGGCTCTATCAAGGGCATGCCAACAAAATATAAACACATATATACATACATACACTCAAAAACATTACCCTCCTTTCGCAGTAGGGCAATAAGATGTGTGATCAATAAATAAATATTTCGGACATCTAACACACAACGCCATCTAGTCCCAAACTAAGCAGAGCTTGTATTATGGGTGCTAGACAACTGATATGAATACATAAATACTTTTTTTTTGTAAATAAATACATATTATACATAGAAAACACCCAATAAATAATTAATAACCTTATGAGTAATTGTTCAAATTGGAATTCCCGTGCGGGGTCACTACGGTAAAACCAGATCTAGTTTAATGTTTGATAAATCAATTAGTAGTGCATATATAACACAAATGTGTGCTTTAAGTATATATTATAATTTAAAAATATCTGCATTAACTACTATAGTAGTATATTATAGCATTAGTATGGTATAGTAGATAGGTACTAAAACCCGCTGTCTAAAATGGTTTACTCTCTTTAATAGATTATTTTTTAATGAGAGTCAAGCTCAGTATTTTTAAATTATACTTCTATATATTTAAAACGTTTAATATGTATCAAAATGTAAAAATAATAAAATATGTTCTGAATATGCCCGACGATAGGATATCACCTAACTTACACCTATCTCTAAATATATTTAATCTCAGTTTATGTATATGTATAGCAGTGTAGTAAGTACCTATGCGGATTTAATTTTTTTCAGTAATATATTCATACGGAGTTTCTGTATTAATATAATACTTAGGAATAATAAATTGTTACTGTTTTATATAATAATCAGACTGGCCTGATTGTTTCATTTTCTTTCCTTATTAAACTTAATGTAATTATATTTTTTGTGTTATATAATATATTAGATGATTAATGAATATCGAAAATTCAAATAGTACTTAACTATAAGACACATTCATTTGTTGTAAATTGTATTTTTAGGGCTAATTTAATTCGAGCAACTAAATTATGCATTAAGTCCTCCTAAGCATTGAGTCCGCCGATGCATGTATCTACTGGTGCGTAAAGTACGAAACAATTATTTATTTACCTTGCCGCTTTCTTTCTGGAAATCGCAGCCTCGATTATTGTAGGGTGTGTGATCAAACACCAGCTGCAGGTTGGTGCCCGTGGCAGTAAATGCAATTTCAGTATGTCCTTCACGACACCCGCTTTGGAACCGCATCTGGCGCTCCTCTGGTGGCCTGTCCCGGTATCCTGTGTATCTCACCTAACAACCAATAGATATTCAGTCAATTAAAGGTAAACTAAGTAAGGATAACCAAAGTATATATCAATTGTTATGAACATTATTTCATGCAACCAGTAATATGAAAGTTCTGTAATACTTAGAAAGTGCGATATGTAAAGTAAGTACTCATTAAAAGAATTCAACGCGTTATTGATCAATTATTAACAAAACAAACAAAACAACAACCCATAATGTCCCACTGCTGGGTTCGGGTCTCCTCTTAGGAGAGGGTTAAGGCCATACATCCCCACGCTGGCCAAGTGCGGGTTGGGGACTGGCAAGAATACGTTGTGGCTACGTAAATCTTGCCGTTGGATGTTTTTAGGCCGCCCGAAGGCCTCCAACTAAGCTTCACGACTGTTATCGTATGATAACAACCGGGACCGACTGCTTAACGTGACCTCCGAATTACGGAGACGCTCATGGTAACATGCCACCAGCGGTCACCCATCCAGGTACTGACCGCGCCATCATTGCTTGCCCTCGATGATTGTTTCTAATCACCGAGTGCAACTGGGCTATGAGCGCCTATTGTTATTAACAGCACACCAAAAATTCAAAATTTTTAGAACCAAGTAATTTACTTAGCACCCTAACTAAACTGAATATTATTAAATAAAAGGAAAATAATACGAAACGAGTGATTACGATTTTGAAACTAATGAATAAGTACCCACGTCATTTTCCTGTTACAAATGATTGTATTGCGCAAATAACAATAACGGGAACAAAGAATTGAAACTTATGATTCAATTTAATTTCATATTTAACTAAAACATACCTCACTTTCTCTGCTCAATCTTTTGAAGAGATCATCGGATTCAAATTTACCCTTTTGATCCGGCACTACCCTCGGCATTTTGAATATGAAACGCGGTTTTGGTTGTTCGTACAGTCCAATAGAGTCAAATGGCAACATGCCTGCCAAAGCAGAAGGATCACTAACTGCATGCATTTCACCTCGAATAAATTTACACTTAACACAAGCAACGAGCTGAATCAGCGATGATTCAAAAATATTTTGCGTGACTCGTAACGGTGCGACACGTCTACCTTCAACAGCGACAACTGCGTACTGAATGAATGTGTTCACAAAGATTTGGGGAGAATTTCCACAAGGGCGGAGTCTATATATGGTGGGGATAAATGGGGATCAGCGAGCCAATGACGGTGTCCCGCGGTGCCGCCCGACGCCTTCTAAACGCGATTTCGGAAGCTTTCAAGCGAAAAGAGGGCTTTTCCCCCTCGAAACTGTTCAAAATAAATATTGTAAAAGACAAAATACATGAATGTATAATGATGGGCATTATCCTCTCAACATTTGAAGTGTTTTATGTATTTGTATCAAATCCTTTGTTCCTTTGTAACGAGATTAATGTATGTTATGTACAGTTTCATAAAGGGGAGTAGGATCTCAGGATGCGATAGAAGGCATGAAACATGATATTTTTGTATGGCATGAAAGCTGCATTTATTGGACGCCCAGTAGCCTAATGGTATTTCATTTTATAAATCTCAATAAAAGGATCTCGTATGTACCCGCCTAATTATTATTAATGTAAACGTATTAGTAATGGATACGGAGTCCTAACTCATGCAGAGTGATCAAGTTTTGCCCAGAGAAAAGTATATAAAAGTAGCTTAACAGAAAAAGTTCTGTTCTTTTATTTTCTTCTTTTTTTCTTTTCTTTTCTTTTTTTTTAGTTTTCTTTATGTTCTTAATTGTTGTAGTGTAAGGCTTGTATCATAATATAGTGATAGCATATTACAGAAAAATCTGAATACCTCTTTTCACAGTATACCTTCATCCTATAGCAAGATTAAAGGTACTGGTTTATCACATTAAAATATTTTTTTGTTTTTAGTTGGCTTTATTCTTTAGAAATTTTAAGGAAATATAATTAATAAACCAATAAATGATTTATTTTAACGATAAATGAAAAAGTTTAATTCAACAGATTTGTTATTAATTTGTTTATCGTTAGTAGTACTTTAAATTTAAATTAAAGGTTTAAGGTATGAATGAATATGAATTTGAAATTTCTTGTAGTATAGTTTATTGACGTTAAAGTGTTTATACCTACTAATAAATACTGATAGCTGATTTACTTGTAGAGGTTTGTCGTGTGTCCTTTAATCAAATGTGAAAACCTAAACTAACTAGGAACTTAAGCTTCAAAAGCGTATAAACTTAAACAAGAACCTATAAACATAAATGTTAGAAACACGGACCTACTTATCCCATTATTTCGGTTTGGTATGCGTTTTTTCGAACAAATCTTGTGGTGGATTAGAGAAATATAGTGTCAATTAGCAGATACAGATCTAAACATTTGGACAGAAGCGAAATTCATCCGGGACCATCAGACAGGCGAACAGTTTAATGTGTTTGTTCTGTGACAATAGGCGGCACGCTTTGTGAAATGTATCGAGTGTTGTTAAAAGTGTCCGTACGATCGTTCCTCGATAATCAACGTTAAGTGTTCAATTGTTGCTGCATTTTATTTGTAAAACCTTCTTTCTCTGTACTGTTTTCTTTGTGTAACATTTTCTTTTTCTTTGTGCCGATGTTCGTTTTTACAGCGCGCGTTGATTTGTCAATGTTGATACTTTAGTTCGACTTTCTCGATAATCGAAATAATTTTTCAAGTATCATAAATTCGTTACACAGAAAAAGCTACCTTTAACAATACAGGGTACAATACTTCCTGTGTACTGTTTAACCAATATTTTTTATTAAGGTAGGTATCATAGAACAACAGTCCTGAAGCTTAGTTGGAGGTCTTTGGACGGATTAGAAGCTTCCGGTCTTTGGGCGATGGTAATCGCTTACCATCAGACGATACGTCTGCTCGTTTGCCATCTATATAATAAAAAAATTCAACGGAGAGATAACGTAGCCATACCTTTGTCTTGCCAGTCCCCAACCCGCATACGGCCAGCGTGGGGACGTATGGCCTTAACTATCTCCTGATAGGAGATCCGAGTATTGCAGTGAGACATTAGGGATTGTTGATGTTTTTTGGCATGTCATAGGCTTTAAATTAAAGTAGTAAAATCTTACTCGCAACCTCCCAAAAGTTGGCTGGTAGAAAATGTCCTAGGTATTAACTCCGACGGTGTTAACAAGTGCATGAAGTTGTATAATAAAATAAACAAAGTGCTGGAATGTCAGTACCTAAAGAAGAGATCGACTTAATTATTGAGAATTGTAAAAACATCATTAGGTACTTATCTATTTTATTTTAACCGTATCAACAACATGAAAATTTATATCCGAGATTTCTTAAAGTTGTAATTGGTTAAATAAAGTTACGAAGTCAAAGTTAAATATACTTTTTGTACTAATTTTAATGGCTAGTAAAAACTATGACATTTTTTCTATTGACAAAACTCCATTGAATGAAACAGTCCGGCGTCGGTAATTTGTATTCTGTCTAAGTTTACTTACATTATAACTCGCCGTGTCTATCCATTAAAAGGAAAGTAACCAAAAAAAAAAAATTGTTTTGTTAATGTTTACCACATTAACAAAAAATTTTTTTGTGTGAAGAATAGATAGCACTAGCCGGTAATTTAAGAAATGTTTTTTTTATATATAATGCAGGCATGTATCCGACAGTTTGAGTTTTTAGAACTGGGCAAAATATAATTGAGGAAAGTGAAATAGACAATGGAGCTAATTCTGTTATTTGAAAACTCTCTAAAATAAACTAAAAATCACGAAAACGCTTTGAGCTGTGAGACGACGTTGTAAATGGCAAATATTGATTGAACTGCTTAATTTAAACTAAAAATAGACGTCATCTAAATTGATACACACAAAAAAAGGTTTTTGAAACTGGTTTCACTAAAATAAGAGAATGGTAAATCGTTTTGGGCAAATTTTAGTTTATCGACGCTACAACAGAA
Source organism: Hyphantria cunea (assembly GCA_003709505.1). NCBI lineage: Eukaryota > Metazoa > Arthropoda > Insecta > Lepidoptera > Erebidae > Hyphantria > Hyphantria cunea. Next base: position 39,362 of record PKRV01000478.1, read on the forward strand.
TTAGCACCAATGTTCTATTCAAATTAGATGTCGGATAAAATTAAACTTATTTGCAACTGTTATTAAAGCATATAAAAGTATTAATTAAGAAGTATTAAAAAACTAATGTGCGTCTCGTGTGATAACAGTATCATATGAGTCTTTTAATATCTAATTGTACAGTTGCATACAAGACTTTATTTACACTCGTGATATGAATCCTCTTTGAAATTTTTTGAATATATATTTCACAATACTCATATCGAACAAAAATGGCGGGATACGAGGTGAATTTTTCAATCAGCAAAACGGCAATCAGCCGGATCAGCCATTTCTGCCAATGTCAAGTATTCCAAGTCTTCAATTCTTCTTTTGATAAGATAGCAACCAGCCGGATCAGCTATTTCTGCCAATGTCAAGTATTTAACGTCTTCAATTCTAAGTCTTTGAGTCCTCAAGTCTTCGTCTTGATGAAATTAATGATAAAAATTTCTTCGTCTTTCGAAAAAACAAAAAATGATCCCAGAGGTGAATTCGAATAACAGTTCTTTTTTAAAATACGGCGCTGTAGTAGTGAAACGCATGCCTGACAACATTCTTTTTTTTTAAAAAAGGAGTTGGATTAAGAAATTTGTACAAGATTATAACACTTGTTTGGATGATATTATGGTTACTATGACTCAGGTGTTTTAATTTTAATGTTGGCAATAAGCTATCTGTTTCAGAAAATTTTATAGAGGATTTATAGGGTGTAGATAAAATACCTTTTTGTCATTTTTCATTTGATTTAAAGCTTTGATTACAAATTTTAAAGCGTGGGTATTTATATTATTAGCCAGTATAAAAGTGTTCACATGAATATTTTGAAAGTAGGGTATATGTTAAATCGTAACAAAATCGTGATAAAACGCGTCCCTCGTTGAATTGTGTTATGTTTTTTATTATTGATTCAAACTTTTGGATTATTAGCGTTACGAATTTTTCTGTGACCTCCCTTTGCGTAACGCTTAAATAAGTATTTTACCACCCTATTTTTTTAAATTATCAGTTAAGAAATGACCAGTGCGTCTCTAATAGGCTGCAATTCCTAAGTTATCTTTTAAAATACGCGACAAGATTCAAGATGCTATCTTCATCTCCCAAGATAAAATCTCTTGCTTTTGGACAGGATTTCTTCGATTTCTTTCCCTAAATACTTTGATCGCCTTTTTCGTATAAAAGTTATGTGGACGGCCATAACTTTTTCTGTCATATACAGAGGAGGTTTCATTGAACCTATCAATCTATGAAGAATGTTACAAATTGTATTTGGCTCTATATCTACTTTATGTAATGCAATCACAGCGATTCGGTTTTCTTTATCACCCCACTCCATTTCAATATCACAAAATATTTAATAATGTTGGCGCAAAAATAAAAAGAAACTAATTCAAAAGTAACAGTAACAGTATTTATGGCTAGATTAAGTACTTAAAAGAAACTTTAATTAGTCAAAATGTGAAAATGAAAAAAAAGACTAAATTATTTCCAATTAAAATAAAAGCTTTCTTACTTATTCCAAAATTACAAACGTGATAACATCAAAGAGCCTGTCATAAGTGGCTAAATAGACAAATAAAAAATATTGCAACATGTCACGTAACTGTTTCGTAGCGATGTGACAGCCACGTGTCGAGCGCTACGTGCGTGCGCCGTTTGATCCCTGCGTAGTCGCTAATGCGGAGCTGGTGATGAGAGGTATAGGAAGCACATAACATGTACTTGTCAAGTGTTATCAGCTGTCGTTATAAATATATAAAAAAGTCGTTAAGATGGGAACAACATCTTTTGGTTAATAGAGAACTGTACGGCAGGGGATTCGCCGTTTCTGATTTATTTCAAGTTGACACAGATAAGTTAGTATTTAGCTCAAATAATTAACTTAATCAAGTTAGTTAGTTATTAAACTTATTAGCTCAGCGGTGAGAACACCTATTTGGGGGTAATTCCTCCACAATGGTGACCACGAGGTGATTGGAAGCAGCTTTTGACGGAGCAGATCAACATCAGCAGCATCAGCTTCACCCATGATATTCATCGTCGCAGCGATGAACAGTAATCAAGTCTCAGCCAGTCAGCAACGTCGACCTTCCTGTAGAGGTCGAGGTTACAGACTTACACCATACGCAGAAAGCGATCGCTTTAGCCTGGTTACCCCTAATACCTCATCAGCCTCTAGGCACAGCATCTCTCTTTCCCGTTTACGCCAGCCACTAAGCAGCAACCGCGCACCGCATGCCATCCTGATTCACTGGGATCAGCAGACTTCAACCCTGACTCACTGGGACTAACGGCATTCAGTTCCAACTCAATTAAACTAGCGGCACTCAGTTTTGACTTACTGGCACTATTCACTCCCGGCACTGGCACACACCACAATAGCTCGCAGACAGGTCATCATATCGACCTCCGGTCTTGGAGGGAGTGATGTGGCGACTTCCAGATAGAGGTTAACAGAAAACACGCTACAGCGCCATCTACAGAGTAACAAACAAAACGAAGCAACTACAAATCCTGAATCGCGATATACAAGTTTTAACCCTGATTAGCATATAAACAACTTCCCAAAATCAACAATTGGGCCGCAGCCCGCCAGATATGTTCGCCTCGCCTCGAACCTCCCTTTGTGTTGAAGGGACATGACACCTGTCCCTCCACTGATTAAAATAATATTAATTAAGTATACCACGATCATGTCTTATTTACTTTTCTTTACTACTATTGAATTCTGCTGAAAACATACAGGCAATTAAAATATTTGAGCAGCAGAGTTTGCAGTTCTTAGCTTAAATTGCAGTGAGACTTAGTCTGGAGTTTGAGAGAAATGAATTCAGGTGGCAACAGCTAGCATACTGTTTACATTTCATGTTAAATATTAACACTTTTAAAATGAATAGCCATGAGTTTTTTGCCAGTATTATTTTAATAAAGCTCCACGTATTTTGGAAACTGGAAGTTATAGATCAACACAAGCAGGCCGTAGATTTTGGTGTTTTCATCTAATTTACCTTGACAATCCAGTACATGCTGTGACGTCTTTTTGGAACAATTATATGGTTTTTAAATGTTGTTTCAATTTAATATGTACATAAATGTCACTTAGTGTCTTATCTGGACAAATCATAAAAAATAATAACGATTGTCATAGTTGTTCATGACGACCGGGACTGACGGCTTAGCATGCTCTCCGAGGCACGGGCGTAAAACTCCGCCATCATGCATACTCAGAGCCGCTATCAGGGAATTCTTGTAAGAAAAATTTAACAGCAGTCCCGACCCGGGAATCGCAATCCAGACCGTTTGATTGGTAGTCGCTTAGGTTAACGTTACGCAACTGCATTGTTGGTCTAGCGGTACAACCACTAAACGCATGATGAGTGTTTGTCGTATGATAAATATTTTAGAGTAGCTGACCCGGTGAACTTCTTACCGCTATTTTCTTTTCGTAATTAGTTTTTCAATTTCCCAAAAAGTTTATTTTTGAAGTGAAACTTCTTTAGGCGCATGAGAGTAAAAATTTTACAAATGTAACGTCACGCAAGTATGCAACGGAAGTGTCGAAAAAGAGAGAGAGAGCGATCGAGACCGATTGAGAGAGAGTAAGACAGGGCGAACGTAGCATGAAGCAACTAGCGATGGAGTGAGAGTAGGGAGCAAGCAAGTGAGAAAGATCGAGAGAAAAAGTGAGATAGAGCGATTGTCGTATCACGCACAGTGCCATTGAGCGAGAGGTGGGAGAGAGCTAAGAAGTTTCACTTTTGACATGTGTACTTTGTACGCACGCACTTTTTTATTATTCTCAGCTAAGTTTTATACTCACTACCCACCCACAGGTAGTACAGTCGGGGACTAAAAATATTTAACACTTCTGGTTTTCTTAAAATTTTCTTCAATACAAATCTTGTCACGACAATAGCAAGCACATAAAAGAAATAATTATCAAATTTGGTGTAGTCGATTGAAAGTGCGGACATACATATTAGTGATTCATTTTTATTTATATAAATATATTGTCAGCTTGACTAAAACTAAAAATTCAATATCATATAGACTTTGGCTTTTTACGTCACCATATATATACAATAGTCAGGTTTTGCAGTAATCATATCATAATCATGAAGTCCTTTGTCTCTTTGTAAGACTCCTGGTAACAAAATAGTCATCATTACCTCACCATCAACATTATAAGTTTACGTCTATAGAATATTATTTTAACGAAACATTCGTTAATAATCAATAATACTTGTAAGGTCCTCAATATTGTAATGTTTGCAGTGAGTTTTAGTTGAACACTTCCATTGTATCAATGAGTGATGTAACGAATGTTGGGTTTCTCTCATACACAAACGCATGTGTCTATTTCTGTTTTTTTTGCGAATATGAAAGTCGATCCAAAGTTATTTGTTAAGCTTGTTATGTTCGACAGGTTTAATAAGTTTTTACTGATCCCAGGTAAAAGAATATATATATTTAATATAGTTATTAGACATATAAAATATAGATAACTCATATCTTTGATTAAAGGTCCTATATATTCTGGTCGCAATTAGTGAAATTAGTACAATTCGAGGGAAACAACATAGCGTCAACATTTCCAGCATGATTTAATAAAAACTTATTCCTCAAAACCAACGCAGTGTACGACGTTCGCGGCGTAAAAGTCGTAAGCGCCGTGCTATATGTATGTGTCACTTAAGCGTTTTTATCAGTTTATGACAGTTTTTAGATTAGTTTCCATTAGTTTAGATTAGCCAATAGAATATTTTTTTACTTTTATTTAGAAATAAAGTCACATACACTACATTTGTTAATTTTTCTTGTTCTCTCTCAGTAGTTATATTAAATATAATTATTATCTATAAATTCAAATAAATAAAATTGGAGTGTTTCTTTGTAATATTAAAATACCCACCTTTTATTAAAGGCATATGAATGTATCATCATCATCATCATCATCATCATCAGCCTATCGCAGTCCACTGGTGATGGTTCTTTCTCAGATCACTTCCTTTCTGATGAGACCCCTTAGAGAAATGCCGAACATAATCCTCTTCATAGCACGCTGAGCGACTTTAGACTTATAGACCAGCCGTACCGTAAGTGTCAACATTTCGGCTCCGTATGTCATTACGGGTAGGAAGCACTCATCAAAGGCTTTCGTCTTTAGGCACTGTGGAATCGACGATGAGAAGACCCGACAAAGCTTCCCAAACGCTGCCCAACCCAGCTGGATTCTTCTATTTACCTCGTACTCTAAGTTGTTTTTACCTAAATGCAAAGTCCGCCCGAGGTACACATATTTTTGTACAACTTTGAGAACGGCAATGTGTACTGCAACCGGTTCTGGTAGTACATGTTTATTTATAGAACATAAGCTCGGTCTTGTCCAAGTTCATCTGTAGGCCGATACGTACAGAAGAGTCAGGCTGGTCGTTAACCATCTGTTGTAGGTCTTGCAGCGTCTTTACCATGATGATGATGTCATCTGCAAATCTCAAGAGCGAGATGTATTCGCCATTGATTTGATGCCGCGCCTTTTCCAGTGCAACGTCTTGAACAATTCCTCCATTGCATTAGTGAACAATTTTGAGGATGTAACGTCCCCATGTCTCACTCCTCGATGCAATGGGTCTTGTATGCTGATTCTGTACTTGGATGGATGTGTCTCTACAAAGTTACCATCTTTGTAGAGACATATCAATACTTGGATGTATCGCCAATCCACTTGGCAACGCTACAGGGACGCTAGAACAGACCAGATCTCGATCGAGTCAAAGGCCTTCTCATAGTCCACGAATGCTAGACACAGGAGCTCATTATCTAATAATCTATTGTAGTGGTAAAATAACGTTGTTAATTAACTAAGGGTGTGTTATTAAGTTATAATTTCGATATATATGTGATGTACAAAATGGTAAATAAATGTTAGTGAATCAGTTGTTGAGTTTTTCTACAGCCTTAAAGGAATATTTTACTTTTGTACTGTAAATCTTTTAAAAGAAGAAAATAAACAATATTTTACTTATTATGTTTTCTTCATCGTTCGTCAGTCACAAAATAAAAAATAGACGAGAAACTCTCCAATTGGAGTTTTGTTTTGCCGATTTTTATACATTCACAANCGATCGAGACCGATTGAGAGAGAGTAAGACAGGGCGAACGTAGCATGAAGCAACTAGCGATGGAGTGAGAGTAGGGAGCAAGCAGGTGAGAAAGATCGAGAGAAAAAGTGAGATAGAGCGATTGTCGTATCACGCACAGTGCCATGGAGCGAGAGGTGGGAGAGAGCTAAGAAGTTTCACTTCTGACATGTGTACTTTGTACGCACGCACTTTTTTATCATTCTCAGCTAAGTTTCATACTCACTTCCCACCCACAGGTAGTACAGTCGGGGACTAAAAATATTTAACACTTCTGGTTTTATTAAAATTTTCTTCAATACAAACCTTGTCACGACAATAGCAAGCACATAAAAGAAATAATTATCAAATTTGGTGCAGTCGATTGAAAGTGCCGACATACATATTAGTGAAAATGAATTATTTATATAAATATATTGTCAGCTTGACTAAAACTAAAAATTCAATATCATATAGACTTTGGCTTTTTACGTCACCATATATACACAATAGTCAGGTTTTGCAGTAATCATATCATAATCATGAAGTCCTTTGTCTCTTTGTAAGACTTTTGGTAACAAAATAGTCATCATTACCTCACCATCAACATTATAAGTTTACGTCTATAGAATATTATTTTAACGAAACATTCGTTAATAATCAATAATACTTGTAAGGTCCTCAATATTGTAATGTTTGCAGTGAGTTTTAGTTGAACGCTTCCATTGTATCAATGAGTGATGTAACGAATGTTGGGTTTCTCTCATACACAAACGCATGTGTCTATCTCTGTTTTTTTTGCGAATATGAAAGTCGAACCAAAGTTATTTGTTGAGCTTGTTATGTTCGACAGGTTTCATAAGTTTTTACTGATCCCAGGTAAAAGGATATATATTTAATATAGTTATTAGACATATAAAATATAGATAACTCACATCTTTGATTGAAGGTCCTATATATTCTGGTCGCAATTAGTGAAATTAGTACAGTGGTAATTAGTAGCTTAATTCATAAGTATATTCGTTGAAGAAACTGCAAAGTGTTTTATAAAAGTTTCTTTTTTCCTCGTGAAAGTACATCCGAAATTCAAAAATTATGCTTTTAAAATAAAGTTTTTGATATATCCTACTAATATTAGAAGCCCTGTATAAGTTAACGTAAAAACTGTTCTAGAAATGTTACATGTGCTGATAAGTTATTATTATTATATATCTTTATTGTATACATGCAAAATTACAAAGTTAAAAACAGAAGATGAGTCACAAATATGCAAATGATACAATAGGCGGTTTAGTATGTTGTTGTAGTTATGTTTGTCGAATAGATTTGGTTAACATAATAATAAGACATTGGCAATAAATGTACTCTATTTCTTTTTGGGTAACACTGGGGAAAGGTGTTGGGAGCGCTAAAATTGTTTTTATAGGCAGTCTTGTGGTAGGAATCGTACTCTCGGAGCAATTACGAAAAGGAGAGGGCATAAGCGTAAGTGCCCCGTGACTAGAACAGGTCCTGACGTTATCACAGTTGACGCAGCTTATAATTGTAGACTGTTCACGTCCACAACAGCAATCGCAAATCTTTATATTTTATTTTCTCGGTATAAAAAGCAGAAAGTTTAATTGGTGTATTTTATCATGTAGTAACTGGTCGGATAAATGCTCTAGTGCCATAAATGGCATCACATTTCATTTATAAGTAATTTTGTAGCTAATTTCTTGTTAAGTTCTAGAAAAATCTCTTAATGTTTTTTATTGAAATATAATTAAATTTATTTGCCGCTAGATGACAAAACTTAGTGTAATGGCAAATAGAAATGCAAGGGTATTGCTGAAAATTGGTAAAATAATTATTGTTCATCAAACATTTTTTTATGAATTTTTCATAATCATTTTATGAACAGACTGACTTCTATCGTCATCTTTACCACAACAAAAAAAAACAGGGTCCTAATTACAATACAAATATTTTGTCAAGTAACGACTATGTTAATCTTGCATTGAAAGTAGGCAATTTAAATATTAAAATTACAGAAATTTTACTTATGCCGCTAGTTTGAAGGGTATTTTAAATTCATTAAAATAGGTATTTTTTTGTTTTATTATTATTCTTCAAAATAAATGTGACAACACTATAAACATTAGACATATTTTCATTAATAATTTAGAAATATGAAAAAGATTACAGGTCCTTTAATTAATTTCCCCTATCCTTAAAGCAGTCTGGTGGAAAGGTGCCCATTATACTTGCAACATTGCCGCGTTGAATGGCAATAAACAGTCTTTGTACCAGGAACGAGCTGGAACGGGAGTTATCCTTAAGCTCCGCAAGTCCACGGCCAGTTTCTCCACAAACCTCAGAGTATCGACCGCCCAGCTCCCCATGGTCTCCACCGCCACCGGAACGAAATAGTAGTGCTACTCCAAAGCCGCATTTTTTTGCCTCTTCCTGTTGCAAGCGTCGTCCGCGGTGGCCGACGGGGAGTGGTACGACTCAGATGGCTGGCGGTAACAGTAGCGTCCCAGATAAAGCACTTGCCGTTCTTCTAGGGAACCAGAGTCAGCCCATCCGGCCTTTTCCGTCGGATCTGCTCAGATCTGGAGGCTCAAGCATTCGTGGAATGTCTGCACAAAAGAGAGCCCTGCGGACCACGTCGTGGAGGGCATGGTGGCACGGGAATCTTCCCGAACATCGACAACAAACAAGCATGGTGGCCGTCGGACTCTACCACAGAACCGTAGGTAGACACATGACGGTCGCAAACCTTTTATCCCAGACGAACGACAACAGCGATACGAAAATTAGCTTCATCCAGTAAAGTCTTCAAATGAGATAACGGCAGCGCGTGCAATGCTATTGAAACCGAAAGAGGACTCCTCCCTGAGGTCCGGCAAAAAGGCGCTTAGACAAGACAAGTGAATACGAGCACCAACGCCGCAGGGAAAAATTTCACACTTCGAAGAGTTCACCTCCAGACCCAGGTCCTTGAAGCGAGGAATGAGGATGTCTAAATGATGCTACACGTCATCCGGCTTACCCCCGATAGTGCCATTATCCAAGTACTATACGTTAGAGGGAGATTTAATCTCGGTAATCTGTTTGTGAATCGCCAAGCTAAAAGCAACTAGTCCCAGTGGGTCCCCTACCCGAGAAATATTAAGGTTGTCATCGAAATACAAATTAGACGGATCGCTATAAACCTCGTGGAGAAAGGGAAAGTGAGAGGGAATATGATCTTTAACCTTCCACAACAAGACATTCCTCTCTAAAATATTGAACGCGTTGCGTGAGCTTCAGCAAATTGCTTCCCTCGCGCACCGAGCTCATCACAAACGTTTGCGTAGCATGTATAATAAGTAATAAGTTGATGCTCAAATAACCGGACACGTTCTCTCTGATAGCGCGATATGCTATTTTAGCAACTAAGCGACGAAAAACGCTACCGGCCGCAATTGGCCTAATGCCGCCGTCCTTCTTAACCAATAATAATGAGGCACCATAAAGATATGGAGACACCAATGGGTTCAACTGGCCCCTGAATAGGAAATTAACTAGCCTGGCAAGGCATTCTAAAAGGCGACGATATTTAACGACCCAGCCGATACCGATGTCAATTCCCTAAGGTGAGTCGGTCTGATGCCATCCAGGCTGCCCACTGAACTTCCGTAAAAAGAACTAAGTGCCTTCACAACGTCCTCCGCGGTGACTGATAACGCGGGAGACGCAAAATCCAGGCCAGATGGGAAACTGAGAGACCGCGAAGATACCGGGTGCTTCGTTTTCAAAGCGTCGAGCGTGTCCCGGTCCCGTCGCGCGAAAGAATCGTCGGACAACAAAAGACGGGCAGCGCCCCTTCTTAAGTCACCCTCGAAAACCCTAGCCTGCATAGCTACGAGCCCCTCTAGGTATACTCGTATGCCGGAGAACTGGCACACACCCTTTGAGATGGGCGAGCCCATCCAGAGGAGTCCGATAAGGTAAAAGAGTCTGGATCGACTGTCCGGATCGGCAAGAGGAAAATGTATGGGCTGGAGAGACCTGTGAACCCGCACACACGCATGCCGCAACTCGTTGTGCTTTCGTCCGACTTGAATCGGTAGCCCATGCTCACAAAAAGTCCGAGGGGATCCTGGGCAGTTGGAGCAAGAAAATTGTATAGGAGCTAAATTCATACTAATTAGACAAAACAAAACAAAAAAGCAATCAATGTAACAAATCAAAAATCTCCTTAACACAACTCAACCAGCAACTATATGAGATCATTGCATTTGTTTCTAAATTACCCAGAAGTGTTCCTATTTAAGTGGCGATAATTCGCAATTCGAGGGAAACAACATAGCGTCAACATTTCCAGCATGAAGTTTAAGATTTAATAAAAACTTATTCCTCAAAACCAACGCAGTGTACGACGTTCGCGGCGTAAAAGTCGTAAGCGCCGTGCTATATGTATGTGTCACTTAAGCGTTTTTATCAGTTTATGACAGTTTTTAGATTAGTTTCCATTAGTTTAGATTAGCCAATAGAATATTTTTTAACTTTTATTTAGAAATAAAGTCACATACACTACATTTGTTAATTTTTCTTGTTCTCTCTCAGTAGTTATATTAAATATAATTATTATCTATACATTCAAACAAATAAAATTGGAGTGTTTCTTTGTAATATTAAAATACCCACCTTTTATTAAAGGCATATGAATGTATCATCATCATCATCATCATCATCAGCCTATTGCAGTCCACTGGTGATGGTTCTTTCTCAGATCACCTCGTTTCTGATGAGACCCCTTAGAGAAATGCCGAACATAATCCTCTTCATAGCACGCTGAGCGACTTTAGACTTATAGACCAGCCGTACGGTAAGTGTCCACATTTCGGCTCCGTATGTCATTACGAGTAGGAAGCACTCATCAAAGGCTTTCGTCTTTAGGCACTGTGGAATCGACGATGAGAAGACCCGACAAAGCTTCCCAAACGCTGCCCAACCCAGCTGGATTCTTCTATTTACCTCGTACTCTAAGTGTTTTTACCTAACTGCAAAGTCCGCCCGAGGTACACATATTTTTGGACAACTTTGAGAACGGCAATGTGTACTGCAACCGGTTCTGGTAGTACATGTTTATTTATAGAACATAAGCTCGGTCTTGTCCAAGTTCATCCGTAGGCCGATGCGTACAGAAGAGTCAGGCTGGTCGTTAACCATCTGTTGTAGGTCTTGCAGCGTCTTTACCATGATGATGATGTCATCTGCAAATCTCAAGAGCGAGATGTATTCGCCATTGATTTGATGCCGCGCCTTTTCCAGTGCAACGTTTTGAACAATTCCTCCATTGCATTAGTGAACAATTTTGAGGATGTAACGTCCCCATGTCTCACTCCTCGATGCAATGGGTCTTGTATGCTGATTCTGTACTTGGATGGATGTGTCTCTACAAAGCTACCATCTTTGTAGAGACATCTCAATACTTGGATGTATCGCCAATCCACATGGCAACGCTACAGGGACTCTAGAACAGACCAGATCTCGATCGAGTCAAAGGCCTTCTCATAGTCCACGAATGCTAGACACAGGAGCTCATTATACTCTCGGTCTTTTACTACCCACTAGTAATGGTAACTTATAATGGTATAATCTATTTTAGTGGTAAAATAACGTTGTTAATTAACTAAGGGTGTGTTATTAAGTTATAATTTCGATATCTATGTGATGTAGAAAATGTTAAATAAATGTTTGTGAATCAGTTGTTCAGTTTTTTTACAGCCTTAAAGGAATATTTTACTTTTGTACTGTAAATCTTTTAAAAAAAGAAAATAAACAATATTTTACTTATCATGTTTTCTTCATCGTTCGTCAGTCACAAAATAAAAAATAGACGAGAAACTCTCCAATTGGAGTTTAGTTTTGCCGATTTTTATACATTCACAAACAAAATGAATATCTTCTTTTTTCCATGTAGTAAATATGACTATTTATTAACAGATTGACATACAAGTTATATATGAATAACAGTGAGCAGGTGAAGTATTTAAGGGATGAAGTAATAAAGATGATTAGATGTTTTCAGTGGAACAAATGAATATAATATAAAATATTCAATATTAAATTTGAAAAAATCACAAAATTGACGAAATTCGAAATTATTAATCACAGGTGATTGCTATTTTTTTCCATTCCTATCTGACACCGCTAGACCAGTGCTCACCGCTCGTACGCCGCTAATCACTCGCCTGCTGTGTTCGAGAAAACTCCCATATAAAGTCCCACACTACTTGCGAAGTTGTACGAAGACGCTTCGTCTTACTTCGTACAACCTCGGGTCACCTCGTTCCATTTGCTGTCGGTTCGCGAAGTTGAACGAGTTTAGGCGAATACGATAGTGTGGAGAGGCACTTCGTCTCATTTCGACTTCACTTCACTTCATTTTTTAGTTTTTGCACCCGTGTCGTTGCAATTATATTGTAATTGCAATCATAGTAGCAGTATGATTGCAATAACGGCAATAACTATAGCTAAGTTACCTATAAGAACTAACATTTTAAGAGTTTACAAACATATAAGAATGATATCCAACTGACCTAAAATATAGATTGTTTATCCAATATATAAGACTAGTTTATGTCCGGGATTCCGCCCATGTATATGTCGGTTAAGAGATATAGACATACTATCGTGGTAAAGAGTAGCATATGTCATATTGTCCCACTGCTGGGCTCGGGTCTCCGCTCAGGAGAGGGTCAAGGCCATACGTCCCCACGCTGGCCAAGTGCAGGTTGGGGACTGGCAAGACTACGTTGTGGCTACATATTCTTACCATTGGATGTTTTTAAGCCGCCCAAAGGCCTCCAACTGAGCTTTGCAACTGTTATCAAAGGATAACAACCGGGACCGACTGCTTAACGTGACCTCCGAATCACGAAGACGCGCATGGTAACATGCCACTAGCGGTCACACATCCAGGTAATGACCGCGCCGTCGTTGCTTATCTTCGGCAATTGTTTCTAATCACCGAGTGCAACTGGGCTAGGAGCATCCTTACTCAAGATTGAAAGTATCTCTATGCCAAATTTCATTGTAATCGGTGCGACGTATTAGCTGTAAAAGCGTAACAAACATATTTACTGACAGAGCTACTTTGAAATGTATAATATTAGTATGAATTCAATAGTTGATTCAAAGCCACCACTGATAACACAATTCCCACAAAAATTTTCTCACGCCTACGATATTCAATATCATTCTGGACCTTATATAGGTGACAGATAACAACGTTTTTAAATCTAATAATAAAACATTGTTAAAATAAAACGTCAAATATTGTTATAATTACTATATGTATTTATAGCTTTATATTTTGCGTTTCATTTTTCAAAGAGTTGAAATAAGACTTCTTATGCGTAAGATTTTATTTTTGGGGCTTACAGTTTAAAAAAAATGTAAATAAATATATATAAATACATATAATTGTGCTGTATGAAGAGTTAGGGACACGTTCTAAAGCCATGTCTCCTGCGACTTTGTTTTTAGTTTCCTAACACTTAACATCTAACTGAGTACGGTCGTAGCGTAACAGTTTTGTTAGCTCAAATAAGCAAACATTTTATCCGAAGCGGACCGAAAACATCCCCTCGTTCGCCTACGGGGAGGGCCAATTTAATTTCATAGCATAATTATATATATTTATTTAGATTTTCTCTGAGTTTAAAATGATATGAAAAAATGATATTCAGGTATAACCGGTTGAATTAGTAGCGGACCCCAAATCTTGGGAATAATAGAGGCTAGGAAGATGATGATTGGTGAAAATTATTAACTGAATTTTAACATTTATAGATGCAACCATTGGTGCAATAAGAGCTTCTATGCTTCGGCCATGCTCGCAACACGTGTTTAGCATATTCCTTGAGTTTGGTTTGGTGATGCTATTCTCCGATAATATAAGAGTTCCAAACAACTGCCGTTGGTGGTAACCACTTCTTCTGCAACCATCCGTTTGGTAAGTTCTTATATGTTTTCTTATAAATTTCCTAGCCAAGGCAAAACAATGGCATGTTTCTTAGTCAAAAATAATAAATGATACCAGTACCAGTGACAGATAAAATAACCTTCGAAAAGGACATAATTTATTTAAACACATATGAAACTACAAATTACATAAATACGAGTACTGTCCCTATTAATGTGGCTATCTACTGTAGTTGTAATCCGTCGTAAATTGTTATTATATAATTGGAAAGTTGATCAAGACTATACCAATTAATACATTTGTTCTTCTGCTAAGGTAGTAAGAAGTTAGCAAATAACTTTTTTACAATTGAAAACACTTCACAATCATTTTCTATTTCTGGACTAGACTCTATCGAGCTGTGCTGTAACACACATATAAATATAAACGTCCCTTATAATGTATTGTGACGCATGTGATAGTGAGTCGTTAACCACATCCTCATAGATAAACCTATTAGTTTTAATATTATATATTGTCCTGTAGAAATCAATATACTCGATCATTCTAATGCTATTATATAGTGAAGTGTTCTTACTGTAAAATCCTATTCAACGATGATTTTACAGTAAGAACACTTTACTAAATAAATCTCTAACAACTATACGGTAAAAAGTATCAAAAACTATCCAGAATCTCTCCGTGCGTCTATAAAATTTTCTCTTTTATTTGTTTTTGGTCATAGAAACAGTGAATGTAATTATCAAAATATTTGATTTTTTTTTTATTCCAATACCTATTACGCTGAAAGCATTTCATAACGTTATAATTCGAATAGTTACTAAAAAGATTTCTTACCGTGTGCTTATTCTTCTCTAATCCCTTTTTGTAAAAAAAGTCTAATTATTAGTATTATAAAATGAGTATCACAAACAAATCATCAATTTGAATTGAGAATTTTAAGTATACGTTACAAATTACCAAACAAAACAAAACTTTTATTTTGGAATCGGAGGTGTACGTAATATTTTTGAGATTGTCATAACTAAAATTTATACCGACCAAAGTGTGACAATAACAGTATAGCAAAATTACTCCGAGTCCTTCTGTAGATCCCAGGTTTGTAGTTTTTCAATCACGTTCGTTATGGTGTTTAATAGTTAAAGGTACACTAATCCAGTTTTGCCACTCTGAATATGCCAATTGTATTTGTATCTATAAGTAGAATAGTAAACTTAACAAATGGTCTACATTTCTCAGCTCCAGCACAGGGGTTTTTGGTCGTAACCAATAAATCAAAGTATTGTTGTTTGCCGTCTAATTTACATATTTAAATAGTGACAATGACCGTGTAGACATTTAATTAATTGATTCCTAAACCTTTTCATAGTTGTAGAGCAAAAAGTACACTTTGACCCCTGAATAAAACAAAAAGTACACAATGACGAAAGGGTTACAACTTGTTCCTATTAACATGTATTTTAATGCGCGCCGTGCTCCGCTCGGGCAGTTTACTCATTTGTTATGATCTTTTATTCTATTACCACCCTTTGAAATTATGTTTTTTGTTACTCTATTTCCTTGCTAGTCATTATAAATTAAATGTTTTAAATTTTATGTTTTAGTGATATGTTGGAAATGCTTTTGTTTTTTTTTTGTTAGAATGTCTCTATTGTCCGTTTTGGTTCTTTAAGATTTGATTATATCCATACTTTTCTACTCCGATTGGCTTCAGATACATCGATAATTATAAGTGTTCTTTCAAATATCTCGAAGATTTTAATGATATTTAAGCCTAATGACCATTTAAAGACTATTTAAGCTAACTTGAGAGCGATGACGAAATACATTAAAATATCATCAAACTAAGTAATCTCTCAATTAATTTAACGAATACTAACATTTAAACTCAGTAAAGACTAACCATAACAGAATTCATGACGCAACCATGTGCAAATCCAACGATGTGTTAGGGCAGACTCGTTAGAATCAGCCGGCTGTCAGAGTCTTTGGACGGTCATAAAACAGCAAAGAAGGCGTCAAAGGTTGTTTATGTGTGCAATTCCGGTCAACGCTTTGTCTCTCGCCGCGCGGCCTTCGGACGACACCCTAATAAAAGGCGTGGCAAAAAGGTGCCCTAATGGGCGCTGATCCTATTTCAAAGCAATAAAATGCAACAAAATTAGCTTTTGTTAAATTTACAACTGTATTTTTTTTAGCAGACTGCGGACATAGTTACAGATGAGCTCGACTGGCTCAAAATGTAAAAGGACTATTGTTTTATCGATGTGTCACATTTAACTATTGTTAATTTTATTTTAAAACGAGGGGTACATTCGAGAGCAAAGGCGTTTCAAATTTGTGTAAGTTTTCAAATGCCTGCACCAAATGAGTTTCTTTGATAATAATAAACGGACTCGCAAAGTTACTATAGAATTGTGCATTATTTTGTGGAGAGAGTCAGTTCTGCAAAGACTTTATAAAATTGCTTTGTTGTTCAAAAACGAAAGTTAAAATTTCTTTATAAGGTAATTCTTGAAATAGCGTCACAAAAATTTTTTGATTCACGCAAACGGATATCTATTTTATTGATGTTGTTTAAAACTCAAGTTCTACATCAGTACGGTGCCAGAGTTAGCTACTAGATATTGCTGTCTATAAATTTGCGTCTGAGTCATTAAGTGCTTTATTGAATACTAATGTAATAATGTTGCATTGAACCGGTTCGTTGAGTTCCGTTTACGAGTTCTAGTCAACGTCATAGATTGTCGTATATTCCACGACATGGATACGGGGACTTCCCTCGTTATAGTTTTTATTTGTATTCAATTGTACTGAGAATAGATCTAAAAAGTTTATTTTAGCTTGAACTCAGTTGTTAGGGATTTTAAAGGTCTTATTGATGTAATCAAAATATTTTTAAGTAACCTTTATATTACAGATTTAGGTAAAAACATATTTAAAAAAATGTTTTGGAAACTTTAAAAGATATATTTTATCTATTGATTTTATATTTACATTTTGGTTCATAATTTCTTTTTTGTTACATTGTGACGAGTTATAATATTTAGTATTACAATATCTTTTCAAATAAATACGTTTATACAAGGTTAAAGATGGGAGTGATGCTTCGACACATTGAAAAACATAATTTAGCGATTACTTCGATGCATTTCACTGATTCAGTAAAGTTACCGAAGCTACAAAGGCCAAAATAAACACTAAACTCTAGGCCGGCAACGCACTCAAGACTCTACAGTAGTAAGATCATTTAAAACAGTTCTTCTTCTTTTGATGATATGGCAACCAGCCGGATCAGCTATTTCTGCCAATGTCAAGTATTTAATGTCTTCAATTCTAAGTCTTCCGAGTCTTCAAGTCTTCGTCGTGATGGAATAAATGATAAAAAATATATAAAATGTGGATGACATGAAATGGGGACCGTCTTGCGCAAAACGACAAACGATCTCCATTTAAAACAATTGTTTACCCGTCTACTCGTGACATGTGATACCTGTGCCATAAAGAAATATAGACTATAAAAAGATACTGTCATTTTTACATTAAGTTTTAGTTTGTGATTTGACATTCTCAACTGCGAGGTACAGCTACCCATAATTTCATTTTGGAATTCCCTACATGTATTTATGGCGTGTCCTCGTCAATAAGTAGGTAACGCTTATTCATTGTGGCATTGACATTAGTTTGTGTGTCAATGATCTTGGCAGAAGTGATTGTATACCCTTTTTGTAAGGCAGAAGCATTATTAGCGGTATGAATTGAAAAATTTGGCATATCACTTAGGCATTAAATAATAATTTTATTATTTAATACTAAAGCTTTCTCTAAAATAAAGAGGTTGTTAACTTTCTGTTTCATCATTAAGCTGAAAAACCTAAGGCCATGATTCTATTGGTTATTTCTTAAGTTTGAACTGTTAAAAGGAAGTTCTTATTGTTGTATTATATTATTTAAAGTTAATCAACCTTATAGCTAAGCTTTTAAAGTTGCGCATGCTTTGCGGTTACATTTTTATTTTCACGTCTTAGGATTATTTCCCAGGATCACGTGGATATGTGAAGTTAAAATTAGTTGCAAAATAACTAAATGAGCAAAATCTTCGAAACAGATTTCTTTCAGGAAAANGATATGGATCATCTACTGACGTTCGGTACGCGAGTCGGGCTCGACTTTTTTTATTTGTCTCTAAAATTTGTTAAGAAAAAATATATTAAATAGGTAATTAGACGGACAAACGAAGACCAAATCTAAAATTTTAACACTTTTTGTCAATGGAAAAAATGTATAAAGCATTTTGACGACTTACAGACATATGTATTTTTATTGTAAAAATGTAATACAAGTTTTATTTATACACGATGCGTTGAATTTACTGATAATCATGGTGCAACCTGGGTTCGATTACCTAACAACTTCAGTCTAGTCGGTTCTAGAAATAGTTGGGATTACCTTGATTGATGCAGTTACAATTGATTTACTGATGTTTAGAAGCCTTTAACACTCAGAAAATATATATTCATTGCTAAGTACGTACTACTTCCCATGAATATTGAGTACATATTATAAACTATATTTTATTTTAAGCATAGGAAATTCCGTTAAGACTCAATTAAGAAATTTTTTAGAGATTTGTACATGGCCTTTCGCGAAGTATTTACTATTGGTAAATCTTCGTTCGATTGGTTTTTTCTTGTTTCGTGTTTATAACTTTGAAAACAACGAACTTCTTAACAACTGTTATATTGATGTGAAACATCTATAACTGCACGTAAAACCGATTTCTGGCGTGGCGACGCGTCGCCACGCTATATGATGGTATATATATACAGTCTATATGCAGTATGCAGCATGGTGTATAAATTATGTATATTGCAGTGCATTACTATTTCGTATTTTGCAAATTAGATTAAGCTTATTACTATTTCTATCAATCTATAATCTATTAAAACTATGAAATAGTTTAATTGTTTATGTAAGAGATCAATATCATTCAATAATATTATTTTACAAAATCTTATTCTTTTAACATTAATTAATAATTATTTATAAGTTGGGTACAGGATATAAATTGTTAATTTAATTTTTATGTATTTCGTTGCAATATTGTATTAAAGCAAGTTTAACAAAAATATGTTATTTAACGATCGTATTCCCTATTATATATTTGTTAATAGTCATCTTTATCTGGAAAAAAAATCGTAATATTTTATTTTACCATTATGACATACTTAGTTCCTATCACAATCTGTTCTTTTCTGCATATTACTTTTACAAAATAATGTCGATGTTTCACATCTGCCAGGCGTCCCGTAACAGCTCACATTTTTTTATATGGGCCTGCTAAAGTCACTTTTCTTCGCCTGATCGAAAGCATAAGTAGAATCCAAAAGTGGTGGTCACCATACTCACTGCGAATGCAGAGAATTCAAGATGTTAGCATGGTGACCCACACCAGAGCGGCCTACTGAGATGCTTCTGCGTCATTGGGCCTCCGGTCTCGTACTCACGAACATAACACGACAGCACGCATGCTGTCATTTTATGTTGATCTTCTGTGCGAGGGTAGTACCGCCCTGGTCGAGCCGGCCCGTTCCTGCTGAGAGTAGCGTGGCTCTATTACCTTTTAATTGTTTAGTTTAGTGTTCTTTCCTTGTTTTAATTTATTAGGATTAAAATTTTTTGAAACCTTTTATTAGTAGATGGTTCCAAAATAAGGAGCATCAGCTGTCAATTGTGGGTGCAGTGGTTTTAGTTCTACATTGATTAATCAGTCAGAATCAGTCAGGGTAAATAAATTTGTGTGTGATATTCAGGTTAATCTACTGGACTGGGATTGGAATTTCAAATATGTTTATAACTACGTGTATAATAAATAAATATTTAAATAAATATTTCCGACATCTAACACACAACGCCATCTAGTCCCAAACTAAGCAGAGCTTGTATTATGGGTACTAGACAACTGATATAATACTTATATACTTTTTTTTTTGTAAATACATACGTATCATACATAGAAAACACCCAAATTCCGAAACAAATATTTGCAGATCATACAAACATTTGATCCGACCCGGGAATCGAACCCGAGACCTCAGGAACAGCAGTCGCATACGCTACTGCCAGGCTACCGAGGCAGTCATATTTTATTGATAACCCTCCTAATAATAATATAATCTAAAATATTGTAAACATTAACTTAAATGACAAAACTCATACGCATACTCAGTTACAAGTAAAGTAAACAAGGAAAAATAGCGACTAAATTTTAGAATGGTGTACAGATTTCTTAGAACTCAACATGGCCTCGTCGCGTCGAGCCTCTCCGGTAGATTTCGGTTACGTCAAGACAACATCGGAAATTCCTTATCGTGACTGTCTATTTCGATGTAATGCAAACCTCTAAATCGTGTCATAGTGAGAGCTATGAGCCGTGGCGTTATTTGCGAAACATATTATATATTATTTTAACTAGATAGTCTCTTGGATTTATTTTACTATCACACTCGATAAAGACATGGGTTTTTACCGAATAAATTCGATATCTGCTATTTCATTATGTGGGTATTACGAGATTTAACGTTTTTTTACACTTAATACAAGGTTAATCGGATTTCCTGTTATCGATAGAATGTAAAATATCATTAATCAACGCTTAAAAAGTTCTCCGCGCGGGCCGCTTACACATTATTACATAAAGCTTATTTTGTTGCAAGCGGACGGCACCGTTTATAAAACGTTATCTTCAAATGAACACAATAACAAGTTTAATAATAGGAGTGAATAATGTGCCTACAGGATGACGCGCACTTTGCGCCGGGGGTTAAAGGGAGGCGCGAACACGACACTGTACAACATCGCGACTGTTGCTAGACCCGGCCGGTGCAGCTCCCGTCCCAAATGACCAGACATTATTTAATTGAAATGAAAGTGAAAGGGTGACAATTGTAATAGAAAACAAAAAAGGGTTAAGTTTTTTGCCATTAAACGACTCGATGAAATATCGTTCCAGCCGTGCATTGTAACATTTGTTTCTTATTGCCTACTAAGTAAGCCGTTGAGAGATTAATGGGATTTTTACATATTTTTATTAATTTTGTTATAAAAATACTTTCTTATAAAGTAAACCAAACTAATGTAAATAAAGACAAGTGAAATACAAATAAATTTACTAGATCAAATACTAAAGAAACTATAAATCACAGCTAAACGCGCCAGTTGTTTACCACCTTGTTTGACTTCAACTTCTTGTAAGGCTGTTTGTGTAATAAAAGAAACGAATTCTGGCTTGACATTCGCTAACTAATGATGCCGTGTCACAATGCGTCTGCTGGCTCACTGTCAAGGGATTTTAAAAGCCCTTTGTCACCAGAAATTTTTAACACTTCAATGTTTGATATGTGCGAATTTGCGACATTACGAAAAAAATATACGATTGATATGTCACGTTTTTATTGTTGTTTGTATTGCTACCTGGATCTTGCATTGCGCGTCGACAGTATCGAGCCTTTCACGCCGCTCAACGAATATATATGATGTTTTCAGAGTGGAGTCGTTGACATTATTGTGTTCAAAAGTATCGCATCGATCGGATAATTGATGCACATTCGCAGAATCTCTAGTTATTACAATTCATAAAGTTAGCTATTCACTCACTGTCATTTATTAGGTACGCATCAACTGATTTACTTCTATGTATAGAACTCAAAAACAAAACTGTAGTAAGAATGTATTAATATTTAATACATTAGGGTTGCAAGGGCATAAGGCGTGAAATCGAATTGTCAACGCGGACTCCAGTGAACATATTGATATTTTAATTAGATTTACAAAGTCGTTTCTCGCAGTTCCGTGGGCAACACCCAACTCTTTGAGCTGCTCTAATGGCACCCTGCGGACTATATTTAAGGGTTGTCGGACCCTGCTTTGTGCCTCCTCAATATTTACTCCCAAATGCATTAGCGCAACAATACTTACTTGGTTTTATAAGTTTTCGTAGCAGCTTCCGCGTTATCGTTTACAAAAGCTTTGGAAATGTCACTCACGGCGTAATTATAGAGCAGCTCAGCAGGTAGCCTACAAACTAAAAGTAGAAACTTTGAACAAATCATAATTGCTTTTTGTCGTTTTATACGTGTAGGTTAAAATAGTTTTTGTTAACACCTTTTGTTGTTATAGTATTTAATAAATTCACAGAAGAAATAATTACTTGTTCGACACGACATGGTCCTACAATATTTCCAGGTACCACCAATTTTATCTCTAGAATGTTTCTGAGGAAAAAACTTAATTATTTTTTATACCTATGTATTTTACATTTATAACAATAAAGTTCAATTAAATAATTTGAATGTTTACAAATTCCAGGAAGGAATGTTGTTTTTGAGAAAACTAGAGTTAATTCAGAAACGTTCACGCATGATGATAGGCCCAAGTTACTAAGTTTTGATTAAACTTAAATGGATCACTTTATCCATTAGTTTAACCTTCGAATTCAGTTCACCCTCAGGGTTGAGGAGTTCCGATGCCAGTCACTTCGTATAAAACTGATATTCAGGTAAAGCCAGTTGAACTAGTAGTAGTAGTACTAGTAGTAGTAGTAGACCCCAAATCTTGGGAATAACGAAGGCTAAGAAGAAGATGGATTGCTCAATTGAACTAATAATCTACTGATTTTTGAAGATATTGGATGCTTTAACTGTACATCTCGCTTCGCTCATTTGTTTTAGGGAGTAAATTACACATGAGGTCACCTTCCGGTCACCGATCTGACTAGAATAAATTCATATAATACCCTAAGGGCCAGGGATTTATGAAAAAAATATGTTGGACTGTCGCTTAACCACTCTATATGGTGTAGCTCTTTGCGACTCAGAGCTCAACAAAATGCCTGATAATCCGCATGATGAGAAAGTGTTACATGAAGAACAACAGTTTTGTGGACGATGTTCAACATTTGTTGATGGAATGTGTCAAGAATCAATATAAAATAAATCTAGCAATGGAGCAGTTGAACCTGAATTATTTGGATGTCGGTATAAGTCAAAGTGTTTTGGCTATACCAACATCAAAAAAAGTTATAAAATTGTACAGCTTAGCATATCATATTTAAATTGTTGTTTGATTAAGTTAAGGCCTTATGGGACTGGCATACCCTAATAGGGTAAAAGTACCTTAAAAATAAAGAATAAAAAAGAACAACAGTTAAGACTAATTATAAATATTGAAATGAACCCAATAAGATAAACTATGTGTATAGATATAGTGTAGGTTTCTAATCATAACATCAGCTTTGCATGTCTTTTTCCCTACAGTTACTAGCTCGGGGTCTTAAAGTATCATCTTGATCTATCTCCTACCCTTGCCTGTCGAATCACTTGAAGGAAAACAACGAGCCTTAGTTGTAGCCCTATTCGTGTATACATAAGTGAGATATAAAAATCGTCATTTAATCCCTAACTGAGGAGTTTCACCTCTATCATCAGCTCACCTGAATAACTTGAAAGTATACTACTAAAGATTTATAAATACCCATGAAATTGAAAGAATTAACCTCCAACTCCTAATTGTTGAGGTGTTGTACCTTCAATCATCAGCTTACCTCAATAACTTGAAATAAAACGACTAAAGGTAAAAATCACATACAAATGACCTTGAAAGATTTATCCTATTAACTCTTAACCGTTAAGGAGTTGTACCTTCCATAATCAGCTCATGATCATGAAATGATGATTATCAGACCCAAAGACCGAAATAGATTTAGGAAATATATGAAAAAAAATTTTTAGTACGTGCACATGGAACGTGCCTAAATATTTTAAGGTTTCCCTCAATTCCTTGGGATCCCATCACGAGATCCTTATATGGTGGCAGTGGGACCACCTCACATACCCTTTTAAATATAAAAAGGAGTTTTAAAATCATACATACAATAAGACTGCGCCTGCGCTGTGTTTCACCGAGTGAATGAGGATACCGGAGGCCCATAATCCAACCCTTCCTCTCATCCCCCTCCCCATCCCCCAAGGCCGGCAACGCACTTGTGAGACCTCTGGTGTTACGGGTGTCCATGGGCGGCGGTAATCGCTTATCATACGTCTGCTCATTTGCCCCCTATTCCATAAAAAAAGACTGCTTTCTGTAAACCTTTAAAGATTTTTTATAATCGGTCCACACATGACGGAATAATCGGTGAACATACAAAAAAAACATACAGTGGAATATAGATTCTTCTCCATTTTTTTTTTAATAACTTAATCGAATCTCCAATTTGTCGTCACTCCATAATGTTCACCTCAACAAATCACTAGCTTTATTACCTATTATTGCACACGGCTCCGCCCGCTTGTATGTTAAAGTATGACCTATGTTCTTCCTCAAGAATCAAAGTATCTCCTTTTTGAAATCGGTTCAGCCGCTTAGTTGTGGAATTGTAACAAACAGACAGAGCTACTTTAAAATTTATAATAAATAGTGATATTAGTATAGAGTTCATAAATAAATAGAAATTCTGAGTTCTATATTTAATTTGAGACAATAATTAAGTTTCAAAACAGTCTCACTTCAACGACCCTTAATCCTGATTAATGTTTTAAGTTATTTTTCTTGAATTCCTTTCGTCCTCAAAAGTAAAATAGTACGTAAAACCATATACATTTAAACAAAACGATTATCTTATCCTTTGTTAAATCGGTTTAAAATATTTAATAAAAGCATAAATGATGTTAGTTTTATATGTTGAACGTTTGAGTGGAATTTTCGAAAAACATATGCATCACAAAACAAAAGGAGACGAACAAACATCTGCAAAATTATTTTTGTTCCAAAACAACACGATCAATTTGTCCGAATATGCAATGAGTAGAGAGCGGGAGGGTGGCGGAGCCCTACTGCGAGCCCCGGCGCGCGCCGTCACTTCACGCTGCGTCGTCGGTACACAGAACTCTAATTGACACACTAAAATACGTCATGTCACATAAAAGCAATGGTTTCGCCGTGCCCTTCCTTTTCTATGCCATATTTTATTATTCGTGAAAAGGTAATTTATTCTCACTAGTAAAGCAAACCAACAAATATCTATAGTAATTAAACATTTCCTTACGATTTTTACTGAATAATGAATAAATAACATAGAAAGATAAAACAGACGCACGGTAACATTAGTATTTCTTGCCCACCCGGACTAAATACGCTATCCATGTCTCATTTTTCTTGCAAAAGTTTTACTGTCGCAACTTTTTCCTTTACAACCGACTAAAGGAATTTCTTCAGATGGCCAAATTAAGGAATAAATTGATCCATCATGCGTTTGAAATGCATTATCTTCTTATCATTCTTCTCCTCTAAAAAATGACGTCAAGTTTATTTGTTGCCTTAGTCTCGTAGTTTGACAAGACTAGTAAAGCAGGTAACAGAACATGCATTCGAAGCATCAAACAATCTTCTAATTGAATTCCAAATTCTAAATTCAAAATAAGTTCTCTCATCCAATCCTCGAAGTCACCATCATCAAACTGTTGTAGTCTACTGCTGGACTTACAACATAGCACATATCCTGAATTATGGAAGATAAAAACATATAAACTTCCATTAGGAAGACGGTATTAAATAATTTATGGCGTAGAATCCAGCGATAAAAGAACATGCTGCCACATTTTTCTGAAGAAACTGTAACGTTCCACTGTTAGTGCTATATGTGACGGCACATAGCCTAAAGATGGACAGCTGAAGAACCATCCACTTCATGAACCCAACGACGTGCACCGAGGACATTACGACCTGGTCCTAATTTCAAGTAGTTTAAAGCTATGTAATGCCTATTACATATTCGTGGAACTCTCATAAATATGTACAATTATATATCACGGAGCACGAAAATTAAAAATTTCATATGGACTCAAGTAGTAGTAATACTCAGAATTGTGTTCAAGCTGCTTACATCAAAGATATTTTACACAGTCAATTAGGCAATATTCGCAAAATAAATGTACAAGATACCTACCTAAAAATTCGTGAGTTTATTAGGTTATTCTATTATATATAAAGTAAACACCAACCTTACCAGGAATATCGTTGAATTACCAAGACTTAAGAAGAATCTTTTTATTAATAAATTTACTTTTATATCTAGTGTTTAAACAAACCATCTCACTTTTTTCACTTCTTACATGAGTCCCACTGTTGGCTCCATATCTTTAGAAACAAACCAAATAAGAGATGTGTTAAACACTAGTTATAACATTTAAAATAAAAATGTATATTTTGTTATGAATAAGTTGGTCTACTGCTAGTACAATAATGAAGTAACTAGCAAATAATTTTCACTAATTCAATTGGCTTCAAATTAAGTATGACATTTGTAATTAATTTTCTAGATCTTGTTTACGTTTCTTTTTAAACTGGTTATTCCTACTTCTTATATTTTTTCTTTTTGTAGGTACTCGTGGTTCAGTGTTAAAAGTATAGGTTAACACATTGCAAGGGTAAGCAATCCTAGCCAGGTCTAAGATGTTAGATTCTTGATTTATTGAATGCGTGCCTGGGAGAGCACGTCAAGCCATCTTTGGCACGAACGGTTGTTACGAACATCTTTGGCAATCATTATCGGTAGCCCAAAAAGTCCGGCAATACTTTCTACAAAATTTAATATCACCTAGTCTTTAGGTTGTGCAAGTCTGATAACAGTCGCTATACGGAAAAAACAAATATTCAGTCGTATCTAGTGGACCTCAAGTCGATTCCAACTTATATTTTTGTAGAAAAAGTCTTTCTATGTTATATGTATGTAAATAAAATAATTATATCGATCTTTAACGAGAATATTATTAAAGTACTTGGAAAATAGGGAAAATAAATATATCTTCATTCTCTAGCCCCGTTATACAATTGGCACATTTCTCGCCCCACGTCTGCCCGAGGCAAATATCTGCAGAATGCGTGTAATTATTTATTTGCTCGCCGAGCCCTCGTGCCCCTGCATCCACTCACTCTTTCAACAGCCACACAAGTAAATGCAAAAAGAATGCAATAGTACAGTGAAATTTATGGAATGTGAAGTGCCCACATGTTTTAGCGTTAATTTGAAAATCGAAATATTAGAAAAATGCCTTGTCTTTAGTATACAAATTAATTTAAAAAAAATCCTTACTTTAAATTGAATTAAAAAAAGGTCTTATAAAAATCATGCGAATATGTAGGAGTAAGTATTTTTAAAACAGTTACTACTTAATGTACGTACTAATTATATACTTATTAATTAACTTAATATACTTACTACATACTACTAATATACATGTTTGTGGACTCTAGATAAAGCCCATAAACAGCTCCAAGTGAATCTCCGTCTATTAGAATAAGAATATTACGAACATCTAACACACAACGCCATCTAGTCGCAAACTAAGCACAGCTTTTATTATGGTTATAATTACATATATACATTTTTTTTGTTAATACATACATATCATACATAGGAAACACCCAAACTCCGAAACAAATATTTGCAGATCTTGCAAACATTTGATCCGACCCGGGAATCGAACCCGAGACCTCAAGGACAGCAGTCGCATACACTACCACTGCGCCACCGACACAGTTAAAGAAATATAATAATATGAGTTGTTAAATATGTGTCTATTTTTTAAACTCAGAATCCTGATGAACACTTACTATAAATAAATACCACATTGTATTGGTTTGGAAATCGCGATGGTTTAAACATAATATGTAATAACTCAGACAATACTAACAAGATTTTTTTTTATATGATCTGAAAGTAAAAAGCATCCAAACAAAAAGTATTTTTAATAATGTGTACGTATTTTTTAGGAAGAGTACATACCTATAAAACTTTTTTTAAGGCTAAAACTAATATGGTTAATAAGGTATTGATAATCTGAAAGATATGTTTAACAAAATATGTATTGTATAAAAAATCTAACATGATTAAGTTCTTGTGTTAATGTTGTAAGCGTTGAAGCATCCGGCTGCATCCTCTGTTTACAAATGGAGGAACATAAGATTTTATTACCATCTCGGAACTTTAATACAAACATGAATCATGGTGCATTATAGTGTTTTATAGCTTTATAACACTATCGTTCAATAGCAGAAGTGGCAGGTAGAAGCAGAATTCTTTATAATTTTGTTGTTAAAAAAGAGCTTAAACAGTATCGTTTTTCATGTGAGCTTTAAAGAATGAAAAATACACAATAGCATCTGATAAAGCCGGAGACAAATACAACGCGCCGGGTCGCTACTATTTTGACATTTTAATTTCACCCTTGCTCAAAATCCGTTTTGAATGGCGATAGATGGGGGCGCGACGTGATGTTGAGCTCTCTTGATACATGTATCACAGTCGCCAGAGAGACTTGATTGACGTTTATCGCTTGGATTAAAATACAATTAAATTTAATTTTAAATTGAGCACAAAATTTTATATGTAACCCTTTACGAGAACGCGATGGCACTACAAATAACACTACCAAAGGCACCTTTCGGTTAGATTTTATTTTATAACTTCCAACAAGAAATTGAAGTTGCGCAAACTATCAACAATAGGTTAAAATTTATGGATGGAACGACTGTTTAGTTCGATGTCCTCGATTAGAGGTAATTTGTGTCAATCACTAGCCCATTGTACCCAAAGCGCAGGCGGACGTGGCTCCATTTGGACATGAACATTCGCTCTAATTAAACGAGGACCCCCATTTACAAAAGTCAATCGCGGGATTAAAGTTTGACGTGAACGGACCGTTTCCGACTATTTTAATAGTCCTTTGTAAGGTATACTATTAGAACGTCGATCTTTGAGAGATTAATTTTCCCTTTGAAATTAGTTTTCTAAACAAAATTGACAAAAGGTATGTACTCACGTAAATTGAAATTCATACTGACGTTAATTTATGGTAGAATTGACAATATGTAAATTTTTTTAAATAAAATTAATTATTTTACATATATTTTAAATTAAAATATTTATTAGATGTAAAAATAGTTGTCGCAATGAGTTGATTAGAAGTTCCCACAGTCAGAGTTGAACAAAATCCAAACTTTATTGCTGTCCATATCTAACCCCATAAAGTAGTTTCATTGCAAATAATAACTTATTTTATCGCCTACACAAAACCGATTTCATGTATAAAGTTGTTTGCATTTTAGATTTGCACAATTCTTGATTTGCGGTCTATCACGGATTCGGATTCGAATAAAATATTTTATCTCGCTTGCACAAATGAGTGCCGGTGTATGTGAGAAAAGGACCCAAACGGTAAGCGGTAGGGTTATGCAGGACAAAGTAGGAGTGTGCAATGGATGCAACCCTTTTATTCGGCCTGTGACTGGTAAACAGTAATTTGATTTCACGCTAGTCTAATGATTAATGCCAATGACTTATCGCTCCATATTTTACAGATTTAGACCAATATACCCTTTTTATCCATTTTATACACCATGTGAAAATTTTAAATTAATTAAGTTGACCATTGATCAAAGTATTCATAAAATAAATACCAGGTAATGTTAATGAGATTGTTTATCTTTGTACAAAAATACCTTACTATGAGAGAACCATGTTTTGTAATAAATGGACCGCCTCGACCGGTGTGGTAATAACACGGCCTCACTGAAAACTGATGTTTAGCAGTACTTCCATTTGACTGATCCACTGGGCAAGTGAGATTACCAAGATCTCAAACCCTCTCCTTTCCGTGATTCAAAGGGCGGACTAAAAGAACAACCAACGACTTTCAATGTTGTCAGTCCAGCAGTGGAATATTATGATTTAATAAAAAAGATAAAAGACCTTGAATTGGTTTTGTTTATTGACGAATTGGATGTTGTGTATTATCTACAAACGACTTTAAGTATATCAAAAATATTCGTTTGTTTATTAAGTACCACGTATTATAAAGCCATCGAAAGTTACCAAAAACCAGTGATAGTTTCGATAATAATGTTCTTTAATAATACTTGTATGATAATATCAGTACACTTCACTTTAATTATTTATTTATGGATTTTAATTGGTAGTGCCACGCGACCGTTCAAAGAGACAAAACGCTATCTGCTATTTAATCACCCTTTACTTTTAATCGCTTTGTTTACATTCATTTTACTACTTTACATTATCTAAATAGCATAATGAATAGAAATAACACGATGATTTAATTCATGACTCATAAAAAGTGGGTCGTATCCATGATTATAATATTATTATTTTTTACATCTCCCCCTTTAGGAATATACATTCCTGTGTAGCGGGGATCTTTACAAAAATACATGAAACGGACACAAAGTACACCCAGACTTAGAACAACAATTTATCACACAAAGTATCGTCCCATGTAGGATTTAAACCCACAACACTTGGTGCAGTAGAAAGCGGTGTGGTGAACACTTAACCCACTAGGCCAATCGTGCAGTCATTATTACTAAAGAAATTTTCGGCACTTATTCGGTGTGATGAAAGCAATACTACCGCCTCACAGTAAACCAATCCCATCGTTGATTTCACCGTGTGAGTGACTTTACATCATCAACTGCACCTCTCCTTAGCAAGGAGCTTTTAGCCTACTATTCGAAGCCACTTGTCAGTAATGTTGTAGTAGCGGGTATTTTTTGACGGCGGCAGTTAATGTCACTTATGTACATACGTACACAAGCGACGATAACTGCCGGGCTCAGGCAACTTGAGATCAGGTCATTCGTGTGTTTGATTGCCCTCTTGTGCCTTAAAAAAGCATTAGGTATGTACTCATTTCACTTGTTATACTATCCATATCATTGTCATCATCATCTCCGTCAGCCGAAAGACGTCCACAGCTGGAACAGGTCTCCACAGAGTTCTCTACAATAACCGGTTCTGTTTTGCCCACATCCAACGGTTTCCCGCAAACTTCCCCAGGTCGTCGGACCACTTTGTAGAGGACCTATTCACACTCCGTCTTCAGGTACGTGTTCACCTTTCTAGAACTTCGTGGCACCAATTGTTTTGTTATCCGAAATTTATATCAGACTATCAAGAAAGAACTTTTCACTGTATTAGGACTAACTAAAACAAAAACATCATACATTTTTTTTTTATATCTAAGCTGCCAAAATGACTCTGCCCTGCCTGATGGAAAGCATGAGCAGAATCCAAGAGTGGTGGTCACCATCCTCAATGCAAAAAAGAACAATGCAGCATGGTGACCCACACTATGCCGGCCTGGTGAGATGCTTCTTCACGCCCCGCTTAACATGTATCAACAGTACAAATCTGAGTAAAATTTAAAGATTACTTTTATTTATTCCTTCTTTACCTAGGATGGTTTGGAAAATTTGGTACTAATTTTAGCGATAATCTTGGGATTCTGATGGTAAAAAAAATGCATGGGATGGGCAGTATTGTATGATCTTATTTGTGTTGTTGTAAAAACAAATGTGGTGTGCAAAATATGTAAAAAGGGCGATAGAAGTGATAATAAGTATAACACTAAAAGCTTTAAGTCTCTTTTTTCTCCTTTTGATGAGATGGCAACCAGCCGGATCAGCTACTTCTGCCAATGTCAAGTATTTTAATTCTTCATTCTAAGTCTTCGAGTTTTCAAGTCATCGTCGGGATGAAATTAATGATAAAAAAAAATATAAATGGATGACATGAAATGGGGACCGTCTTCCGAAAAAACAAAAAACGAAAAATATTAACGTGGATGACATGAAATGGGGACCGTCTTTCGAAAAAACAAAAAACGATCTCCCAAGCTTTAAGTCTAGTAAACAGTTCTATTGATCGTATCTTGCAGTCCCGTTGCCTAGATACGTAACCTTCACGCAAGCGCAGTTTTGGGTTCAGAACGCGCTCCTATCGCGTACCTCATTTTGCATAGCTTCTTATGTATATATACCACACATGTGTAGGTGAATGTCTAAGTTCTTTCAGTTCCTGCTGTTTCTTATGTCCTTTAATTCTTATTGTAATTTCTACCTAGCACACTGAATAACGACACTTCATGATTTTGTAGCTAAATTCTTTAGGTTTCTCTAGCTTTTTGGCCTTTCTATAAAAAAATACACATCCAGTAAAAAAATACTAGATTTTATAAACAGCTTCTTCTCGAAATCACCATTGACATATTAACACATCTTTATTTTCTTAAAATATGAATAGAAATCTAAAAAACTAAATTCAAGAGTTTGTTACACCTGAGCAAAGCCAATAGCAAAAGTTAGTTATAACATTAAATAAACGATAATAACCCATGTTAAATAGAATAATAGACTAAAAAGTTGTTTGCTTGGGCTATTCTAAGGTTTAAATCCTCTTAAAAGATAGTGTAACTTATTTTTTAGCTTGAAGAAAAGAGCCTAATGTTCTCATGTTCGCGTATGTACCTAAGTAATCAAATAACGTTAATACCCATCTCAATCCTCAGATAATTCCATTGTTCGCGAGTTACATGCTCCGCTACGCCCTCACTCCAATATTTGTTTATCTCTATTCGTCTACTTTTATCGCTATCGAAGCTTTTGTTAAAATTTTGTACGTTTTTTCGTATAAAATAGCTTTTTTGCCGTAAAAAAATACTTTAGATGTGCAAGCACGTGTCACATGATCGATCATCGAATAGTTCCAGAGCGGATACTCGTAAAGGGACCAGGGCATGTAATTGACACATCACATTAGATTTTTTGCTTTACCCTATTTCGAAACTATCAAGAACATACTGAGATTGAATATTTTAAATCATATTCCATTAGTTTCAACAGCAAGCTTAAAGAGCTTACATCGATCTATACCTATGCTCAATTCACGCCTGATCCCTAAGTGTGAACATCTGTATTTGCGTATGGCGCTCCCACTCTTACGCGTATTGATACAAAGCCGTATTCAAATAACTTTAATCGCTTAAGTACACAAATCCATTCTCGCTACTAACGAATATAATTATTCATAGGCGACGCCGACAGCAATCCTTTCCATCTACATTACTGTTTGCATATCTAATATGTGGTGATTTTGAAAGTATAAAATATTGTCGAAGCTGTCAGTTTGGTACAACTTTATCAAGGAAATAAATTGGATTTCTATTACATTTAGCGGCAAATAATAGTTTACGAATATAACAATCAATAGAAATGTGTTAAAATTCATTAATTAACATGTAATAACTCGTGAAACAGGCGAAAACTCTTGAAAGATGCCCTTTCAGGAAACTTAAGCAAGCAAGCAAGAAGTTTTTTTAAAATAACAGCTTTTAAAGATTTTATATATAATATTTTATTATTACTATAACAGCTTTCTTTAGTCTAAAAATATAAAAACACATGTGATGTAGCAAAAACTCATCCTTTCACACGTTGTAATCGCAAAATATAAAGCTATCACATAGAATAATAGCTTTCACGTCACGAATCATAAAATAAATTGATGTAACAATATCAGTGTTGTAACCATTAAACCCTTCTATTAGAGTTTTTTTATTGAATTCAGTCAAACGTAAGCATTAGGTGATCAATAAAATTATCCAGACTCACGCTTCTCGAATGCAATCAGATGAAAATGTTAAAGTCTCTTCATTTCATGCATCGCAGAGCAGGTCGGCCCGTGACATGTTCTCCTGTGACGTAATCACACGGTGCCGTGTACTCTGACATGCAGTACATATCAAAGTGTACGTCAATACTTGTATGCGCATCATTAGGAATCACGCCAAATTAAAATGAAATAAGCTATCAATTTTTTATTTAATTATCTCTATTATATTTAGCTATTTCTCATACACATTTTTTGAATGCCTTGGTTTTAGAAAAAAAAATATGTAAAAAATATTTTTAATAAACAGTTGCTATCCTTGTAATATATGAATCCCTGTAGTGTTTATTTTTATCTTCATTTCAAATTATTTAAGGTTTCCCCGGCTAACCCGTTTCTGTATACTACAGAAATGTGAAACAATCATGTTGACGAATTTAATAAAATAGGTAAGAATCATATTCATAAAACATTAACGCCAAATAGCAAGTTTTTTTCATTAAAACCAGATGTGCGATAAACGTTATCAGGGGGGTTAACCGTGACCTCATAAAAAGCGGAATTTATTACATCTCACGACCCTTGCCCCGAAACTAAGACAGCGGAGAAAATAATAGAAAAATATCGTAATTAAAATCCAACCCTTCCTGTAGCTGTTCCTTTTTATAGAGGGATAAAATTGGAGCGAGAAGCGCGTGACCGATGCGATGATATAGTGAGGAGGCTATGAGGCCGGGCGGCGAGGGCGTGTACGGAACGGCCCCAGCCTGAGCGATCTTTAATGATTTTGTTACCTCGTTATTACAACGTTAACATATGTGACGATTAAGTCCCTTCGATAAATACTCATTTCCGCTATCATTATCTTTACTAATAAAAAGCATTTGTATAGATTATACACTGTAATGGATGTGAAATAAGGGTGGTCATGTTGAAATACCGTTTTTAACGGAATAAATGCTGGGGCAACATTCTATCACCTATAGGAATTTTAAGTCTGTATTTTTGAAGTACTCAATAGATCTTAATTTACACAACCGTACAATGGCAACATTACCGTGACGACTTTGATGTTTCCAAGATGGCTAACTATATACTAAAGTTCAGGGTTTTTCTAAGTACATTGCAGAACAAGCGATTAAATAATTTGTGTCAACTTGGATAGCTAAAAGACGGGGCGATAGCTATTGCAGAGAGATAACCGACTGGAAATGCTTGCAATTTAGCTAAGGGGCCAGAGTAGACTTTCATTTAGTAATAAGTTCTTAAATTATTTTAGCCTACATGTAAACAGAGATGTGGCATTTGTATATTTCACCTACAAACAATCTACTCTATTAAGGTTCTACCATTCTTAAAATACCAAAATTATATGCTATACCTACTCATTATTTTTTTTATTTAAGAACCCCCTAAAGTAACTGTACTCTGCCTGATGGAAAGCATAAACAGAATCTAAGGATAATAGACACTAGTATACCAATTTCATAGCGTATGCAGATATTGTAAAGGAATATATCGAGAAAGCTAGGTACAGGACATTAGGCTCATAAAGTAGGTAACCCAACCTCAAATAAAGCAACATCATTCGTACGACTTTTACACCAAGAGAACTTCTGACAGTTCATATGGCAACAAATGCAGCTTTAATCATACCTGTTTGGGTCGAATATGCTCTTATAACACACCAAATCCGTTTTCCGATCATGGTAGGTAAGTACCTACTGTCATTAACTGCTAAATTACATTGATTCTAAATAACTAAAATTACTGAAATAATTTAGGCCAAGCTCAATTCCATTGATATTACTATTGTGTATTATAAATATAATAGCTTCTGGCAAATAACAGAAGCTTAGACTGCGGGTTGGTGAGGACGTGACGAGGCGGGTCGCAGAAAAACGTAGCACTCGAACCATCACGTTTTATATTGCTTACAAAGATGAAGCGTAAACAGGCAGCCGATTATGATTGCCCTAATCACTACCTTTACACAGACTAACATAATTGTCTTTGTTGATTCCAAAAAAAAAATCAATCACTTGTAATTTTAAAATAATAACAAAATTTTTTTAAAACCCAGTCAAAAATATTGATTTGTGTAGTAAATCATAATTTATTCGTTTCGAACTTTCTGGAAGGCGGTCAGAAGCTCACACATGAAATCTCTCATATTACTTATTATGGAGTACTAGTACATAGTCCTTTTAAGAGACTCAAAGGAAGATACGCTGGTAAGTTTTCTCCGTTTTTTGCAATGGTTTAATAGCCTATAGCCGGTTTAGCCTTCTTCAATAAATGACATTTGCAAACAAAAAGAATTTAAATTCAAACCATTCGGTTTTGAGTATATCACGTAAAATCCAAAAAACTCTTTTGTTTATAATATTAGTATTGATTAAGGAGCCGCGTATTTGAATATTTATGTAATAGTACACTAACAGTAGTACTTAGAAACACTACTTTAATTTAGTATACATTGTCTGTTCTTTATGGGTACTCTTTAGATATATACCTAAGCTTTTATTTTTTATTACTTTTCCATTGATCAATAGCATCAATTATTTGAGTTGTTTTAATTCTGCAATGACTGTTCCTAGATATGTAAAAAATTTAATGACATATTATGCTTAATTTTACTTCAATAAAGTTGATTATTCCAGTACATATTTCTGTTTCAAATCCTGAGGTTCATTTCTAAAGATACAAACAAAAGATTGCAAAGACAAAAAAAAGATTTTAGGCCTATGTCATGTCACCGTCCGTCGGTCTATATATAAATAGTTCATAAAACTGTTTATTACTAACTGCTATCGATACCATTTTAAGAACACATTTGCGAATTACTTACCAGGCAAAACTTCTTCTTAAATTTTAACTTCACTGCTTTCTATTGTAATACTACATACAGCAAGGTTATAAATTTTCATGTTATTACAAAAAGAGGAGCTTACCAATTAAGGTTATGTTACTAGATTTATAAAATATAAGAATATAAATAAGACAACTGTACTTAAGTTTAAGTAACCTAAGTAAACTTTATTTTTAAAAATATGTACATTATTAATGACGATTGACGTTGCTTCTTAGAGACATCAATTACCAGTGTTGCTAACATTTCTGCGCTTTAAAGAAGGCATATCGTGAAATTCGACAATTCTGGAAAGTTAATTTGCGATATATATAATAAAGCGAAGTGCGTAAAGGCATTCCACCACGTAAAACAAAAAAAAAGAAAAAAAAAAGTGATTTCAATGGTCGCCACACCGCTTCCTACTGCGCCAAGTGTTGTGGGTTCAAATCCTACATGGGACAACACTTTGTGTGATCCATAAATTGTTGTTCTAAGTCTGGGTGTACTTTGTATCCGTTTCATGTATGTTTGTAAAGATCGCCGTGACAGAGGATATTCCTAATGCAGGAGTTTTCTTTAAAAAAAAATTGTTAAACATCTTTCAATCAGGTGTAATCAGAGTGTGTGTTGTGATCAGGGCTTATTTGTAAGAAAAATTTTGCTACTAATACCACCATCAGTTTAGGCATACAGTCAATAGCTTTTTTCAATACCTCCTTAACAATAATATTATTGTTTTATAATCTGCTGTTTTTTACAGTTACTTAAATAATTTAATATTATTCCTTAATAAACGTGTACAATTAAAGGAGAGCAACTGAACAGCCTAAAAATCACTCGTGACTTTCGCAGACCACAAGTTTTAATGTTACCATGCCAATATACATGGATACACACCAATAAAAAACTCTGCAACAAGTATAGAAATTTTTTAACTTGAAATGTTGAACGCGATTAGTTCAGTACTTTGCATGATCATTATAATTTTTTTAGTAACTTTCGTTTGTCTCATATGTGTGGTAATTTACACCCTAACTTAATCATTGCAAGTTCACACATCAATTAATTAATTAATTAAGTACTTTCCGATAAAAGTTGACACCGCGCTTCTGTGGGGTTCTCTTAAAACCTTTAGGATACGGAACCCTGAAACAGAGTAGGTTAAACGGAGTTAAAAGGACGAAAGTTAAATCTTATTTTTATATATTTCCATGTTTCGATTCTCAATTACGTTTCAAAAGACACTATTGTACACTAAATGTATTCAGCGAAGGATTTTCTTTTATCGAATTACTGACATAGAGCCAAACATTTCAATAAAAGTTTTTGTAGAGAATTATACAATGGATTATTGGAGAATAGGTAACATTACCTTGTGTCATGATATGCCGCCTCACTTTTACTACCTACTAAACATAATGGACCCAAAATACTCTAGACATAGAGACGCTTTTTCGATAAATGTATTCGAGTTCAACGGGAGAGGTGCGATGCGCAACTTGCAATATTGTTTGTTGTTTGTTAAAGTATGCGTGAATAAGAGATCTTCAGACAAGTATTGATGGGTATTCAATGGCAGTACGATGAATGGCCCCTTGACAATAAGGTCACTCTGCTACTTATAGTAATATTTTATGTTACTGTGAATCTTTTTAAAACAAACGTGAAACTTCAAGGAACACGATATTGATTTAGTTTTACGATTAGTTCCTTTTTAAAATAAGACGATAAAACAAATAAATGTGGACTAGTTAATTGTTTATTTAAACTTATCTACCTAAATCTTATTAAGTACTAAATTTGAATATTTGCTAACGTATATATTATCATTGGAAAGAGTTTTAGAGTTGTATATATCTATGCTTAACGGAAATATTTCTGTATACGTATGTCTTAATGTAATAATGTTTTAAATATAAAAAAACAGTACAATTACTACAACACATCTAGGAAACTAAAACTGCTTAGACAGCAGAATTATGTGTTACATAGATTGTCTACATTGGTTAAACAGAACGTAAGTGTTGCAGCCATTAATGCCACCTCCAGCATGATAGTAGGGAGTACTTGTATTAATAGTTGAGTTAGTTGTATGTGTTCAGTGAGCAATAGAGTTGTAGAGGCTCTCACGCATCATCGCTCAGCTTGCAACGAGCCGCCGACGCCGGTGGTCTGTCCATTCGATTCCCATCAATGTCATCCACCATTATTACACAAAGCTTTACTTTCAAAAACTTAAGTATCAACGAAAGGTGTTCATTGTATACTTGTTATCAGAATCTCAATCGAGTGTATTCTAGCGAGCCGCATCGCTTATATTGAGTATGGTAGAATTGGTAGACATAGCGACGTCAAACTATTGTTGGCAATTGTTAACATTGTTCGTTTCAGCCATTGCTGCACTAACCTAAATCTGTTTAGTAGCAAATAATAGTGGTATTGAAATCCGAATGGGTACCATTGTAGATTTCAATGATAAATTAATCTATGATTTAGGAGCTCTTTGGTGTTAGCAAAAGGATGAAATAAGAAGAACAAAGAGCTTGATTTTAGTCGCAAGAGGACCTCGTTTGTCGACATGTTCAGCGCACGCGCCACTTGATGCTCGTTAGTAACGCACTCACATCACAATGAGTTAAAACAATACGTTACCATTACGCTAATTGCACACCCCACACAACCATCACTTTTGTTTTCAGTCAGCCTTATAACCCTTCAAAAGGGTTTTGAGACCTTTATTTGAATAAATATTATAAAATTTACAAACAAAGGTATATCAAACTCTTTAATTATGCTGACATTTCTAACTATTATGACGTACGATTCTGTTTACTATTATGATTTTTTAACATTTAATTACATTAAAATTTTATATTAAAATTGCGTGCTTAGTGATACAAATTTCCTAAAGGAGATATAAGTATTTTTGTAGCACCCTACAATATGACCTAATCCAATTTTGAAGCTGAAAACCTCAAAAATAGAGAATTCTCCAGAGTTAAGTCATTTTGGCAGACGGATTCATATAAAAAAAAATTTTTCGGGAGTCTAAAAGAAATGGAATGGAGATCGTTTTTTGTTTTTTCGAAAGACGGTCCCTATTTCATGTCATCCACATTTTTTATAATTTTTATCATTAACTCCATCACGACGAAGACTTGAAGACTCGAAGACTTGAATTGAAGACTCGAAATACTTGACATTGGCAAAAATAGCTGATCCGGCTGATTGCCATTTCATCAAAAGAAGAAGAAGAACTGGAATAAGCTGTGAAGCCCAAAACCCCAAAAGCTACTTTTTTTCTACCGGCCTTTTATACCTATTGTACCCTGAATAATCGAAACAAGTAGATCTTTTATTCATAAACAGTAAAAAAAAATTAATAAGTATAGATTTTCACCTTTTCATTTTCTTTGAGAGTAGTAATTTAAACATCATCATTTTTTAAGAGTGCTATTATTAATATATGTAATTATATAATACATTTTTCAATTAAGACTTTAACAAATTCTTAGCATCGGTAAATATATCTTAACTATACGATTAAAGTAGGAATTTTACGGTAAGTAATTAATAAGTATTTAAATTGTACTTAATCTACGTCAATTGGTCCGTTATAGGGAAGAACACGTAGCGACACACGCCAATATGTTGGCAATTAAGAACCGGCGCAGGCGCATTTAACTTCGAATGCGTCTATTAACAAATGTATTTGCCGTGTTGAAATGCGCTCGTAAATTCCGTAGCTACTCGAGCAGTTGGCCCGTGTCGTTGTCAAACATATATCATTCCGCTCTTAATTGTCTAAACATGATCACTTTACTTCACTTCTATTTATTTTAGGACAAGTCTTCTTCTCATTTTTATTCCTTCCTCTTGAAAGTATATCTTGTTATATTTTTACTTCTATTATATGTATGTTTCTATTTAATGTAATATTTTTCACTAACAGACATAATTTTTCATAGTTTCTTAAGCTCTTTTTTGTTATTTCTCTGCATAAGAAAATTCTTCCCTTACTTCTTCTTCCTAGCCTTTATTATTCCGAAGATTTGGGGTCGGCTACTAGTTGAACCAGTTTTACCTGAATATCAGTTTTTTTACGGAGCGAACTAAATTCGAAGGTTGAACAAGTTGTCAGCATATTTGAGGGCACTGACTTTCACAATAACGATTGCCATAGATGTTCATGAGAACCGGGACCGACGGCTTAACGTGCTCTCCGAGGCACGGGCGGGAAACATCGCCGTATTCCCTACTCCGGATTGCTATTAAGAATTTCTTGTAAGAAAAACCCAAAAGCTGTCCGACCTGGGAATCGAACCCGAGACCTCTTGATCTGCAGTCGCTTACACTAACCGCTAGACCAACGAGGAATTTCTTCCCTTACAAAAATATTAAAAGGAAAATTACCCGAAATGGGAGAGTAGTTCTCGAGTTTTACCCTTAGCGACACTTATTTACAGTTAGATTAAAAAACTGAAGAGTTTGTATGTTTAGCTGAACGCGCTACTCTCAGGAAGTATTTACTGGTCCGATTTAAAAAAAATATTTCAGTGTTGGGTAGCCCAATTATCGAGAAAGGGTATATCAACATACATAATCCAAAAAGCAGAGTATCAATGAAATATGTTGCAAAAACAGGGGAAAATTATTCCTTTTGAGGGCTTCCATGGCGTATGACGTGTAGTTTCACAAAAACAATGTTAAAAGGATTATTTTCCTTTAAAGGTTCTGAAAAAAGTCTGTGACAGCATATGTCAATCTTTTAAGGTTAGCTCACTATAACCTTTATTATGGTAAACAAATTTATTAACGCTCTTATACCATTACGCTACGGGAAATAGAAGACATGGATGAAGTTGCATAGCCTAACTACAATATATACCTATATGTATATTCGTCTCTCTACCGCAAGACGAATTGGCTTTCTGATCATGTCTTTGGGAAATACTAAGGGCAAGATAGAACAAGATTTAGGTAGAATCTGCTATGTAACACTATTTAATAGATAGCCCAAAACTTTATTTTTTAGTGACTTCTAAACTTATCTCTTTTATTCTTTTTGTCAATCGTTCAAAGATTATTCAGATATGAAATTTGATGATTTTTAACTCAGTAATCAGTAGTAGTAGCAAGGCTAATAAGTCCTGCTAGCCAAGCTAAGCTTGCTAAACTAGTAAATACAAATACAAATTTTGGTTTCGCTTGTTCATTCAGGAAAGGAACTATTAACTCTATAGCAAGGCTGGTAGCGACTCCGTTTAGTCATCCTTTTTAGTCTTCAGGACTATTATCGCAATTGCAAAATCGTTACATCCATCGTTTTAACCCTTGTCAAAATAATCGTTGAATTTCAATTCAATCTACTCTTTGTAAAATAAAAAATATGCGTCTGTTGTTGTCCGTCAGAATATGCTTGCGTTATTGCTTAATCAGAGCGTTGTTTATGACATGTTTGTTTTGCTTTGTTCATTGATTGTAATTCACATAAATAACAAACTATTCCCATTCGAACTTAACGATCTTACTACAATAAAATGTAAGTGATTGTATGGTATATTATAGGTGCCTAAACATGTCAACTTTCGAAACATGTGCTTAGGAATTTATGGAGTTAAGGAAGGTATTAAAACAACATTCTTCGTTTGCGTCATCTGTCTCCGAAAGCAATATATTTGGCGTCAGGCTCTCGCCACCCGCACACCGGCACGCGCGCCCTCACAAGACAGCTATTCTGACACTAATAACTTAACCCCCTTTTGTTTTTCTACACAAAGCGCTCAGTTTATTTATGAGATCTCTGATTATGCTCTGACACGCGTCTCAGCCTAATCGCTCTGCACTAAATAAAATCTCTTAAAATATTTATAGAGATTTAGTTAGTTCATGCTGAATTGAATCTTAATCGTTTTGGTTATACTAGATATAACCATTGTTTTTAAATTAAGAGGGATTAGTATTTATTGTATGTACAAAGTAAGGCTGAAAGAAAAATCAAAATATATAAGCTTTTACATTTCAATAGATAACGAACGCTTTGGACCTAGTACCTGCCTATCTACCTGATTCAATTTTAAGTTGACCACTAACAAACATCTAGATCATGTATTTTAGAGGTGAATCAAAGTAATATCTATGATTGTTTGGGAGCTTAGAAACTTTTTTCAACAAAAAAATTATTTATAAATTTATCATGACAGAATTTCAAAAACATTACATTTTGCGGATAAGTTGAAATACATTAGATATACGTAATAACAAAAAAGTTCAATCAATATTAAACTGTTCGCCAAGGCACGAGGACTTACGAGTACGGGTGACGTTCTATTCAAGTGCACTATGGATTAGGACCACAACACCAAGTTCCATTCCACAACTATGATGTCATTTTATTAATATTATTTAATTTTATGCAAGGTCACATGAATGGTCTTAAAAACATGCTACGCCGTCACTGCTTAAAGATAACTCCAAGGGCTTACAGCGAGAACATGCTAAACTACATTTTTGGCAAAAATGAATTATATGTCTCAAACTTTTTTTAAAAGACAAGTCCCGCATTAGAAAAATAAATCCTGTGTCGCGTGGGACTTTACAAACATACATGAAACGGTCACAAATAACACCCAGACTCAGAACAACAATTTGTAGATCACACAAATAATTGTTCCGTGTGGGATTTGAACCCCCAACACTTAACAGAAAGCGGCGTTCCGACCGCTAGGCCAACCGTGCAGTCATTTATTTGAGTTATATACTCTGGTGAAATAGGGAAGTGCTAGCTACGTTCAATAGCTTAGAAGATATTTTATAGAAAAAGAGGTAGTAAGTATGTCTTAAATTATATGAATAATTATTAATTATTATCTAATTTAGGCATTAACTGATATAATTATACTGAATGTGTAATTATATCAGTTAATGCCCTTTATGTTTTAAAAACTCTTCTTATTTTAATCAA
This sequence comes from Hyphantria cunea, assembly GCA_003709505.1. Lineage (NCBI taxonomy): Eukaryota > Metazoa > Arthropoda > Insecta > Lepidoptera > Erebidae > Hyphantria > Hyphantria cunea. The sequence continues at coordinate 82,796 of PKRV01000478.1, forward strand.
TATATCTTGACAATCAATAAATATTTACAGGTAAAACCTTCTATCATTTTTTATTCATCAAAACCCGTAAATTCCTTCGTTTAACATTATTAAATTTATTTCACGTATGCTGGTTTAAATTCATTGAAGTTACCTAATTATGAACATTATTATCAACCAATCAACAGTTAAGTACATTTTCAGAATTCACCTTTAAAACTATGTGTCCGAGTTTAGTTATAAATTTCCTTATTTCGTATCCTTCTAATTAACATATCAAATTAAAACTAAAAAAACCTTTAATACATTAATAACTACAAAGCGAGCGAGCTAGATAGCATTTGCTAGATAGATTTCTAAAATGATATCTATCATTCAAACATGTGTAAACTTTAAAAAAAAAATTTAAAGCTAACTACACTTAGTTCCCGCAGTAAGCCCTCGAAAAGTTTGAAACTTTAAACTATTTTAACGATTACTTTATCTTCAAACAGAACTAGTAATAAAGTATGTCAAATATATTTGGGACCCTTTAAATTTTAAGCTCCAGTAATGAGATGCTACAGACGGAGAGTATGTGAAGTGGCATTCATTGAATTGTCCAAAATATTATGGCTGTCATTTCATCGAATTGCATACGAGCGTCGCATTACTTGTTATTTAATATGCAACACAAAGTAGGGTGACACATCACGAGTAGGTGATTGACGGACCATTGTCAAACATAATTCAAAACAAAGCTTGCCGAGATTTAGTTTAAAAATATTTATTTTTAAAAATAAACACAAAATAGCTATGTTCGATTTTCACGTTCGTGTTACATCGTACTTAAAACAATCAACGAATGAGGATACCGGAGGCCCGAGAGGACGCCTTGAGATAGTGACCCATGTCGTGCGGCGTTCCACAGGGGTCTTTCCTAGGGCCACTCCTGTGGAACGTGGGATAAGACGGGGTCCTTCGAGAGCGTCTCCCCTCTGGGCTGGGCGTAATCTGTTACGCCAATGATACTTTAGTCACAGCCCGGGGGGCGAACTTCCAGGAGGTGGCGTGCCTGTCCACCAGGGGTGTCTCTCTGGTGGTCGGGCGCATCGAGGCGCTGGGCTTGAGGGTGGCCCTGGACAAGACGGAGGCCCTGCTGTTCCATGGGCCCCGTCGTGGGCCGCCCCCCGGCGCCTCCATAGTGGTCAACTCGCTCCTCGTACCGGTTCGGGACGCGGACGGAGACGGCGTGCGCCTTGGCCGGAACACCCCCGTGGGATTTGGAGGCGGAAGTGCTCGCCGAAGTTTATCTACGGGTGGCTGAATTCCGGGCGGTGAGTGGCGTTCGCCCTCCGCCCGAAGAGGTGCGCGATTGGCGTGAAGCCGCCCGTCGAGCCACGTTGGCTCGTTGGTCTTCGCGGCTTGAGGCTCCACGTGCTGGCTTGGCCACCATGGAGGCTCTCCAGCCGGTCATCCTCGAGTGAGTCCTGCCTGCCACCACTGCAACTGCAGTGAGAACTTGGCCCAGCACTCGCTGGCTGTGTGCCCCGCTTGGGCGCCGCAGCGCCGGGCCCTCACTGCAGTCGTCGGAGGAGATCTCTCGCTGCCGGTTGCGTACGCTCCATAGCCGGCGGTGAGAGCAGTTTAACCGCGGTCGCGACCTTCTGCGAGGAAGTCATCTCGCAGAAGGAGGCGGCGGAGAAGGCCCGGGAGGACGACCTCCACTCGGACCCGATCCGTCGCCGGCGAACTGGGCGGCGGAGGCGCGCCTATCAGCGCCTCATGCCGCCCTGAGTGTGGCCGCGGATGGTCGGGACGGGTTTCCCCCTCCATCCACTTCACAGGCCAGCCGCGAGGGGGCATTGTTATGCGTATGCCGTACGTCGCCTAAATTGAGNGTTTTACCAACAGACGACGCTTCAGTGTGGGCAGGCGCTGGGAGGGGTCCGGATGGCATAAGAAAGCGGTTCCCGGATCTCTCCCGTCTCAGGCGCAGAGTAGCACACTGTGTGGTTTTAGTCGGTTCGACTCCGACACACCGCCCCGCCGCAAACCCCGGTGGGGTGAAGGTCCGAGGGGGTTTCCACACGTAAAAAAAGGCCCATAATCTAACCCTTCCCCTCATCCCCTCCCCGTCCCCCAAGCTCGGCAGCGCACTTTTGACGCCTCTGGGGTTACGGGTGTACATGGGCGGCGGTAATCACTTACCATCAGGCGAAACGTCTACTCGTTTGCCCATTATTCCATAAAAAAATCCATAATTATAGGGAGACACTTAAGGTGACACGGAACGACTTAATACTGTGGCAATTAATCCAGTTCCAAATAATATATAATATAGTATTTTTGTAAATGACATAGGTCCATAGTAGAACAATACTAGATAATACTCTTTCATTAAAACAAATAAGTTTGCATGGATATTGTCCAACATTATTTTGACGTAAAAAAATAAGCCAAAACAGAACTGAAATGCAGTACTCTGTGCGTGGCTTTTATTAGTTTTTGGTGCTTTTTAATAGAGGCCAAAAGTTTTTATTCTTTACCCGATTGTGGCGACGCCAAAAGGAAAAGTAACAGTTTTAGCAGTCTATATATGTACCAGCGCCTAAATTACATAACATCTTTACATAGTATAAAATGAATGCGCTTGCGCTATCTATTTGCTTAGATCTTTCAAACTACTCAACTGATTAAAATAGTTTTTTTATTAGCAATAGAATGATACAAAATGAAAGTTTACATGTGTAATACATGCATGTATAATAATAATAAGTCTTTTTATTTCCAATAGCCTTAAAAACACAATTTTCTTAGAGCCATATAAATATTAATTATAATATATTATTGGAACCAACTTGTGGTATAGGCCTCCTTCAGCTTATTCCATGTTTTTTATTTTCCCAGTTCGTTCCTCTGTTCTTTTAATATATACTGGAGGGTTACGGTCTCTTTCTTCCACGGGGACCAGCCGGCTTGGGCGAGTAACAACTACATGTATATTAGAGTAAAGAAAATTCAAGAATTTCAAAGATTTCCTATATAGCTTACTAGCAATCGCAATAGTAAGCTAAATAGCTTTTAACGTAGACGGGTTGTAAGTTGTATACTTTTTCTGCCTGACTGTCTATTTGTCCTAATCTTTGAAACGGAGGGAACCAGATAGCTGATGTTATAAGGAGTAACTTGGGCTACCTTTATTTTGTACAAGATGCGTCCTGAGGTGCAACCCGCGGTTGTTGCTGTAAAGGTACAATAATGATTGCAGGTAACAGCGCAGAGCGCAGCTAGTGCGGGATAAAGTAGCCATATAGATCCTACATCAAAGATCAAAACCATAGAATAAATAAGAGTAGAATTATTATTGCCATTATATATAGCTGGGCCGAAAATGTTCATAGTGACCGTTATCTGCTTTTAATAGTTTTTGGTATCGAGTATTTAAAAAGATTCGTTGAAATGTTCTATAGACACGGACCGTTGTTACTGTGTATCATGATTGAAATGTTACAAATAGAATATGTACCAAACTGTACGTGCTTCAATAATTACATTGAATGACTCATTAAGTTTGGATTTCATTTGTTTGTTAACAAATAAGAACTTAATAAAACTAACAGTTCATCAACTATGTTATAGTAGCGTTAAATTTACTATATTTATATACTTTTCCTCTGTTCATGCTTAAGTATCTTACCGTGGGAGAGCCACGCTTCGGCATGAATGAGCCGGCTCGACCGGAGTGATGCCACGGCCTCACAAAAAAACCGTTGTAAAACAGTACTTGCGCTGTGTTTCATCTAGTGAGTAAGGATATCGGAGGCTCATAACCCAACCCCTCCCCCTATCTCCCTCCCCATCCCCCGAAGGCCGGCAACGCACTTGTGACACCTCTGGTGTTACGGGTGTCCTTGGGCGGCAGTAATCGCTTACCATCAGTAGGCGTCTGCTCGTTTGCCCATTATACCATAAAAAAGATAGTTTTATAAATATATATACATATGTTTTAAATAAAAACTATAAAAACGTCCATGTGTTCGACCGCAACAGACTGTGTTCTAAAGATAATTTAGACTGTTTTGAACACTGAAGAACGCATGCGGGCATCGAAGAAGAGTTTGCGGTTTAGTCGCCTGCGCTTGCTTGTGGTCGACGTCGTCAAATGCTGGTACGTCGACTTGTAATTTCGCGGTTTCATTCGAATATGCGGACATTATTCTGAGCAAGGGAACGTGGTTGTAAATCAAAAATCTCATTAGGCCACTAGCCTCAAAAGCGTCGGTACCTGACTGAAATTCTTCCTCAAGCTAAAGTATTAAGATTTTCTAAATGTCTTTTTATTTTTTGACACTAAGCGTCTGGGTTTGTTTAAACATCTATTAGGTACATAACCAGACTTTTTTTATATACGAATAATAATTATATCGGAAGGCCTATCTCAAATGTAAAAGTGTTTAAAATGTAAATATTACATTACATTACAATATGTATATCAACCTATGTATCTGCAGTAGGAATCTTATTTTCGCCCTAATTTTGCAGGCCCAGGATAATCAGTAGGTACCTAATGTACTGTATAGTAGTAACTATGTACCTAAGATTGTCAACATTGAGGCAAAATCGATTTTTGCCGAAAACTTGTTACTATATATCTATAGTTACTATATCTATATACCTATAACTATCTATAGTCGAATGAACACAATCAAGAATGAATTCCTCTATGAGCCACGTGTTTAGTCGATACAATTTCCTAATCTAAGGAGACATTGCTTAAAGATATGATCAGGGTGTAACTTAACACCTGTCAAGTGGTATCGGCCCGAACTGGTTGATAGATCGAAGACCACACGTGCATTGTGGTCAGTGATATCATTACGTTCACAGATATCACATGAGATTTGCTCTCAAGTAACAAAGAACGACAAACTACATTTAACAATACTACAGTGCTCCTGGAAGTCACTACAACTACTACAAAACTGAGATTATAAGAGGAATAATAACTTAACTAGCTAGATACTTACTTCACTGATATTTGTAAATATTTAAAAGCCTCATGTTCCTTCATTTTATACAATAATATAATATTTAAAATTAGATACTTTTAAAGTTCTGAAGCTATGCTTTATTTTTGAAGCAAATGAGCGTAACATAAGCTCATGAAATCGAGGTCGATCCGGTCGCGGTTGCCACAGGAAACCGCAAACTATCCATCTAAATAACTACAGTGTCTGTACCAGAAAATCGTTTTTTTACTTACTTGAGCAACAAGCTTTGATAAAAATAAAAGATTTAAAGCCAAGATCAATGCACTATATAATTGTGGTACTGAACATCACACTAGGTACACCCTCTGGGTACTATATCTAGATGGACACGCGCACACGGTGCAGTTTCTGATTCATATACGTCTGAATTAATCAATCTTCTGTTTAAGTAAAATTATTATTAATAACGATACACAAGAAAACACAAGTAAAAATAAATTGTATTTAATGATATTTCGTGCATAATGCCTAGTTGGCAATAAGCACCTACAAGAACATCAAAAAACAGTGATACGTAAGACGAAAAAAATAACCAGTGTTAAATTTTGCGCTAAAAGTTGTCAAAAATTGTTGAAAACCGTGTTGGTTATTGTCATTTAAAACTTATTTTCATTGAGCTACACAGTCCCAATGAATCCGCGGATATACAAAACTATGAAAGATGAAAATCACTAAAAGCGACACGAAGAAAAGAGGAAAAAGGCTGAGTAACCAAACTTTTATTAATAGAAAAGTCGATATACTGATGCCTGCCATCAGAAACTTGAGAAAAAAGGGTAGAATTATAACGCTAGTAGGTATTTAAATTATAAAATAAATAAAAAGTTACTAAGTCGCAACCTACTTTTGGCGACTTTTTGCAGGCCAAGGGACCACCACCAGAAGTCGCGGATACGCTGCACCAAGCCATTTGGTTCTAAACGTTTTTCTAACTAAATGGGAAGTGGCGCGCTGCAGTGTTTACTGAGAAACTATTACACTTTCAGGTTTGAGAGTTGAAATAGTAATTACAATTCATATTATCTGTATGTGCACAGATGGCGCTGCAGTTTCAGTGGTCACCTCGCTGCTTTCTATTACGCCTAGTATTGTGGGTTCAAGCCCCACATGTAACAATAATGGGTGTAATCAACGAATTCATGTTCTGAGTCTTAATCTGGATGGGATACAAATGTATTTCCTGTATCTGTATGTTGGTAAAGTTCCCCGTGACACAGGAATATTCCAAATACGGGAGTAGTCTTTTAAAAATGGAAAAGAAAACATGTATATGTTAGCATTAGATTGTAATCTATCTCGCGAGGTTGTAAGCTGACGAAAGATTGTGAACTGTAACATACTGATTACAATTTAACGTATTATATTTGGTTAAATTATAGTCTGTCGACGTGAAACCGTCAAATTGTGATATGGTATGCGACGGATCGCATCCCGCGCGCTGATTGGTTGAACAGGTAAAAATCAGTCAGTACGGTACTATAAGACGAATTGCACTGGAAGCACAAAGAAATAAAGCTGTTTTTTCCATACCAGGTAAACATAGAGCGGGGCGACCTAGGAAAGAATTAGGACGATTTTGACTTGTGTGCGATCAGACGAAAAGTTCGATTCTTTTATACTGTCAAAAAGATTGTGAGTAAAACTTAATATTTTTTTTGTTGACATTAAATTCACAGAGAAACCTTATTATCCTTATTTAGGCACCAACTCTGCGGAAACTTTTGCCAGTGGTTAGAGAAAAACTTGGATTCAACGGAAGCCACACTTACGGAAAATTCTGCTAGCTTTGGGCTTTAGGTACAAAAGTGCCAATCAGACAGACAAGCTTTTTTTTATAGAATCGCCTGCTAACGAGCTGACGTATCGCCTGATGGTAAGCGATTACCGCCGCCCATGGACATCTGCAACACCAGAGGCGTCACAAGTGCGTTGCCGGTCTTTGGGGATGGGGAGGAGAATGGGGATGGGAAGAGGGGTCAGGGTGTGGGCCTCCGGTATCCTCGCTCACTTGGTGAAACACAGCGCAAGCGCTGTTTCACACCTGTTTACTGTGAGGTCGTGGTATCACACCGGTCGAGCCGGCCCATTCATTCCGAAGCGTTCCCACGGTAAACTTCACGTCACTTTGATTGAGAAGCCGAATATTGCTGGGAAACGTGAAGTCTACTTAAAAAAAAATATGGAAAATCAAAATTTTGTCGATTAATTGAGAAAGGATATTATATATCTAGATGAAAGCTATGTCCATGCTTCATAAAAAAATAAAAAAGTGCTTGAAATCCTATGACGTCAGTGGAATAAAAAAAAATGTGTCCAAAGGCAAAAGGTAAGTAATCACTGTTGCACCATGAAGCATGCTGACTAGTATTTGTAACGTAGCGTTTGTATGTCATAAAAGTTTGAACAAGTTGGATTGGTGAAACTGGTGGTGACCTTCGAGGCAAGACTGCAGATCTGAGTCATTCCGTTAAGGGCAGCTGGAGGTGAATCTCGGAGTCACACTGCTTTCATCAAGTAGTCCTTAAACTACTAGTTTACCTCTAAGTTTCACATAAAAACAAATAAATCTTATTTTACTTGCGTGAGCGTTACCTACACCCTGAACTCGCTGCTTGCTGAACCGCCCTTGTGTTTTGTACTATATTAGAATAGTCCAAAATAATTTAATGAAAATTGTATAGCTGTGCATTATTGGCCCTTCAGGCCATAATAAACTGTGATGGTAAATCCACCTACTTTGTTTTATATAATTTGTACTATAAAGGTGTCAGTGTCGGTTTTACATCATCACCACTGAAAGATATTGCTTTCATAATCACTACTATTTTTTTTATTCTACTATTCTTATATCTTTTCAGGTACATAATTATACATGTAGGAAGTGAAAACGGTTTTGTACCAAATGCCGAGATGAATAAGAGTAATTTCACGAAATGGGTCACTAAGAAATTAATACTGAATTTGCCTAAATCTTCCACAATAGTCATGGATACCCCTACCATTCTGTGGTTTTTAATACTTACCTCTGAATTAAAAGTTGATGATATAAAACAGTGGTTGTAAAGAACAATATACCATTCAAAGACACAGCAAGGAAATCAAACCTGCTAAAGCTTGTGCACGACACAAACCCGAGCCTAAGTGAGCATGGTCATACAGTGGTAAGGCACCTTATCATTGTGACCTAAATTCGATCGCTTCTACCTTAACAAGGGTAGGAAAACTTGACATAAACCCTTGCCTACCCATCTAGTTATAGTCATTTTCTAAGGAGAAGCCTATGTCGCCCATAGACTTATGTGCTAGAAACGCCATCTGGCGGAAAATAAACGAATTTGAAGTAATATATTTTATCTTTTCAACTGAACTATTAGTACTAACGCCATCTGTTACAAAACTAAAAAAATAATTTCGATTAACAGAATAAGGCGCTAAAATTGGGCAATTTTTTGGTTATGTACAAATAGATAATTTTATAGCAAGAAATAAATTTTATGATGTGGTTTATTGATTATAGACATAATAAAAAGAATTATTTATACTGGATCAATGAGAAGAAAAGCATGTTGACTATCTATAACGATAAATTTCAGCACGAAACGATACTGACAAAAAGTAGTCTTTCATTTCCCTCCTGCCTGCCTATTTGTCAAAATAGAATAAAACAGTCAGTTTTACCTTGTTGTATTAATTTCATTTTAACTTTCATTAGTAAATAAAAGGTAATATAATCAGTCGCAAAGACTAGTGTGCATTAATGAATATGTTATCCGTGTATATATTACTAAATTGGTATTAGTGAACTTATACAAACTCAAATCCTTCAAGAATGGAAAAGTTCACGGTACCAAATATTGCCAATCCCCAACAAATTTTAAAAGATTTATCTGGTATGCATGGGATGCAGATGAATAGTTTACCAATCAAAACACAAGAAACAAATGAAACAGTGCAGAATGCTCTTTCTTGCTACTTGAATTTTCGTCAACTCGAGGAAGATATGTTAAAACAAGATTTTTTAAATTCTAAACTAGACGAATTGAATAAAGAATTAGTAGAAAACATTGCAAATATGAAAAAACAAAGTTAAAGCATTATCTTGACAAAATCTTGTGTTTTTATTTAATCCGACCATACTTTTATCAATGTATTATTTCTAGCAAATTATTTCTACACATAAAGATATCTGAGACTCCTTACAATCTATTACTTCACTTGAGGCATTTAATAATGCCTACAGGGGTCATATGGAGTTTAGTAAACTCTAAAACTTGATGATTGTTATGAGTATAGTATGTATGTTTGTAATGTAATGTTTTTAAAAAAGGTAAAAGATAAAAACTTGCTTATTTTCAAATTCATTTTATTATACTTCCAAATTTAATTAATTCTTCTTCGGTAACCAATCCTATGTGAAACATGCAGACTAAAGCTGCACCTTGCTCAGAAAACTTTTTATTTTTCTCCCAAAAAGTTGATGTATATCTTTTGTCATTGAATGTCAATATGGTGCGAAATAATTTTTCAACTTGCTGAGTCTCATACACCGGTAGCCTGTGACCATTTTTTCCTGCCCATCCATGGAGTTTTGCCTTAGGCATGTTACGGTCATCAAAGTTAGCTCGAATGAAACATACCTAAAACAAATGAACAAAATGAAGTGTCTTATTTGTATCCTAAAAAAATCAGAATTGTATATTTACTTTTTTATTTCAAACAGTAATGAACCCTACTGTAACTTGATGTGTTGTAAGAATTATAAGGAATGGTCTGAAATATTTATATTTGTTCTTACTAATAATTTAAACTGACTCAAAGAATNCCAAAGAATTCTCATTTAATTTTTTTAAATATTAAAACAAAAATATCTTTTATTAATACAACAAAAAGAATATTATTAAGGTATGAGAACCAGTAAGTAGATGACCACTTAAAGAGCACAAAGTTTCCCTATTTATGCTTTACCTGAATTTTATTCCGATTTCAATCGGTTTATATTTGTTAATTCTAATAAAGTGTATTATCTTAACATGGCAATGATTTTTGTTGTACAATTATGAAATAAAGAAAAATAGGAAAAAATAAATAAATATAAATTTCAGTTAGTAGTTGAATGGTCAACTACTAACTGTAAAACCTAGTAGATGACGCTATTTAGCATTAGTACATGACCGTCCAGATGACCAAATTTCAGTTGGGATTTTTGGACTCTTCGAGAATTCTATAAGGAACTATGGTGTTTACTTGACCTAGAGATGTTGATGGTTCTGATTCAAGCACCCTGCCAATGTCTAATGTAAAGGTGATATCAAGTGTAAAGCCAGAAAGGTCAATTCCCGGCTATCCCAGTGTCTGCAATAGCAGTTTGTCACTAATAGAGACTGGCAAAGCGGCTGCTGATGGTTCAATAGTGAGTGGCTAAAGATTCACAGATTTATACAGTATGGTAATGTTCACAGTCTCAGTTGACAGTCTCAGTCTCTTACTAGGAAATTATGGTAATTTTTTGTGAGTAATGGACCACCCATATGTAGGCTAATAATATATATATATATATATAAACATATAAAACATATAAAAATAATATAATGAGAAAATCAAAATAGTTACCATAAACAAGGTCACTGCGTTCCTATTATTTTACATTTAAATATAATTGTTACGGTAATTGATACTAATAATCAATAAATATGTTTACGCTGCGTCACACCATAAAAATGATGATACACAGAGTGCAGCATTGTTTTTAAATAAGAAATCAGTATAAAAATATGCCGCGAATTCTTATTTTATCTATATAAACGTGTAAGTGGTCAACTATAGGTATGATTAATTACTAGTACTTTTAATTTTTATTTTATTTCTTTATATAACATTGTGGTAAAAATGCATTGTATCTAGGAGGGAAATATTAGTAAAAATATTTATTCACTCTATTATAAGCTCATCTATATAATTAAATAAAATTGGAGTGTCTGTTTGTAATATTAAATTGTATGAAAATAATTGTATGTACTATTTTTGTCTGTCAGTTTGTTTTGGCTAATCTCTGGAACGGATTTTGACCAGACTTTCAGGGGCTTTGCCGGTTTGCTGTTGTAAAAGAACGACTAAAACTGCAGATATCACTGCGGGACTCAGCTAGTTAATAGATAAAGATAAAATTTATTGTGAAGACTAAATTGTATGGTTTCATATTCAGTACCATGTGCGTTTTTTTGTATAATCCTATTTGTTATATATGTATATATTGTTTGTATATATGTATATATTTATAAAAATGAAGTTCATAAGTACTGTTATCAGTCAATATAACCTTTATAGTACAAGCTCTGCTTAGTTTGAAAGTAGATGGCATTGTGTCACACCGGAGAAATATTATATTATTGTTTTTATGAACTGTGGCTGAAAATTAAGTCAATGGAGCTTGATGCAAGGGAAGAGAATCTAAGATACCAAAATATGATAGGTTAATAGACATTTAGATTATACATACTTTCATTTGTATAACACCAACAAGATCAGTTTCAGCTATTTTTATTCTTTTCTGTGGTGGTTCCAGTTCATGAGGGCAAACCTGCCATCTACCCTGTATACCCATTTTTTGGTATTTTGATTGTTTCTCACGACAATAGTCACCTAATTCCCAAATGTCACTGAAAATCAAAGATGAGATGGTTTATTGCAATTAAGGAGTTAAGTAAAAGAGATAAAATCGCTAGACAATCACCAAACTAAACCTTAACAAAATCATGTCAAATGTTTTATAGCTTACCATATTTGTTCCAAAGTTTGACATTCTAAAAATTTCTTCCCTCTTGGAGTTTCTTGTAAGTCTCTTAATACATTTTGTACACAGTACTTTGTATTAGAAGGTGAATTGTCATAATCAACCGCAAGCTTCAGATATTCTTTGATAACTGTGTCCATTGGTAGTAAACCTTCTTTTCTAAATATGGAACAGTTCCATTCAGCAGCTCTTGCTAGCATAACACTTTTACACCCTGACATTTCTTTAAATGCCTGAATATGATGATGCTTTTCAATTTCTTTGGAGCCACCACTATAATAAATACATACTAAATAAATATTGACCATTCATGAGTAAATTAAAGACTTAAATCTATTACCTCACATACTTTGCTATAACGGGTATGGAAATCCTTTCTGCAACATACTTTATTACATCTGGATGTACAGCATGTTGAGGTCGTTCATCGCGAGTTCTACCATGAATTGCAATTGCTTTGATACCAGAACTCACCAATTTTTCTACTACTTTTAATGTATCTTCTGGTGTTTCAAGTATCCTTATCTTGCATGTAACAGGTATTGATAAATTTTCTACTAAAGTTTTTAAAATATTGTAGGCTTTCTCTGGTTGCGCTAGTAAAGCTACACCCATACCACCTTTTATAGAAAATTCCTTTGGACAGCCCATATTTATATCAATAGCTGCTACATCATTTTCACTGGAAATAAAAATACAATATTAGATTTTAAATTAGAGAATATATGTCAACTGTGTTTATTTAAAATGTAGATTCTTACACTAGCTTAGCTATTTTCAATGCTCTCTCTGCACTGCATGTTCCAAGTTGTAATATGACTTTTTCTTTTTCTTCATCACAAGTCCTGAATACTATAGTCCCATCTGTTTGGTCCACATAATCAATTGTATTTAAAATATCTAAAAAAAAAATTGTTTATAGCACAATATATTTAACCAAATAGTTTGAAGAAACTCAAACTACGAACATGCAACTACTAATAGTGGTATGTTTGTAGTTTGAGTTTCTTGCTGGTTCTTCTCAATAGGAATGACATTTTCAGACTGCCAGACTGATTGATAGACTGTCTCAGTGGCGCAATGGTAGCGTTAAGATCTCCAGATTGATTCCCAGATAAGATCAAATGTTTATATGATCTGCAAATGTTTGTTTCAGAGTTTGGATGTTTACTGTGTATAATATGTAGCCTCTTAAGTTGTTGGTTGGGCTCGTGGCTATCAATCTGTGAGCAGATACGACTATCGGAACAATAAATGCTGAATCCACATTTGACACACAATGTCATGTGATAATAAAATATTTCCTTCTTCAACTTTGACGAGATTCTCATTGTGAAGAATGGCGATGATGACAGTCGTTGAGGCTGTCCTCTAATCAATCTATTGCCACAGTATTAGGCTTATTGGCAATAGTCCAATCTGTGAAAAAGGGTCAATTTTGATATAATTTAGCATGAGAACTGGGTCAGGCACATACCTGTAGTATGGTACGTCTGAATTCACAAGTTTGTATTTAGGGGCAAGTTGTTAGTGTATATTCTGGCTACTTGGTTATTCCTATGCAAATAGTCACCATTAAGAAGATGAGAATAACCAGAAATAACATACCTGATAGATTCGGACGGTAATATGTGTGACAAATGTCAACAGTACCATTTTTCAGGATATATTTCTGATAGTTATGAGTCATGTTAACTTTGTCCATGATAAAAATCACCACACTGTAGCCAGGACTCAGATGCTTTCAAATCTATATCTGGCCCATTCAGAGCCTTGTTTGGCTCTTGACAAGTAACAAAGATTGCACCTTGTTACCCCTTAATAAAAAACCTTTAAGTACTTTTTTTAGATAGCCAAAGAAGCCTTACTGCAAAGTTTGTTTCATACCAGATTCTGGTATTTCTGAGGACTGTTACAAACTTTGATTCTTGTAGGTTTCGGTGGCAAACAGAGAACTGTGTTCTGAAAACTCTTAATAAAGTCACAAAAGTTTTCCGTTACTTTTAGTGACGCTGTTAATTTTAAGTAATAATAGTAATATAAATATTTGATGGTAATATTATTTTGGAACCGCGCAACTAGAGTCATACACAAGTGTCAAAAAATGAGAATTTGATATTAAGGTTATACATAGTTTATACTCATACAGACATATTCAGACCAGGATCAGGATAACTAATGTTTTGATTGAATGATAATATTGTTATGGAGAGACTATTAGACCACTGTACTGACCATTATATTTACGTTTTGATCTCAGGAATTTCCAGTCAATCAATTCCTCAGTGTAAACCAAATCGGCACCGTATCGTAACGCTAAAAGGCGCATAGGTAAAGTACCTATGCGTACCATAGGCGCTAATATTAATTTATTTTCATATGAGAGCATTGCTTCTCTATTTATTTTACTCTTTTTTGAATTGAAAATCTTTAACTGTGTAAGCTGCTTTTAACCTCAATTATCAACTTCAATTATTCTATGATAAAGACTGACAGAATTGACATTGACATTATGTTTTTAATGACAACAATGTGTGAATTTGTGTGTGATCTGTCATCTCATTCTTCACAGACTACAGAGAACACTCTTGGAGATCGTTTTTTTCGAAAGATGGTGCCTATTTCACCTCATCCACATTTTTTATAGTTTTTATTATTATTTTCATCACGACTAAGACTTGAAGATTTTAACCACTTGATATTGACAGAAATAGCTAATAATCTGGTTGCCATTTCATCAAAAGAAGAAGAGAATACATCATCATGATCCCATAATGTCCCACTGCTGGGCTCGGGTTAAGGTCAAACGTCACGCCCACCCACGCTGACTAAATGCAGGTTGGGGACTGGCAAGACTACGTTGTGGCTACGTAATCTTGCCGTTGGATGTTTTTAAGCCACCCAAAGGCCTCCAACTAAGCTTCACGACTGTTATTATATGATTACGACCGGGACCGACTACTTAACGTGACCTCTGAATCCACCACCACCACTGAACCAGTTAGAATAGATTATTTCAATCTTAGTTTAGAAACCAGTGCGTTGAGGCCATCGTTCTGATTTCTAAACTGATTTATTTTTGACAGTCCTTTTCGATTCATTCGTGACATTTTTATGTACTTAGACGTAATTTTTACACAGGCGTACCCTAATTACCCGTACAACTTGCCATTCATGTCAATTTAAAAAGTTTATTTATGCTAATATTCACGTGTTAGCAATTTTTGTGTTTTAGTTACGTATTGAAGCTGTGTTTACTATTAGCACAATCGTTAAAATATCAAAATAATATTAAAATTGGTCAAGTTTGACCTCACATTTATCGTTGGGACAGAAAGATTGACTAAATTCAATTATTTTTCTGACTATGAAACCAACAGTTGCTGCTGATGAAATGTTTCCCGAAGGAGTTGGAACTTACATGGATTTAGAAGAAGTGAGTATTTAAATGAAATCTAACCATACATAAATTTATTATAATAATTTAATTATTTTTGTTTGAATAGTGATGTTTCCAAATTATCATGTCACCAATGAATAAAAACGCTTATTAAGGAAAGAACTATATCATAAATAAGTAGAATTGATGTATATTTTCTCTTTCTGTGTTTATAATATTTTGAGAAAGATTCTCAATATACTCCATTAACAGTGATCCAGTTAAACCATCAGCCTGGTTTTGGGGTATATAACATATTCTTTTCAACTACATACCTATGTTAGTTTTTATTGTCTAGTCAGTTTTGATTTACAAGCACCAATCTGATAATGAAATAATCATATGTATTGGACACTTTAAACACCACTATTTGCATATACTCAATAATTGTAGTAAATTTCAATTGGAGGGTAGAATACAAGTAGTTGTCACCTGAAATAAAAGTATATATCATAAGAGTTAATAATGAGTATGCTAGCCGACTCCAATAGTATCGTAATCACTGTTTTCATTCGTAAAACTAAGTTATATTATTTAGTAAAGCAAGTATTTAAGAGGATGGCTTTTTTTATTAGTTACAAAATTTTCTGCACTTCTTTTAGTAACCTTTACTCGTTATTGTATTTCAACAGAACATATGGACTTTTCTTTTAGGGTTGTAGTAAATTAAATTTAATATTTAATGAATGACATGAGAAAATTATAGCAATTAATGGGACATGGTGTCTCACTGGCCACTGCTTTCAAAGTTAATTTATGTTATAAAATCTGACTTGGGTGTTTTAAACTTGTGTTAATATTAAACTATTATGCTATATTGGCTATAGCCCAATAAAGTCCCCAACCAGCAATAACAAAACTATACCAAACAATAGATGTATATATATATGATCTTGGTCCTAGTAAAGTATTACAGTGTTATTGTTGAGGATGGTGTTGGTTTATGCTTGTAACTAGTTGACCCGCACAGTCTCGTCTCCTTCTACTATTGTCTGTAGCATATTGTTATGTTCCTATTGGTCTTACGTAATGATATAGCCTTACTTGATAAATGGGCTATCTAACACTAAAGTTATTTTAAATAAGACCATTAGTTCCTGAGATTCATGCATTCAAGCAATCTCTTCAGCTTTATATATTAAATATAGATATGGCTCTACCTTCTCCATTATTTGTAAATGGCTGCTAATAAGCCATGTATTTGTTTTGCAATGTTATTGTGTCTCTCTGTATATTGCTTGTATCGGATAAAACTGTGTGTGTGTTTTTTGAAATGGGTTCATTATTTGTTATAGAAGATTTGTCAGTTGTGTTTGTAAAGGATCATCTATCTTTTAATTTTGCTCAATGAATGGATTCTTCTAATGGATCTGTATGTAAATATTGTCACCTATGTACAATTGANTCAATTGAATGTTGTGTGATTTCATGTGTGCTAGATATTGATGAGAGTTGTGTTGGTCTTGTATTACTATTTTCTAAGCTTTGTTCTATTTCTTTTTTTCATCATTTCTTTTTCAGTAGCTGGGATGCTGTTGTTGCAATGTATTACTCGTATTTAATGCACTAATCTTTATTTTGAGAGGGTATGAAGTTCAGGATATATATCAATAAATTTTGTGTAAAGGAATGAACAATATCCTATTCAGTCTGTTTCGCATTTGTTGCAATGTAGATACTGCAAAGTTATTGTCGATCAACTCCGTCTGTATATTTCATCTGCCTTACGAGCAAGAGTGGTTGCAGGCAACATGCCCTGATTAGAATATACTTATACAACATTCCAACATCAACCTTTGGGTCTGGTCGGAAAATTTTAGCTTTGTGTTGTAGGGACACGACATATGTCCCTCCACAAAGTTCATAAATCGTTTTCATAAAGAAGGTTTCTAATTACCTCGGGATCGTTTCTTAAACTATACCATTCACTCGAATCCATTGCAGAAAATAGATAATATAACTGAGCAATAAAGATTTTTTAAAGTGCCATTGTTCACATGTTATTGAGCCATGAAAGCACTGTCCGTCAGGAGCGGAGGCAGAAGGAGCAGTCGATGCAAGGCACGGCGTCGGCGCCCGCACCATCTCGATGCAAACGGCTATCGGCGGTTGATGCCATTCTACTGGCCGTAAGCCCTAGTCTGCCTCGCGCATTCGAACTCGCACTCCGTCGCTCGCGCTTATCACACCGTGAAATTGCCCGTTTGGTACTGTATTATACTAAAGTTATTCACAGAAAGTCACAAATAAAACAAATAATTACATACATTTTCACTACACGAATATTAGTTAAAACCTCCAATTACGACTATACTATTTTCGTATTTGAGACATATTTTTTCTGACAAGTGAAACAAACATGTAATATATTTAGTACGCGGTAGAGTATATATGTACGACGCAACATGTTAGTAAACAGCGGTTATGTTTATAAACTACGGAACAAATAAATTTAAAACTGTGAACGTTTGTGTCCGTTTCTTCCGGCACTGACACTCGACGCAATTCGTATCGTTCTGTGGCCATCAATAGCAACTCGCCATGCGCATCCTCAGTTTTTAATTGCTTCTTTCAACCCCGTTTCCGTGATGGCGTAAATATTCGCCTCTTAAATTTCTGTAAGTGATAAGTTCCGTCTTTGTTCTAAGTCCACTCACGTATTGATACAGTATGCCGATGCAATTGTATCGGTTAACTGGTTCGACGAAAAAAATCCTCTCATTGAACTCAACAACTTTGAGAAGCTGTGTGGCCCTTAAAGGGCCACACAGCTTCTCAAAGTTATCTTTTGCAATCCCGATCTTAAACGATGAGTTGTCTCGTTCGGTTTTAGGTTTTAGTTTTCCAATAATTATTTCAGAGTCCTCTTGCAAAATGTTTTATATATACTTCGTTTCCTTTTTTCGAGGATTGTTCCTCTTGTTGTTCTTCTTCTCTTCTATACTTCTATCCATGTATTATCACTCAATTTGGTTTCTACAATTTTTTTTTGCACACAGCAGCTCCTGATTGCCTCGCTTATGACCTATATTAATACTGGTCGCCGGTAGCGCACTTTAGTGGAAGAACGTGAAATATACTAGTTGCTTGTCGGTGACGGTGATGGTAATCATTGGTGCTGATACTTTTTTCCGTCTTGCCCGGTGCCCAGATTTTGAGTTCATACGAAATGCAATATTTTCTTTTACGTTAATTTACTATTTTCTAATGCTAAAATCTTTAGTGTTTCTAATTTCTCAAGAGCTCTTAATCTGTCCATTACCGTTTTATTAATTTTTCTATTATACTTACAAAATTGTTACATCCGTTGTTAAAATCTTGTTTTTTTCTATAATAAATACATTCAAATGGCTGGTTCCTATCTATTTGGCCACTATTATCCCCGCGCGACGACTTTGTACTGGACTGCCATCTTCGACTCTGATACGCTGGGTTACGTTGACACAAGAATCACAGTTAAAATTTAATTTGCCTTTAATTTGTGCCTGCCCATCTTTAAAAGCAACTGAGCTTATAATAATATTAACGCATCTTTAATGTTACCCATTTTTGCATCCATTGTATTTGAGTAGGTCACTTACATCATTTTTTTTATGTATGAGCCTGTCAAAGTGACTATTGCCCGATGATTTTTTTTTTATTATTTAAGCCGTGCACGACAGAGATAACGACCCACACGTGTGCGAAAATGCGCGATACACAGCTCACTGCGTCTTGAGTCGCACACTTTTTAGTGTCCAGGCCAACCTGGCGTTCAGCCCGGCCCCTTCAGATTACAAAAAAAAGCCAAATGGACCGTACACAACATGAAAGGGAAGCTACCAAAGCAAATATGAATCAGAAAGCGAATGCGATCTCACCTGTTTGACACACCGCCGTACTGTTTTCACGTCACGAGTGATTTTGATCTAATGTTTAAAAGGCCATCTTAAGTTTTTAAACATTGTAAAGTAGTTCCTAAAAAGAAAAAGAAATAAGATGGAATTTCCTTTTACACGTAAATATAGATTATTTGGTTGCTTTTATTATTTATTTGCCCGATAATTGTATGGTGGTGTCGGAACACAAAACCTCAATCGTAGGTCGTCTGTGATACCAGTTTTTGCCGATTTTTACTCCCTTCAAGTAGGGAAGTTACTAGTTTTCGCTCATTAATTACTTTTTCAAATTTTAACAATTTGTGGATGATTCTACTTATCATTGTTCTGAGTCTTAATGTGTTTTATGTCTTTAACTTGTGTTCAATTCAAACATATTTTAATAAAATAATACGGAATGATCTATATTATGATTTAAGTACACCTCATATATTATTATAAAAAGTCAAAAGTAAAACGACGACCCAAATTCGGTCCAAGCTACTAAGGATATAAATCCAGAAAATTAAGAAAGAAAATTAATTATAATTAACAAGTAGTAAATGGTAACAAAATGATACAAATAATGCTATGCAATAAATAATTATTATTGGTTGCTGACAGATGTTGTTACGCGACAAATTAATTTCTGTTATTTGGCAATATTATAAAAAATAGTGCAAAGTGAAGGTTGCTAACAATTTTGATTTGTATAGTAATTTTTTTTAATATAATCTATAATCAACCCTTCGGCTTTAATCAGACTGGATGTTGTGCTCTTAGACTTAGGAGAGTGCACATCCTGTGATGTGTCAACTCTTCCTTTTCTTCTTTCCTTTACAGGGTTATATTGACGCTAATCGCATTCTTTTCAGCCGAAATACGCAGTTGTTTGTGTTTATGAGCTGTGTAGCCAGATGGTTGCTATGCCGCTCAAGGCGTTGTTTTATAGGACACAGAGAACCCCTTTATGTCTTCCTTGACTGTCGCTATCTCCATATACTCATGTACTTCCGTATTTCGGGTAAACCAGGGCGCATTTATCAAAATCTTGAGCACTTTATTTTGATATCGGTGGATAATTTCAATGATTGATTGACTCGCTGATCCTCAAAGTTTTATACCATAAGTCCAAATCGGTTTCAGGATACACTTGTAGATAAGGACTTTATTTTCCAAGTCTGCCTAGCAGCCAATTTAGGTGGCTAAATTTTTCTTTGTCTGTCCTCTTTTATTCTTTATATGGGCTCGCCAATTAAGTCTCTTATCCAGGTGCATGCCTAAATATTTTACTTTCGTGCCTGTTGGCAAGACAGCACCGTCGAATGTCACTGGTGGACCAGTTCCCTCTTTTTAGTGTGAACATTATATGGACCGATTTTTCTGGGCTGGCTTGAATTCGCCACTTCTTCAGCCATAGTTTTCGGATGGAGATGCCGTATTCGCATTTCTACTATAGGAAAGTACTGCGGTGTCTGCATAGGTTGCAGTCACAACTTTGTCTGAGATGGGTAGGTCAGCAGTGTAGACTGTGTGTAAGGCTGGACACAGTACCGAACCCTGAGGCACTCCTGCTTTTATTTCACTAATATATGACAGAGAATCTTCGCACTTGACCTGGAATACTATGTCTTACAAATAAGACTTCAGTAGCATGTACAAAGTGTTGGGAAGCTTTAGATTATATAACAGGCCCTTATGCCACACGCGGTCAAAGGCTAGCTGAACATCAAGAAAAACTGCCGAGCAGTAATCTTTTCTCTCCAACGCTTGCCGTATTATATGGGCAACTCGGTGTATCTGCTCTGTCGTCCCATGGTGTGCGTGGAAACTGAATTGATGATATAGTCAAACGTTTTGTTCTTTTAGTATTGATAGAAAGCATTTCGTTTTTAGTGCGATTTCTCAAAATGTGTTGATAGTATAGTGTAATATGGTGAGTGTATAGAATATGTGTAGTTGGTAGCCTACAATAGAAAGGGAAGAAGACTTATGGGCTTGTATGATATAACCTCTGTAAGAGGTTTACCTGGTTTGGACATCATGTTTATAATGGATACTTTCCATAATTCTGAGGATGAGAGGATTGTCAGCAAGACGATGCTTTTTCTCGGTAGATGTTTAAGAACATCTACCGTTATTAGATCAAATCCTGGTGCTTTTTTTCTTTGTTTTAAATGCATGATAGTTCTTTTGACATAGAAGTCATATCATGCTGTCACGAGTATCAGTGGCGGAGGCAGCTGTTGATAGCTGTTCAAGACTTTATTAACTTCCTGCTCGGTGTCTGTATTATCGGTTTCATTAGATTTAAATATGTTCTTAAGGAAATTAGCAAATAACTCAGCTTTCTCCCAAGGCTACCGAGACCAGTCGCCGTCAGCCCGTCTTAATGGAGGTGTGCTTCCTTTGGCTTTTTCAGTGAGTTGGTCATTTTCCAAAGTGTATAATCCTCTGCTTTGTACAGTGATAGATCTTGAAGGGCTTTGTTCTCATTTTCTGTAAGCAGTTCCCTCAGTTCTTTTTGCATTTTGTTAAGAGCTTTTTTGTCTCGACGATTCCTGTTGGTGTGCCACCGATGTCGAAATCTTCTCTTTGCAGCTGTCATCTCTCGTATTTCTAAAGTAGTATCGTGGTTCAGATGCCACGTATAGAGTTGATAGCCAGGCCGCCTTTTGTATTAGGTTTGTGGTATACCACGTAGCGTCCTTTATTTCGCCTAATGTTTTAAGAGGTATGTACAGATTAACATTCTCATCGAAATAATCTTGAAAGGACTCAGTTCAATCAGTTTTAAAGTTTTACGAGGTCTCACGTGGATCTTTCCAAATTACTGTAGTGCTTAACGTGCATTTCAAGGGTGTATGATCTGAGGACCCTATTACATTGATTTTATTTTTTAATATCAAAACATTTAAGACACTTTTTTCTGCTTCTAGTATCATTACACGCACACAGATGCTCCACCTAAATAATAAACGGCGTTCTTTTGTTTGTTAGGTATACCTAACGACATATCTTTCAATCTGGCTTACTTTTGTTATCTGAGCCGGTCCCTTTATATATCGATATATAACTATATTATTTTATATGCCTGCCACGTTGACTACTCTGCCTGATGCAAAGCATAGTCAAAATCCAAAAGTGGTGGTCACCTTACTTATCACAAATGCAGACAAGACAACAATGCAGTATGGTGACCAGCACCATGGCGTCTCCGAGTAGTACCGCCCCGGTCGAGCTGGCCCATTCGTGCGGAAATCAGCGTGGTTCTACCACCTTAAACGTACTAAAGGAATTTGATAAAAGTAAATTGCAAAACGGGTCAAACAAAATCCATTCAAGTCATTTTATTCTGTTGAAAAAATACGTAGGCACCTACTGATCCGTTAAAATCATTTTATATCATTTACTGAAATTTACCTTATTATGTCTTAAATAATTCAAGTCAAACGAACGAATTCGAGTCGTTTTTTTGGTTAAATGTAATTCGAATTATTTAAAATTGAGGCTAGTCTTAACTATTTGGATTTTAAAACCTCTTGACTTTTTATCTTTAATCTGACATCTTATCATGTAAAATGATCGACATTAAATGTTTTTATTTATTTATTATAGGTTGGCGGACCTTCGAATCTACTAATGGACTTAGCTGCAAACGAAAAGGCAGTCCATTCAGACTTCTTCAACGGTAATTGTTTTAGTATAAACCCTGCAAATTGCTAATGCGCCTGGCTGCAATTTCGAAGATATTGGCATAGAAAGAAATACAAAAAGGATCGCTACCATGAGATATCGCGAAGTGGTACAAAACTTCCAACCTGCTATTGTTCTTTCATTAAAATAATATTTTTATTGCTAACCCTACTTTTATCTCTGTATAGGTATCACGTGGCCTGACAAAGTTCAAGCGTAGTAACAATTTGCCAGAATTATATGATTACTTACACTGAATTGATATAACTGCTATATGCATAACATGAATTGTATATACCGAGATTTATTGTAAGTTTCTTGGAAATGTGACATACACCTAATCTGTTCATGGTTACTGTTTTGCAAGTTATAGCGACATTATTTGCGAGAAAACAGATCGTCGCTTGGTGCTATTAAAATATTGAGTGTAGCGAAGCTGGATTTCCCAGATTGTCCATCTATAATAAACCTTTGGACAAGTGCTCTGCAAATTATGATATTTTACGACAAACTTTAAATAATAAGACTAAAATTTGACCTTAATCACCTTAGGCTATAGGATCTGCTTCTAGTTTTCCTTCGTTATGTAGTGATTTTGTGCTACACAATTTACCTTCTAAGTCACCTTATTTATTCTGCCTTTCTGGAGGTGCTGACACACTTTCAGGCTAGATATTATGTAGACAGTAATAATATTACTTTCAAACGCTTTATCTAAATGTGTATGTTGTACAATTTCTTAATCATATATTTTTGTTTTCAGATTTTGAAGACTTATTTGATGATGATGACTTGAAGTAAAAATACATGAATGCAGAAGATATTTTGTTAATAAATAAACCATATTATTTTTGACATTTATTTCACTTATCATTAAAACAATTCCATGTTTAAATGAAAATAATTAACATAACGACATGTTTATTATTACAACTTGTTTAGTATGCATAATGATTCTGAGGAAACTTATTTATGTTATTACAATTGACACAATACATTGAGTTACTGAATAAAAATATTTACTACAATTTGCGGTGTTAAGTGTTAAGATCAGTAAGTTGGCTTCTTTTTGCAACAAAACTGAAAGTAAAACTTTTCTAGAAATACATTAACATTAAGCAAGTTATACCGCGTCTCAAATAAAAGCCATAGGACCATAGTTTTCTGACACCTATACGGAATAAATCATTGGAATTGTTTTAAATGTAGTTTTAAATTATTATATTGTGTCAAAATATGTTATAAGCTAATATAATGTTTAAACTTGTGTGGCGTATTACATAAACTTAGCCCACATGCAACAGTAACACCTAGATAGTATAAACAAAATAATTATAAATGTTGCGCATGTCAATGCGCAGGATGTGCTCGCTAAACATCCACGTCACTGCTGTCGTCGCTATAATCGTTTCCTTCAGCCTCTTGATCATCCTCAACTTCACCCTCCGCTTCTAACGCTTCTTCTTCCTCGCCAGTTTCTTCTTCAAGGTCCTCTTCTTCAAGCATAGTGGATAATTTTGTTATAACCCCTCTGCCCATTTCTGTAAATGATAAAAGACAAATGATAATGATATATGATAAATACAGGACTATTCGGAGTAAAGGTCCTTCAATTTGTGATCAGACGGAAAGATTAGATGCAGTATTCCTATCCTTCCTAAGCTTTCCAACGTCCTGTATGAAGGCAGAACTCTAGGAGGCGTGGAGTAGTAGTGTGGTCCTGTTCTTCAAAAAGGGTAATAAAACGATGTTGAACTATCGGTCTATTTCACTTCTAAGCCACGTCTACAAGCTGTTTTCAAGAGTCATCATGAACCGTCTTGCGTGAAGACTCGACGAATTCCAACCACCGGAGCAAGATGGATCTTGGAGAGAATATGGCACCATAGACCACATCTGCCCGACTCTTCTGTACGCATAGGCCTACGGATGAACTTGTACAAGACCGAGGTCATGTTCAATGAACATGGGCTACCAGAACCAGTACAGTACACGGTTCCGTTCTCGAAGTTGCTCAAAATGTGTACGTCGGGGAGAGTTTGCAGTTAAGCAGTAACAACTTTGAGGACGAATCCAACGCGGTTAGGGAAAGGCAGCGTTTGTCGATCCCACAGTCCCTAAAGACGAAAGTCTTTAATGAGTGCGTCCTACCTGTAATGACATACGGAGCCGAAATGTGGACGCTTATGGTAAGGCTGGTCCATAAGTTTAAAGTCGCTCAGCGTGCTATGGAGGGCTATGCTCGGCGTATCAGAAACGAGGTAATCCGATCAAGAACTAGGATCATCGATATAGATTGCTTCTCGGCAAACGTAGTATAGGACGTCCACAGGCCAGGTGGAGTGATGATTTGCGCAAGACGGTTGGCAAGAACTGGATGCGAGAAGCCGAGAATCGAATTAGGTGGCGTGCAATTGGAGAGGCCTATGTCCAGCAGTGGACTGCGATCGACTGACGATGATGATGAAATTTTGAAGGTTAATTTTGACAAAAAAGACCCTTTATAATAGTTTTAGATCGAGGTTCCTTCACCTGGTCACCTACCTACTTATTAGGTACTTATCAAGTTGCATACTTACGTTCTACATATGATTTTAACGACTTTGGGACCATGTTTTTCGCTCTTTCAATGTCCTCTTCTGAACATTCTCCTTTATCAAGACCTGGAGTTACAAAAATTATAGTAAGTATAATTTATATGAATCTATCTATATACGAATTGCTTTTTTGTTTCGACTGTTGCTTTTGAAAGCCAGTTCTAAATAGAATACTCACCAAACAAGAGTCCCATTCTTTTTAAAATATCGATATCGTCATGTATTTGAAACCTTTTATTGAAGTTGAACATATATTCTGTCCTAAAAATTACAGCAAACAATTTAGAATGATGAATATTATCTAGGCATGAAAGTTGGATAACTATCGAGTAAACCTTACTTATCATTAGAAATACTGCAGTCAATTAAAGCTTTATCACTAGTATTCACAACAATAAATGGCAAATGGATTGCTGAAGATGGAGAAGGTTTTACTCCTTTACTTTCTGCTTCCTTATTTCTTTCAATTAAACTTTTAAATGAAATGTGCTGAAAAAACAGTTCTTCATTACAATTTTTTAATTAACAAAAGCAATATAATACTTTTTATTTCGTTAATGATTAGCAAACCTGTAATATCAGTTCTTGCAATTGCTGAGTCTTTTTTTGAATCTGTTCTAATTTTAATTGTTTCTCCTTTTCTAAGGCTGTGCACTCTTGCACACTATTTGTGGGTAGACCGAGCCATCTGATTTCTTTTTTTTCTTTTGATATGATATTCATAGCCATTAGTACATTTAATGCATCATAAACTCTTCTACGTATATTTTTCTGATCATATTGCTGGAATTTTAAGTTCTTGGAATTAATATCGAAATTGGAACAATTTCATTATGGGATCATATCTATACAAATACATATATATATATATAGGAATAAATGTAGCCATCTATTATTAAATCTAATAATACCTTAGAAAATTTTGTTCAAAGCCTTACTAATCATTTAAATTCTAAAGTAACTATTACGCTTTTACGGCTAAACATGGATGAAATTCGGTATAGAGATAAATTGTACTTAGAAAAAGGACATAAGCCACTTTTGTTGCGATAACTGACATTCACGCGCAAGAGCCGCGGGTAAAAGCTTGTTGTATGTAAATAAAGTAATTGTATGTACCTGACTATCTGCCGAACCATGCATCCCAGCAGCAAATTCAAGTACTAACTCATCTGCGACTTCGTTATAAGAAGTAAACCCTTTATTCCTCACTTTTTCACACACTTTCATAGAAAAATGTCTCAACCCTTTTCCAACTTTATCAGCATGCTTGCGTCTCTTTGTGGTACTGCAATGAAAGAAAAGAATACCGTTATTCACATTGTTCTTAATGAAGTCTAAGAATAATGTATTTTACTAGTGGATCTGTGCAATTTCAAGAAAAGCAAGGAGAAAAACAAGATACATTTTAAATTGATACCCAGCTCCTCGTCCTCCTAAGTCGTAGCGTTTTGTTATAGGCAATTGGCCATTATTATTATTATTTTTTTTTTTATATTTAAGCTGCCAAAATGACTCTGCCCTGCCCGATGGAAAGCATGAGCAGAATCCAAGAGATCACTCTTGGTTTCTGCTCATGCTTTCCACCCTCTCATGCTTGCCACCATCCTCAATGCGAAAAAGAACAATGCAGCATGGTAACCCACACAATGCCGGCCTGGGGGGAAGGAGGATGATGAGGGGGATAGGGGGCATTGGATTGGGGTATGGGCCTCCGGTATCCTCACTCACTCGATGAAACACAGCGTAAGCGCTGTTTCACACCGGTTTTCTGTGAGGCCGTGGTATCACTCCGGTCGAGCCGGCCCATTCATGCCGAAGCGTGGCTCTCCCACGGCTATATAGCGATGGAAGATAAATGGTAAACTTAGAAGTATTTTTCCAGTTCGGACCAGTAGGTTTCTGAGATTGGCTTCATCTTTATATAATACTAGCTAACTGAACAGGCAACCGTTGTATTTGCCATTGTATAAAAAAATTGTCAAAGAAATAAAAAAAACATTTAGGGGTATGAAAAATAGATGTTAGCCGATTCGCAGACCTATCCGATAGGCACACATTTTTTTTTAAAAATCGGTGTATTACGTGCCGGTTACGGAGGATCTTGGTAACAAATACCGCTAAACGAGAATTTTATATATTAGATACAATATACTTAGTCTGCCCATAAATACTGTTACGCTTAAAAATAAACAAAATGTTACTTTCGTATTTGGAATCCATCATTTTAATACGATTGTTTGTATGCATGTTTGTATGATGCAAGTATATAACACATATATATATATATATCAACTGGACTGTCAATAAAGATTATTACTAAAGATTAAAGGTTAAATCCTCCATACGCTTGGTATTAGCAAAATGCGGGTTATTGATAGGTACAATAAAACCCCCTCTGTTTGTGAGAGAAAAAAATCTGGCCGTATACGTAGTGTTCGTACGGAAAATGCGATCAAAGCAGTAAAGAAAAGAATTCCAGGAATTCCTGTCCGAAAGCAAAATATTTTATCTCGGGAGATGAAGATAGTAGCACTAAGGACACGTAAGATGACTTAGAACGCCCTGGTTATTTCTTAACTGATAATTTAAAAAAGAATAGGGTGGTAAAATCAAAATCACAACTTTACGTTTAAAGTTAAGTTGTGATTTTGATTTTTTAAGTTTTTTTTTTAAGTTTACGTTATGCAAAGGGAGGTCACAGAAAAGTTTTGTTTACTGATGAGATTTTTTTTACAATAGATCAATATTTTAACAAACAAAATGACCATGTTTATGCTGCAAGATCCAAAGTTTATACTTCTATCAAGCTATGAAGGAGTGAATGAGTCATATTTTCAGGTAACAAACGTCGGCACAAGTGTACCATTCTTGAGTTGGTAATGAAGCCCCTCAACCATGTTCAATAACCAAGAATAGTGCTTTGGTTTTCAAAACTCAGTTCGGGATATAAAGCTCGATCCAACGAATCTTGGTTAGGAACGAACGTCACAGACTTCACTAGAGCTGAAGACTGGCCGTCATCTAGTCCTAATCTTAATCCACTGGATTATGATTTAGGGTCAGATTTAGAGAGCAAGTCTTGCTTTAAACGATACAAGTCACGCTCAAGCGATTGGCAGTGAAGAATTTTCTCATAGAAAGAGTGCATGCTGCTATTGATAACTGGCCACAACGTTTAAAGATCTTTATTGCAGCCACTAGAGGCGACTTCGAATTAGCTTTTATATTATTGCATTAAGCTAATACACTGTAATAGTAATAAATGCCATGTACAATAACAAAATGTTGTTTTTCGTTGCAACAATATGAATGGCAAGACTAAACAGATATATATTGCAGTAAAAATTATACTGAACATGACTCTAGAGCAGGGTGCATTCTACGAATTATATAGTTAGCAACATAGATGCTAGCAGTTCGAGGAATTTTTCAGCTAGTTATTATATTATATTTATAAGCTAGTTTTCCTTACAGGAGTAATGTACCGTCCACACGTCCGTGACGCCCCATTGCCTTCTATTATGAAGTCAGTTGGCTTACGAAAAGGCTGACGCTATATGTATTTTTTTTATAATATGACATTTAAATGCATTTTTATGGCACCTTTCGGGTTTTTTTTGTGAAGAGGCCGATGGTTCATCTGTGATGAAGAAAAGGAGGACGAGTTCTACTGCACTCAATAGTGAGCTCTCCCTCACAATGCAATAGGTGTTTTGAGACTGTATTTGTTCTCGTGAACTTATATTTATTAGGGTATACCCGAGTCTCTTGCAATGAATCACATGTAACCAAACACTGGTTTTAGTCAGTTCGATTCAAACTGATGAGCTGTTAGGGTTTCTACACTATAAAAAAAACATACGAGGAATTTAAACGCTGACATTCTTTTTATAAATTGTACATATGTTACAGAAAGGTTATATATTTTGAAGAATAGTAGACTGTGTTAACGGTGCAGACTGCAAGCGATTAAAAATAAATCGTTTTTATCTCTATTATACCCTATTTTGGAACTGAAATCTTATTTTGAAACTGTCTAATTTTACGTAAAAATACAGCGATCAAAATAATATTTTGTCACATGATTTAAACTTCGGGTACGGTCATACCTAAGGCGTTGATAAAATATCTAGATATTCTTGAAAATATTTCCATAAAATATAGTTGTTAAAATGTATATGAGAATTCATGATTTCATGCTTAAAAATGTGCATCGTACATACTATAAAACATTTAATAAGCACAGAGAAGTCTTTATAAGCCAAGCACTACTAAGCACAGAGAAGTCTTTATAAGCCAAGCGCTACTAAGCACAGAGAAGTCTTTATAAGCCAAGAGCAACTAAACACTCCGAGTTACGGTATGTCTGGAAGGCTAGAAATTCTTGTACTGATCAGTCATAGCATGCTAAGTACGGTAACCATCGCCTGGCAGGCCTCGGCTCTGCACGTCATCAACAATATATTATTAAAAGTGTAAAAAAATGAGGAAATTATACTGTGCCTGTAAGCTTAAAATTTGTTTACGATATAGTTCATTCATTGAACATTAAAAAAATTGACAGGCGATTCCGATGAGCACAAGTACCTGCCAGGCGAAGCGAAATATGTGTAATTATATCATCAATGAAAATAAACTTTAATTTGAAAAGTTGTAATTTATATATATGTTTGTCTGTGCGATTAAAAAGAGAGTAGGTACAATGACAGGCGGTTCTGGCTAGCATAATTTTTTGACAGGTGAGTCTATAAATAAAAATGTGTCCGAGTACACTCGGTCGTTACTAACACGACGAATTTCTTATTACTAGTCATAAATAACATTAAATCGTCGAAAGCATATAAATCCATGCTATGTACATGTCAAGTAATGGATATATATGATTTTTAATTGTTCAAAACAAATCGAAATTGTTATAAACAATTCATCAAAGTTTCAAGGCATATTGAGGCAAATTGAGTAAGACACATATATAAATAACATTATTTTGTTTAAAACATCCAAATCCCTGTGATATACGCATTAGTTAATTAAAAGATACGATTCCTAATTCTTTAATTTGTAATTGATTTCGTAAAAAATATATATACGGTCGAATTGAGAAACAGGTCAGTACAAAGTTGAAGAGATACAAAGATTTATAGAGCTTGATAATTGTTAGCTCTCTATGAGGTATCTGGAGCTGGTACTTGACGCCAGGTTGGATTTCGGGCATCACTTTCGAAATATGGTCCCCAAGCCGGTTAGAGTAGCGCGTGCATCAGCACGCCTGCTTTCGAACATGAGGCAATTTAATAATGCGTGCAGGAGATTCTAAGCGGTCGTTGTGCGGTTCATGGCCCTTTGTGAGGTTCCAGAATGATCCGAGGTCCTGAGCGCAAACAACATAGCGCTACTGTCATGACCACAGAGGGTTTTGGCCATCAAGGGTCAAGGGGGACAACCCCACGACGCCCTTTGAGGCGTCTAGCCTCGTAGCCGGAATTCCAGCATGGGAACTGGAGGCGATAGCCATTGAAGCGTTTTATCAGTAGCGAAGGAGTTGGTTCCGAATCCAGTCGATCAGAAATCTCAACTCCACTAGGTTCTAATGGAGAAGTAGAACAAATTGGGCAACCAAGCGCCGAACACGCCGTTATTGAGGCGGTAAGACCCGTCAGTTATGATCGGCGTTTCTCTAATAGAATCTAGAATGAGATGATCTGGCAGAGAATCATGGTCATCGACACTTAGTCCACAGGGTTAGCACCCTAAAGTGGAGTGCCATGTCAGCCCCAGAACCGATAACCGTTTGGATAAACGTGTTCTTGAGTAGATGATTGATCCAAAGAGGAATGACGGATCCCTCTCATACCGGCTGACGCAGGTGATCACCTGTATCTAATCCCCAAGGAGCCAACGCCTAAATGTCACTACTTTTTTTTATAAAGGCAACTCTCTTGTTAGTAGTATATGATGGGGGCTTTACAAACGTACATAAAACGGATACAAAGCAAGAACACAGCAAGAATAGGAACAACAATTATGTGGGATTTGACCTAATAACCTTTAGCAGTGTTTAGTGAACGCCATTAATGCGGCACTACGACCCGTTACTGAAGCCTCATGTACCAGCTAACGCACGTGATCACCGCGATGAAAAAAATGATGCCTAGTAGACCACTAGCAGTGCAAGAAACACGCAACGTCTGAGTGCCACTATTGCTATTGCCACGGACCAAAATGCTCGGCGTGTATAGAGCAGAGGCTTGGCCACGTGACTGACAAAGTAAGAATTCTCTCGCTCAGTAACATGATTGCGGCCATGGTATGGAGTAAACGTTCGCGAAGTGTAACGTGTACTACCAGCGACTCAGGTGCCGGAGGTAGCCGAGCGACATCATAAGCGCAGGTTTCGGGCAGACAGGTAACGCCATCTGTCACCCTAACAATAGCAGGTTGATGTGATGGACTGTGAGCTTGCTTGCCCTTTAAAGGTAGGCAGACACTGTGGTCCCCTCACAAGATGTGGCTATGAGCTGTACATGGCCTGAAGTCCACTGGCAACCAAGGGTCTTCCTATATAGCATTCCCATTTCCTCAGCTATTGTCACTGTCACTGACATCGAGACTGACATATTGACACTGTCTGAGTGTGCAGATTTAGTTGGCCGAAGAAAAAAGCAGTTGTAATAGTGTATATATATTAACAGCCATACAAGCACTTAATACACTTCGGTAGTGGTATATAATATTCTGTATTAAGCTGTAGTGATACCACTTAGAAGGTTGTTGGAATTTTGGATGTGATTTAAAAATATAGTGTGGGTTTTTTTATTATTGTAACTGGGCATAAAATGGCTCCCTTGGTGATCAAAACAATATTACCAAATATTATGTTTAATTTGTTGTAAAAGGTACTCAGTTTTTGGTACACACATGAAAAGAAAATTTGTTAAACTATAGTTAAAAAAAAGTATATTTTATCATGTTTTAAATATTCATCTAAATATAGAAAAAATGATCAATCAGTTTAAAAAGTAAATTTTATTTACTTTTTAAACTGACTGATCATTTTATTGTAGCCTAGAATTTTTGTTCAATAACATTCCATTCAAAACAATTGTCATCATTAACTGACTTTAATAGGCCACTGCTGGACTTTGGCCTCCCTTTGAAAAGAGTGTTAAATATAAAATATCCTAAGTATGCACTAAGGTAGTTTACTTACTATTCAGCTGGTGGGTCATTATCTGAATCATGTCGCCTTCTGGAGGCATGTGACATAGCTGATAAGTTTTCAGAAGTAGCACTTGTCACTAGGTTTTCTGACTTTATGGGTAGTGAAACAAGCTCTGGAACTTGATGTATATATTTGAATTCTGATAACTGCTCCTGATTTACCTGTAATTGTACAATTTAAAATTATTTCTGCTTTAATTAAGTTAAAAAATCAACATAAAAAAGTAAAGTTCTTTTACCAGATTTTCTTCAATATCTTTTGGTTCAACCTTTACTTTTTGTAAATTTGCTATATTATCAACAGGAACCTGCAACAATTCTGAAATAAAATTTCATTGTGGAATTTTGATATATCAAGAAAACTATTATATCATGTGTTAATGTTTTCTATTAATAGATTTAATATTATTATATTATGTAATTTTAAATATTGATCTTACTTGATGCACATTTAATGCCAGTCAACTTTACTGCTCTGTATACAGGTGTCTGTAACATAAAAAAAAATACATACACTATTTATAGTATTATATCAAAACATTGTAAAAAAATATTTCTCTAAGACATATTGTGGCCTTATTTAGCTGTTTAACTGTTGTTTTTGTCCAGATAGCAGTCTTAGGATTTTGTACCATAATAAGCAAACTAAATTTTTACCAAGCAAATTCAACAAAATGTTAAATTTAGGACACAATGTTTATTTAACTATTAGTATTTGTTGGTAGAAACCTACTGATATCTTTAAGTTAGCATTATGTTGTAGGTGCAATATGTAATACTCAATAACTGTACAAGTCCAATATTACATTTCATCATCATCATCATGTACAGATCCTAAAATGTTTTATGCCAATAAATCTTGCCTAATAAGACTGCCTTATTTGTCTGAATTTACTTTTCTTTCTCTAAAATTATATTATTATTATAGTTGTAGCCTCCTTAGTCAATTAAAAAACAAGATGGTAATGTCTTTTAGAATGGATTTTTAAAAAATAGTTGGTATAGTGATTGGATATATGGATCTCTCTATAAAATATATGTTAAAGTTCCAGAATTGCAAAAATTGAACTCTTGCAAAAAGAAGTTTTTATCTGATAGAGCATATTGTTTTTAAATTATGGGTGATCATCTTAATATGTATATTTTTTGACTTAAATGACCTGTTACGAATTTTAGCCAACTCATTAACAGAGATCTAGAACAAAAAATAAAGGTTACATCCAAAAAATGTTAAGTTTGGATAGTCCTGTTGGGTACACTTTAAAAGACTGACATTATATAAAACAAGCAAATTTATAGGGAAAAAGCCAGTTATTTATAAATACCTAGGTTGATAAAGGCTTCACATACCTTAATATTGCCTTCAGTTGTGACTGGCAGTTTTATTACTTTCACAGGGTTAGGTTTTATTTTGATTTGAGCAATAGATTGACTATTTGAGTTTTGAACAACTTTCACCATTTGGGGTTGTCCTAAAATTTTTAAGGTATTATAGACCACAACTTGTAATAAAGTAGAAAAGATACTAGAGCCATTTATAGATTATGCATTAAGCCAATTGCTATGAAAATATTTTTAGGGCGATGATATAAAAAAAATGCTAAAATAACAGGAAAAGAATAAACAGAAATGACGCCGGGAAACATCATGTGAATAAATACTTTTTGTTAGCCTCGTTTGTAGCTGAACTGAAACATTATACGAAGTGAACAGTTTCTAAATAAACTACTTAGAATAACATAGAAAATGCTTCAAATAAAAGCATCTTGGTTACTAACCGTTGGCGTCATGTATAAGAAAATTTACAGTACTATTCGTCTGAGACATTTTCTCCGTATTCTTCGTAATTGAATATCCATTTACACAACTCACTAAAGCAACATTTATACATGTGTTGATGACCAAACAAAATAAAAATACGTACTAAACTCAATTTGAATGGTCAAAATGGCGACATTAGTTTAGGGTTAACTTCGAAGGTCAAAAAATGTAATCAAATTAAGTTAAGCTTCCTAAAACCTCTTATGAATAATGTCACATTCATCTCAATAATATCAGTTCACAAAAATAAGCACAAATAGTGGATAAACATTAAGCTTGGAAGCTTATTTTAAACAACGGTAGAGTAAACAGAAAGGCGGGCGGGCGGTTTTATGATTTACCAGCTGATTGGATACTGCTGTTGTGTTCACGTGGTAATCGCGGTGGCATCCACCGGGAATTTTGTATTCCGGAAAAGGCGCCAAATTACTAGATAGTAGCGACATCTGTTGAATGTAAAATATACTATGTTCCACAGATGTTTTCCTATTTTGTTAGTCATAGATCAGATTTACTTTTTTGTGAAAAGAATATTAGCCTTTTAACAAAACACCGTTATTTTTTAGTTAAATTGTTTGTTCTTTAATGACTCTTTAATGCTTAAATTTTCAGCTTTATAAAATAATCAATAAAATACAGTTTATAGACCAATATAAAACGTTAACAAACTGACATATTTTAAGAGACCGGTCTAAGCGTGTTCACAATGTATACCTACACCGTTCTACACTTCTAATACACCTAGTGATATAACCGTTTACATATCAAAGATAGAAAGAATATACTTACCAAACAAAAATATTAAAATACGTGGTTTATCCAGTCTCTCAATTTGTTGGTGCTGAAGATTTATAGCGAACACTGTAACCACTATGCTAGCATACACCATCAACATAGATACAAATCGATATTTAAAGAAATGTACGTTTATGGTAAAAGGTTACATTAATTAGCGAAATCTACCTGCGGCAGAGTAGCCCTCATCGATTATGCGACCAATTCGAAACATTACGTTTTGTTAAGCGAGTGCCAGCTATGCAGTACTTCATCAATAGTTCGCACATTACAGCAAACATAGTACACACAAAATAAATACATACAATTTTGTACTAGTTTAAAACTAATTGTAATTAGATCAATTTTATGAAAACAATAAGATACTGTGTCAATCCACATTAGTTACCTTAACATAAATTCATATCTTTCTCTTTTATTCAAAACAGTATGGATATGAATACACAATTTAAACATTATATATACATAAATATTACTTCTACATACATAAACATATTGATACATACATAGTACTTTTAAAAAGAAACAACACTACTGCATATTTAATATAAGTTATGTAATTCAGGATCTATATATTAAAACTATACTTAGAAGAGCACATATATATAGTTTTTTATAAATATAGTTGCACACTTTCATATATATTCATATGTTCTTTTTTTTTAGAAAATGACAATTTTAGATTAAGGTCTGGAGGATAGCCTTAGTTGATTGATAGTCTTATGTTAACAGATAATTTGTTATTATTTTTTTGCAAGCTTTAATAGTTTTATCTCTTAGAGACTGAGTTGTTATTTGACCAAGCTTATTGTAAATCCAAGGACCCAGATATGTAAAACAATTTCGAGCAAACATAGTCCTAAAACGAGGCACTGTATAAACAGTAGCAAGTCGTCTTCTTGAGATGACTAAAGGTGGTGTATTCTTAGTATAAATAGCTGACGTACAGTCTTTCAAAAAAGAATCTTTCTAAAAATAATTTGATACATATGTATCAAATTATTATTTTTTATTTTTTTGCATATGCATTATCAATAACAACATTTGAAATTCTGCTTCACCAAGTTTCATTATTATTATACTAGTAGTTGTAAATCTTTTAGTTTCCTTTCATAAAAGAGTGAGTTTAACATATCCCTATCTCCCTCTCCCTACTCGGCCTCCTCTAGGATGACAGACTTAAAGAGAGACTATCACTATGCACTTGAGTTGCTGGTTTATTACCATCACACCATCCACGGGCCACCTGCCTGTCTGCTCGTTTACCCTCGAATAACATGAAAAAATATTTTATGCATACTTTACAAATTATTGTAGTATTTATGGGCCTTCGGGACCCTTACTTACTCGGTGAAATACAACACAAGCGTTGTTTGACACCAGTTGAGCCGGCCCTTTGTGCCAAGGTGTGGCTCTCGCACGGTTTATTATTATTAAAAAATAAAAAAAACATCGTATCATAGTCATCGCATACAGGCACACAACACAGTGAATAAAAATCATGGATTTCATACTCATAATGTCACTCGTAATAATTCGGGTGCGCATTTTTTCATATAGCTTTTTTAGTCCTGTCATCGGAAGTCCGAAAATGTTTCTCATACTTCATTTATTTTTTTATCACTCTTCATAGCAATATTTTATCCTAAATATCGAAACTTGTAACCATTAAATTTCGTAATATTTGCTTTTATATATTTTTTCTTATACTTGATGGAGTCTAAAATCAAATATGATGAGCTTCAAACACTTTATTCTTTGCATTCTTGCATCTTTATGCAATTGCTCGTTATCTCAAAAATGGATTCACATTTAAAAATTATACTAACAACTGGCTTGACATCTGACAGCTGTCTCATGTGACATTTCACGTATGTTGTGGAAGTCAACAGTGGAGAAAGAAAACTGTATTCTAGTACTTTTCTGCAAAATTTTCAATTAAAAGCTGTTGAAATGTTGTTGTCATTGTATTTTTTTTACATTATAATATCGTATAACAATATTTTTTCGACAGACATTACTAAACTTAATATACCTCCAGAACATGTAACATACGTTTTCAATGCCTTTCCTAGTGTTGCTAATTCTTGTTTATTAGATTCAAATTGTCCATATAAAGAATTAGTAAATGTTAAAGCCTGTTGGGGTTATGAAAGAGAGTGTAAGAAGGATGTTTCTTATCCTGTCCGCCCTATATGTCCGGGTGATCATCGAGGCTGGGTTAAAACTAAAAAGGCTCAATATGATACATTTTATACCCAGGCCGATTTTGGTGAGTTATTACAATAAATACAGCTAAGTAAATTTTTCTCCATTCAAGAGATTGTAATCAGAAAACACTCAAATTCATATCTTTGAATACAATTTAAATAAAAATAAAATGACTTAATGTCCATACCGGAAACTAAATTTGCATTATAGTTTATTATTTTAAATTAAATATATATAAATGTAAGGTATATATTGTAAGTAAGGCGCTAAATCTATCATCTACTGTGAATTATCACTCTGGACTGCCTTGGTGGCGCAGTGGTAGCTTACGCGACTGCTGTCCATGAGGTCTCGGGTTCGAATCCTGGGTCGGACCAAATGTTTGTGAGATCTGCAAATATTTGTTTCGGAGTTTGGATGTTTTCTATGGATAATATGTAAGTATTTACAACAAAAAAAGTATATATGTATTAATATCAGTTGTCTAGTACCCATAGTACGAGCTTTGCTTAGTTTGGGACTGGATGGCGTTGTGTTAGATGTCCGAAATATTTATTTATTTATTTATTTATTTTATTTACTGTTTTAATTCAACCTTAACAAACATATCAAATTTTTGCCTCTGAAAATGTTTATGTTGATAATTTACATATTTGACAATACCTATTTACTTTTGAATGGCTCAAAATTCGACCTTAATTGATTTAATTAATTTTTTAACTTTTTGCACTTCTCCATATAATTTTCAAATAAAGCTGTACAATGTTTTTGCTTCACACGTTTATATATTTACTAAATTGTAACTAATTATATTCTTACAATTGCTATTAATATTTTCCAGGTTATATTGAAGAGCAAATAAATGATTTAATGGTGATGTGTGAAGCTTCATACCCAGATGATACATCACTTGAATGTTCAAAATATTTAAGGTAAACACAAAATAAATCCTTAAAATTGATTTCTAGCCGAAAATTATATGTATAAAGGATAAAATATGTTTTAGGTAAACATGTATAGATGTTATTTTTATACATTTAGATTTGTAGTTTGTAGTGTATATTTTTTGCATCTTTATTGGGTTTTGTCAAAAAGCTAAAAAAGTTTTTTATGAGCAATTTTCAGTTTATTATTGTTTGTGTAATGTACTTAACAATATTTATAAACTGAGTACACAATAATACACACAGTGTATATATAAAAAAAGGCATAAAGTGAATTTCAGTGATATTAGAACATGTACATAGTGGAATTAGTGTTACAATTAATGCCAATAGTGCCATTACAGAAAGACCATAATACCATAAAGTTTTTATTTATTTATTATTCTTTAACTGAACCTGCAGTACAAAGATATTGTGTGAATTCTATCTTCATAAACTGTAGCCTATGTGTTATTCTGATGTTAAAGCTATATTTTTGTAAAGTTTTATCAAAATCCATTCAGTAGTTTTTCCGCGTTTATCACATTTATAATATTGAATGTAGTCTTGCAAGTTAATATATGTGATATCCAAAATGATAGTCATATTGTAAAATAGATTTCAAAAATTAGTACTAGTCGTACTATTTCAATGGTAATAATACTAATAATGTTAACATAATAGCCGAGCCCTGTAGTGTTACCCGCTTTTGTGGTTGTAACCGCGGGCAACGCCGTGGGGCTAAGTAAGTCTAAAAAAAGTAGCCTTAGTTACTCCTTATATCATCAGCTAACTGCCAGTGAAAGTCCCATCAAAATCGACCCAGTCGTTCCAGAAATTACCTGGACCAACTATACAAATAGACAAAAATTAAAAAAAAATTTTTGGTTTATGTACAGTGTATATATATAAATTTAATAAAAACCGGTTATTTTTAATATTACAAACAGACACTCCATTTTTATTTATTTGTATAGAGGATCCTGTGGTGGAACAGGTCGCATGTTCCTCCAACACAAAGGGAGCCTCCTGCCAGGCGAGGTGATCATGGCTAGTGGGCTACGGCGTAACGGTTATTGTTGGGAAGTTGTTTATATGTTAATCGGCGCGAGAACTTCTATTGCGCGATGCAGGATTGGTAGCTTCTGCGTACACTACGTTACTTCGTAGTTCGATGTATCTTCGGTAGATGGCGTTGTCATATGTTTATGTTGCCGCTGTATGTGGAAGTCGCCACAATCCAAAAGGTACTATGGCAATGCACATCATATTCTATATCAATATCATATCCGGCAGTGGGCTGGCCACATTTGCCGAAGAACCGATAACCGTTGGGGTAAACGAGTTCTTGAGTGGAGACCGCGTCTCGGCAAACGTAGTGTAGGACGTCCACAAGCCAGGTGGAGCGATGATTTGCGCAAGACGGCTGGCAGGAGCTGGATGCGAGAAGCCATAGATCGAACTAAGTGGCGTGAAATTGGAGAGGCCTATGTCCAGCAGTGGACTGCGATAGGCTGATGATGATGATCATATCCGGTAGCGGGGGTCCGAGGCTAGTCGCTCCTTCGGAAAACTGATATTCCGATAAAATGGATTGAAGCCAACCTCAAATAATAGTGGGAATTATAAAGGTTAGGACGTTAGATGTATCAATATTTATAAAATGCTCTATGAGAAACACTTTAGTGACTTAGAATTTATTAGGATCTTTTTGTTTTCTAGGTTTTGTCGCGGACGAAACATGATGTTGAATTTCACTGGACTCGTTGGACGTGGTGACAACCTACGTTATAAAATGGATATTTTAGGCCCTGGTCAAATAGGTATGTATTAAGATTAGATATGAAGTAATGTAGTTATAGCTACTATGATTCAGACTTTATACACGTGAACATGGACTACATGGTACCAACTCTTAACAAATTATCTTCTACAAGAGGTGTTGAAAAAATTTCAGTAATTAATTCAATAAGTTCAATAATTTATTCAATATTTTCAGGCTTTATATATAGGCACTTGAATAAAGTCTCCATACTTAGTACTAACATCCTTTATAATAAAGGCTAAACCTAATTCTACAGTTACACAGGTTTAAATGTTTAAACAACAGCCAAAAATTCAATAAGTATATAACTCTGTCCATTTGTTTATTTTATTTTACAGTTTAAGAATCAAATTGTCAATGTTAAACAAAGTCATGAAAAAAAAATGAAGCAAATGATTCTACTTCGTAAAAAAAGCACTTTCTAATCAAGTTAAAAACCTTTTGTCTATAGTTATATATATATTCCAAATGATAATAAAGAATCTAAGTACATATAGAGTTTTTTTGAAAACGCTGTTATAAGCTCCACCTGTATATTTGTTTGTTTGTAGCTGACTTTTTTAAGTATGGTTTTTTTTATACTATATTTATTTAAGACCAATAAAATCTTTTTACAAGTTTATACCATACATAAAATTTAATTTCAGGGGGATACTGCAATTTTTATGCCGAAAGACTAAAAAAAGAAGCTGATCACATGAGTGCTCTACAATCTTGGGCTCCGGAACTCGTGAACTTTGTGAAGACACCCCAAAGACCAATAGTGGACGGAATGTGTGATATAGTTATAAAAAAACCAACCTATATTATGAAGTTAGATGCAAGTATGTATATAAATGTCTGTTAGTACTAATGTTATGTACTTAGGACTTATATTAATCAAATGCCTGCTTTTGTGTATGTGAATGCACTGCATTAGAACGAAAAAACTATATTTTTTAGGATTATGTACGCAAAGGGCTAAAACGGGGTACTATTACTATAGTAAACGTTGGGGGAAGATTGAATATTTATCATAGAAAGTCTCGTTTCCGTAGAACAATCGTGACTTTTAGTGAGAATGATACAGAACTCATTGTGCTCGACTTTTTTTATAATACATTTGACTGTAGAAAGATTTATATCAGTTTTATATCTGTTTCAGCTGTTAACATGTATCATCACTTCTGTGACTTTTTCAACTTGTATGCATCACTCCATGTTAACTCTACAAATCCTTCTACATTTTCTAAAGACAACCACATCTTAGTGTGGGAAACATACACTTACGATTCAGCATTTAAGGAAACGTTCACCGCATTCACGGATAATCCCATTTGGGATCTTAAAACGTTTAGAGGGAAAGTAGTTTGTTTTAAGAATGTAGTGTTGCCACTTTTACCTAGAATGATATTTGGCCTCTATTACAACACACCTTTGGTAAGTTTAATCTAACAATTTATATTATGTTAAGCATGAGACTAACTTATTAAGTAAATTGATCTAGCTTATGAGTTTGTAATTTTATGTATTTTTTTAATATTGATTTTTTTCCTCTTGCTGTTCTATAATCATATAATAATAATCTTTATTGTTAAAAATTACCATTTTCAATTGCCTTATAACTTAAGGTTTAAGTTAAAGGTCACACAGTTAGACTAACCCTAACTCCCAAACTAGGTATTCCTGTGACTCGAGAGTTAGTGTATATATACATATGTGCATATGCCACAACACCGCCACGTGTTTCTTAGCGTCCACTACCACAAGGTGCCATAGTGCTTGATTGTTAAACTGTCAAGACTTTTTTCTCCGTTTATATTATATTAATATATTTCTTCTTTTTGTATAAAAATATCTAAATTTTTCCCCCTCTAAAACTTACCACTTACCTAGGATTTACCACTGGTTGTATTTATTAAAGATTAGCTGCTTTCTGCAGTATTGTCCATGGTTTTTTGGTCGTTTTTGAACCGGATTGACCATTGCTTCATTGGTTTTAACTTTGTTTTAGCATAGCCTATTTTTTCCTGCAATAAAAGTAGCCTAATTAGTAATGTAAAGGAGTACCTTTACGTCAGCCATCTGCCAGTGAAAGTATGTAGGTATTTACAGGAAACCCAAATAGCTTAAGTTTTTTATTTCTTAAATTTTAATTATGTAGTTTAAATTCATTAACAGATTATAATCTGTAACAGCATGAATCCTTAACATTAATTATTTCTTAACTATTACTACTATTTCTCTCTTGTATAGAGACTAAGAAAGACATTTTTTTCTACTTTCTTTATTAGTTGCTTAATTTATACAGTTTTTGGTTTACAAATAACTAAGTATGTTCTCTGTTTCAATACTTAACTGATACAATTCTTTATCACAGTAAAGAAAATTTCTGGAGTCAAGTGTAGTTTCTAAACTATACGGGCTCCTTCAAACTTAAATCCTAATAGAAATAAATCTTTATATTTCATGACTCTAGATTCTGTCTGTTAAACCATTTGTTATATGGAATAAGAGATACGTTGATTTCAGCATGAACGGGTCGCCTTGACCGGCACGTAACGGTAGTTACTCTCACGGAGACTAACCCAAAATCACAGCATTCATACTTTTGGAGAAGCATCTCAATGGACCGCCATAGTGTGGGTCACCGTGCTGCATTGTTGTATTGGCTGCTTTCGCATCGCACTTATGCTTTCCATCAGGCTGAGTAGAATCACTTTGGCAGGCTCATACATAAAAACATGCCTTTTTCCAGAATGTAAACTATGCAGGGAACATGAAAATAAAGCGACTAGAATTTTGATACAGAAATAGATGATTTAACTATACGATTTAGAAATCGGTGGGTCTAACAACACTAGCCTATGTTGCCAATGTGTTAGGCAGTCCCAACATTGGAAATAAACGATTATAAAGTATTATATCAGTTGTCTAGTAACAATAATACATGCTCTGCTTTGTTTGGGTCTTGATGGCATTGTATGTTAGGCGTCGGATTTTTTAAATTTTATTATTATTAAAACGGAATTAATAAATGTTGTGCGTAATTATTTGCAGATATACGGTTGCGAGAGGAGTGGTCTCTTCCATGCCTTTTCGAAACACATTCTCCATTCTTTGAACATAAAAATACACCGGAGAACAAACGATAAAGTAAGAATAACTTTATTGTCAAGAGGAACCACATACAGGTCTATTTTAAACGAAAAGGCGATAGTTGAAGCATTAGAAAAAGTACAAGACTATGAAGTTCAAAGAGTTGTTTACGACAAATCTGTGCCTTTTACGAAGCAATTAGAAATAACTCATAATACGGACGTGTTTATCGGCATGCATGGAGCTGGCTTAACGCACCTTCTTTTCTTACCTGATTGGGCAGCAGTATTTGAAGTGTTAGTATATTTTTTTTATTCTTATTGCAAGTTATGAAATAGTTTCATTTGTATTTTGTATTACAAGTAGGTAATAGTTAGAAGAGCACTGATAAATAAAACCATAAGTCGTAGTACTTGGACTTTAAGGTGACCCGTACTGTTCCTACGGTCACCTTAAAGTCTCGTTAAAATATAATTTTAATGGGTAAACTCCTTTAAATAGCCAGAAAGGTAAAAGTATTATGTGTATATGTTGGTCCAATAGCTAGTGGTCCTGACTGTTAAAGAGGTCTTGGGTTCGAATCCCGTTTTCGAGGTGCTAGGGAGTTATGTTCCACATTGATGGTGAGCGATTACCAACGCCCATGGACACCTGCAACACCGGAGGCGTCACAAGTGCTTTGCCGGGAACGCTCTTTTTTTTTTGAAAGTTTGTAGGTCGTATTGGTCTGGGAATACCGCAGGCGACAGTTCGTTCTACAGTTTGGATGTGCGAGGCAGAAAGTTCCGGTATTGCTGTTGCCGCTGTAAAAAATATTAAAAAACAATAAAATAAATATTTAACGGGGCTCCCGTAAAACAAACGTGATATTTTATTTGGCATGCCTGTTGTATCTTTATTTATTT
This sequence comes from Hyphantria cunea, assembly GCA_003709505.1. Taxonomy (NCBI): domain Eukaryota; kingdom Metazoa; phylum Arthropoda; class Insecta; order Lepidoptera; family Erebidae; genus Hyphantria; species Hyphantria cunea. The sequence continues at coordinate 126,969 of PKRV01000478.1, forward strand.
ATAAAGGCAAGGGATAGTATGCATGAAATGTATAAATAATGGTACGGAACCCTTCCTGCGCGAGTCCGACTTGCACTTGGCCGATTTTTTCTACTTTTTTGGTATATGGCGGGACTTATTCGCGATGAATATTATTTAAATATTGCGAATTTAAAAGATAAAAAGTGTCCGATTAGGATATTTTACCACTTACAATATGTACGAGTAAATAGAACATTAAAATATTGAATATAAACTATTTTTATTATAGGTACAACTGCGAAGATCCTAACTGTTACTTAGATTTAACAAGACTTCGAGGCCTTAAATATGTAACCTGGGAAGATAAAGAAAAACTTGTACAGCAGGACGAGGTATGATTATATTTTTTTATACTAGCTGGTGTATAAAATAATAGATCTTTTTCATCATTGGCTCATCGCACCCTTTTCATCATCATCATTGGCCTATCGCAGTCCACTTTTTGATAAAGCGGTTGTCTTTTCAATGTCAGCTAGTAATTGAAGTGTAATTTCCTTAACGGTGAAGAGTTTTTACCTTTGTAAATCTCAAAAAAATTCAAATTATTAAATTTTGTTAATCTTGAAGTTTAAAAGAATACATTCCTTCCTGATACGATCTACTTTGATATATAATCTATTAATTTCATTTATTAAATACTATCATACAAGATTTGTGACAAAAGACAAAGGACTCGCAGTGGAGGTTCAATGTAGGTTAATTCCACATACTCTGCTTGTTATTTAGTCATTCCTACCAGTGAGTAAACTACACTTTATATATTGGAACGAAAATCATGTTGGATTATAGTTAGATACAATGTGTGACATTATTTGTGAACATGTAACCAACCATCTTTTTTTTGGTCAAAGAAAAGGTCATGTTATTTATGAGACATCGACCATAGTGAAATTATTTTTTAGTTTATTGCCTGTGGTTCCATGTAGCCATTGCCATATAGAAATTTTACATCCCATATTTTCCAATCCAACAGCAATTCTTTCGCACTTTAGACTAACGCTGTCATGCGGATTGGAAATGGATCGTTTCAACTTGCTAGGAGGGATCTGGTGGTCGTAATAAAAGCAGGTCCCGCATCCATCTCATTGCAGGCGCAGAGTGGCACACCGTGTGGTTTTAGTTCGTTCTGATTCCGACACACCGCCCCGCCATAAACCCCCGTGGGTTGACGGCACGTGGGTTTGTTACAAGTATCTTTCTTTTTGCAGTGTTGTTACTTGGGATCACCCATGGGATGAATGAAATTGAAAGTGCCACCGCCCTTGGTGGCTCTTAATATTGTTAATCCATCGCTATACGAACAGGACATGAAATATATATTATTAATAATTGCAGGGTCATGGTCCCGGAGGTGGTTCGCATGCTAAATTCACAAATTACTCATTCGACGTCCGTGAGTTCTTAAGACTGGTGGCGAAGTGCGCGGAACATGTTCGCAAACATCAACAGTTTAACGATTTTCTAGAAGATTCCGGTGTTCACCGACAACGCGAAGAGTTGTAAGTTCGTTGTAGCTTTGAATTGCGACTTGTGATATATGTTTTTTATTGTTGATTAACTGTTAGGATCTGAAAAAGCGAATCTGGAGGAAATAATCTAATACTCTTAAAGTAAATACTGTTGGATAGTTAAATAAAATAGAATGTAAGAAAGATTGCAATAAATAAGTTAAAGTTGGTAGTTTTCTACTATGCTTTGTTTATGATAAATGTCTTTACTGTAGTTCTAATAAGAACAATATAGTTTAGAACATTAATAATGGAACTACAATCGATGCAGCTTATTCATGAAAAAAAAAACGAAAAGTTGGTTTTAAAGAGATGAGCAGTACTAGCAACACAGACTGTTTTAAATACACAATTTTAAATAAATTTGTATGTATCTTATGTAGCAATTACTAATAGTGGAGGAAAACTATACTAACTACAAGAGTCTCGATTGGCTCCAGCCTTTTCTAGGTCCATTTTTAAATGAAATGACAGTCGTATTCATTTCATGCAACCAAACGATCATTAAATTAAAATCTTATTTTTGTTGCGAGCACAGGTTACCAGACAAAAACCACTAACTTCGATAGACTTTAACTAACTTTGAATTCTGGTAAGGATCAATTTATTTGAAAAGTATTAAGAAAAAGAAGATAACGTGTCTATGGGTTTGTTAAATGAAAACAACAACAAACAAACAAACAACAACCCATAATGTCCCACTGCTGGGCTCGGGTCTCCTCTCAGGAGAGGGTTAAGGCCATAGGTCCCCACGCTGGCCAAGTGCGGGTTGGGGACTGGCAAGAATACGTTGTGGCTACGTAAATCTTGCCGTTGGATGTTTTTAAGCCGCCCGAAGGCCTCCAACTAAGCTTCACGACTGTTATCGTATGATAACAACCGGGACCGACTGCTTAACGTGACCTCCGAATCACGGAGATGCTCATGGTAACATGCCACCAGCGGTCACCCATCCAGGTACTAGACCGCGCCATCGTTGCTTACCCTCGATGATTGTTTCTAATCACCGAGAGCAATTGGGCTATGTTAGATGAAAAACATAATAATATTGGTTTATATTTGTTGGATTTATGTATAACGTATATACATGTTTGTGAAGATGTGCCAGTCGTGGTTTCATCCCGCGCTGCCCATGGACACCCGTAACCAGAGGCGTCATACCTTTTAAGAAGAAGTACTTTCCTTTCCTTTCCTNAGAACTTTTCTTGAAGGTTTGAAGATCATATTGATCTGGAAATACCGCAGGCGACAGTTCGGTCCACAGTTTAGTTGTGCGAGGCAGTTTGGCGTCACCCTCCCGATATATCGATATCAAGTATGCCAATATTGGCTGAGGCAGATAAGGGAGTTCTACAAAGCAAGGACATACGTCCAACGGCATGTTTCTTAGCGATGAAGGCGCAAATTTGTTTCTTTGTGGGGTTAAATTTGATTGAATTAAGTCTACCCTAATCCGAGACCCTTTTCAAAGAGGTCTCAATTTCAGACACAAATTTGTTTCGATTGTCAATGATGATTTCCCGAGAAATATTAGCGCCGCTTCATTGCCCGTGCTGTCATCCGCATAAAATTCCACTAATTTGCAACATATCATTGATATATTGGAGAAACAAAGTAGGCGATAGCACATAGCCTTGCGGGATACCAGCATTCACAGGTCTAGAGTCAGAGCACCCACTGTCGGCTACGACCTTTATGCTATCTACTAAAAAACTAGTGACTTATTCACATAATTTTATGGGACAACTATAGAGGGGAGCTGCGAAAGAAGAGCTTTGTGCCAGACCCGAATGAAGGCCTTCGTAATGTCCAAACTGACGCTTAGTCTCAATCGCCTGTACCCAGCGTTGTGTCAGATATACTAGAAGATCACCAGCTTATCGACCCTTATAGAAGCCGTACTGGTAGTCATTAAGCAGGCAAGGACCTTCTAGGTACAGCAGGAGTTGACAGTTCGTGATGGATGGATGAATCACTGCTTCAAAAGATAGTAAAAGTGATATTGACGGTATCGGACTAAATTGGTTTGTTCTCATTAGTTCTATCCTATCTTCGATTATCGAACTAGGAGAGTAGTAAAGTTTTTAAACAGATATACAAAACAAACATGGTTAAAAGAAAACATTATCCAAACAACTGAGGACCTTATTCAAAAGACAAACGGTAATAAATAAAATTGGAAATAAAAACCGTTCCTAGATCGTCTTGATTTGATATTTTTATTTATTTATTTATCTTCATTGCGTGCATATTACAAAACATTAGACAAAATGAGTGACAAAAAAGATTAATTCAACAATTGGCGGTCTTATCGCTCAAGGCGATCTCTTCCAGACTACCATATCATGGACATCAGATGTTTATAATTTTTAGTACTACACACAAGTAACACAATTATTACAATAAGAATTCAAAAATATAATAAAAGAAAAAAAAACAAATCAAATAAAAATAGTAATAATAATAAAAATAACGAAATAGAGGAGGTTTATACCTGCTCAAACACATACTCATTCTCTATACACGTGTATTATTAGGCAAATATACAGAAACCTACCTACACAAAAACGTATAAATGTCAACAAATATATAGATCTATAAATATCCTATTCAAGAATTCACAGTGACAAGTAGTACTCCTTCACCAGCTTTTTAAATAGAGTCAAGGTTTTTGCTTGTCAAATGTTCTCAGGCAAGTTGTTCCAAAGCTTACTGCTTGCACGATAAAATGTCTGCAAATTGAGTGGAATGTGTTGGCATTTTTAGTATTAACTTTTCCGATGATCTCAGGTCCCTGCAATGTGTATTTTTTAAGAACTGAGGTAAGGGGGTGTGTGGGGATGAAACAGAACCCTGTATAAAAGAGAAAGAATATGCAGATTCCGACGAAAGCGTATTGGAAAGGATTAAGGAAACAGTTTCTAGAAAGAAATGAGCTCAGCTGTATGTGGAGAAGACGCTCGAGGACTTTAGAGAAAATAGGAAGGATAGACATGGGTCGGTAATCTGTGATGGAGGACGGATTACATTTCTTAGGGTGAGAAATTAGTTTAGCCATTTTCCAAGCAGATGGAAAAGAATTGATGGATATGGAGTAATTGAGAATAAGACAAACATCATCATCATCATCATCATCAGCCTATCGCAGTCCACTGCTGGACATAGGCCTCTCCAATTTCACGCCACTTAGTTCGATCTATGGCTTCTCGCATCCAGCTCCTGCCAGCCGTCTTGCGCAAATCATCGCTCCACCTGGCTTGTGGACGTCCTACACTACGTTTGCCGAGACGCGGTCTCCACTCAAGAACTCGTTTACCCCAACGGTTATCGGTTCTTCGGCAAATGTGGCCAGCCCACTGCCACTTCAGCTTGCTAATCCTGTGGGCTACGTCGATGACCCTGGTTCTTTGTCGGATCACCTCAAAGACAAACGATAGGTAGGATTTCATCTAAGATGGGTAGAACCATATTACGGCTGATACTGTCATTTCCTACGGCATTAGAGGTTATTGACACTGCTCTTCCTTACAACACATGCAGCAAATTGATTGAAAAGAAATGGTGGACAGTTAGTGGTCGGCAAAGAAGAAAGATTATTACGTGTAGCAGCTTTGGCAACTCCCCCGTAATTGAAGGAAGCAGAAAAATATGAGTTCAGGGAATCGATATCGACATCTTTTAAAGCATTAATAGGACTTGACCTGCTAATCCACAACGACTTAAGAAATTTCCACACTTTAAGTGGGTCACCATCTTCAACTGATAATGTTTTCCTCAGTTCAATCGACACAAGGTAATATGCAGGATGCTAATCATTTATTATCCTAGTTGATTATTTACCATTACTAAATGCTATCCCGGGTTAATAATGCATGCCCTTGGCTGTGAGATTTAGGACTTAAAGCATTTTTAAGTCACACCATTACAAGAACAGTCTGAAATATATTTTGATAACTGTTTTTTATTAAGAAAATATAAAAACCTATTCCAGTCATTACATAAAAAATAAAATTTTGTTTATTATACAAATTATGTACTGAATCCTATAAATAACTTTTAAGGATTTGAAACTAGCCCAAGAGACATCTTTGCAAATATTGTTAGAATTTTTCTTCTCGAATAAATAGAATTATTAAAATTAATAAATGTTAATATAGAGTAGTGAACGTAAAACGGACAATTTTTATTGAATAATTTGGATTTCAATCAATTTAATTTAATGAAAAAATATTCATTAATTTGAGTTGCCTGTATAGGGGGAAAAATATAATTGCGTTTTCATAATTTCAAATTTATATTTTTTTACTACGTGAACGGAAAATTAGATTTAAGTTTACCTAAGATTTAAACAATATAAATAACCAAACTAAATTGGGGTATTGTTCAATATTTAACCTTTAATGTAACTTTAAAAACAATATTTTTTTAAAAATCAATATTTCATGTTTGTAATTCAAATAAAACAGAGAGGTTCTTAAAAAAATTATGACAACTTCAATTTATTGGCGCTTATTTAAAAGTGCGTACCTAGCTTGTTAATAAAATAGCATTATTGCTGGCAGAGTTCGATAGTAAGCTGTGAAACATAACTAGCATTACACATTATTTGAAAGTACATGTATAAGAATAATTTTCGAAATCAACAATAAATGTTGTTGATAAATTACGATAAATGTTATTGATATAATCAGGTTTATTTATTATTTCACGAACGCACCGCTAGTTTAATTGTAACAGCGCATCGGAAAGCGAGTTCCATAATTACAGTTTGCGATGCGCAGATAAATCGTTCACGAGATTGGCGAAGTACCAGTGTTCACTTGGATTATTTATATGAATGTACCTACTGTTGCAGGTCATTCGGAGATTTTTCGTATCCCTATAATAATTTTAGTGTAATAATCTTAAACGTCTTCGTCAAAAACAAAATTTAGTTTAATTAAAAAGGAGACTTATATTAAAAGGAGTTCACGTTTAATCTTACATAATCTTTCAAGTATATCATACATGCTTAAACTACGGAACTGTGCTACCGAAGAGTATATTTACTAGTTCCTGTACCTTTAATGTTGTCAGTCTACAAAAGATGCATCCTGCACAAAAAGGCAGGACATGTATTTATTAGTTATAAGACATTTTATATTAGAATTACAATTTTATGAAAAAATAAAAAAAGATATACTTGGAGAATGTCTTTATGTAGTTACCTACATACATTGTATTTAGAGACCGAATATGAAGAACATAATTCATAACAAAAATGTACTTGGTTATTAATTTAAGTACAAAAAGTGTTAAAAAGACAATGAGAACAAAAATTTGTATAGTATAGAAAATGTGTTAAATCTCTTATTTTACTTGTATTCTAAGATAACATTACTGTATTTATGTACACATGTCAGAGTAATATTTGCAACGTTAAAAAATAAAACAAGTATAGAAATCATCATCATCATCATCAGCCTATCGCAGTCCACTCTCTAATTTCACGCCACTTAGTTCGATCTATGGCTTCTCGCATCTAGCTCCTGCCAGCCGTCTTGCGCAAATCATCGCTCCACCTGAAAACAGAAAGAAATAACGATTAGACATTTTTTGTCTTAGATAAGTAAATAAAATATTTTGTAATTTTGGTACTGTGGGACCCTAAATATAAAGAGTAAGGAGGAGAGAGCACTAAATCGTAAAACAATCGCATAATGTGGAGGCAATATTTACAGAGGGAAATTAATGACCGATGGCCGCGTTGCCCTCGGGCCTTCGCGCTCACAACTTTTTGGCATAACCAGATCGTATCGCAAAACAAACTCAAAACATTAATTGAAATGACTTTAACATTCCAAATTTGATTATACTTGGTATTGTTTATTCTAATTGTTTCTAAAATTAACTTATCTGTGATTTTAAGTATTTTATTAATATTGTTAATATTTAACATTGTAATGTAGTCGTTATAAGTCATTAATAATTAACATTAAAAAATGATTTACTAACATTTGTTTTTCTTTATTACAAGCGATTTGTTAAAATAGTAATGTAATGATGAATTTTTGTATAAACAAATTATGTTGGCTATTATGACGATGATATGTTAAATAAATAAAATTACAGTACATTCACTCTTTTATTATCATTATTATTATGGTATGCGAGAGCAACGAGTACAAGGATCACCTATCGGTAAGTCACCATCAGCGCCATGCACATTTGCGACACAAATTTTAGACAAGGAGGAATTTTGGCTCTGGTAACCCTCACTCACACTCTGTGAAAAGGAATTAATGAATGAATGAAACTTATTTATTCAAAGTCCATATAACACAAAGCAAAAGCAATAATTAGTCAACATTGCTTCTATCTATGAGGTCGTGGTATCACTCTGATCGAGCTGACTCGTTTATGGCAAACAATAAACTTCACACGTAACTTACTATTTGTGTGTAAACATTATCAGAAGCAAATATGAACTATCAACTTTTTAATTTTGATATTTTAATGATAGCTGTATACAAGTAATTATTTTCTTTAAACACTTAAGAACGCGTGACACCGATTATCATGAAATACGTATAAAAATATACTGTTTTTGAGCTACGGTACTGTTGCCGAGGAATAGAGTCCTTTGGAGAATTGAGTTACAAATTGAGCATGAGAGTCAAATCGTGGGCAAAAACTAATTCGAGTGACCTGTTGATCTAGTGACTAATGACTCGTCAGAGGCAGTAAGTTCGGATTCCCACCTAGTACAAACAATTGTGTGATGTGTGCAATTTTTCTTTTTCTGTCCTGGGTGTTATTTATTTAGAATATACATATATGTATTTAGAAGGAAATGAGTAGGTTTATCAGCAGTCTAGTTACCATAATACACCCGAGATTTTTTTAAGTTATACCATTTATTTGAAGTTGTGTAGTTAGCTCTTTACATTTGAAGATATTAAATATATTTATTATTATACCACTCTAAGCGACTCTGTTAAGCTATAGAATATTCACTGGCATTCGATTTCTTGTTTAGAAATAGTAATGTTATTGCTCGGGTTTAATCGCTCTAAGCGACTCTGTCAAGCTATCGAATATCCACTGACAGTCGATTTCTTATTCAGAAATTCTAGTATTATTGTGCGGGTTTAACAATTTAGGAGGTGTGTGCAAATAATCTCAGGACGAGTGCAGTGTAGGCGCAGGCCGCGGGCTGGGCGGTGGCTACGAGTCCGGGTGGTCGGCGATGCGACCACGCCACTGATTCATGTCGCTGATAGCAATCGCAGGCGCCGGCGCACAGTGCTATTTTCTAAATTTATCACCATTAGTATTCAACTACCACGCGCACTGTAGGTTTCAATGAAGGCATCTATAATTCTAGCCACAGAAAATATCCCGACTCGCGAATGCGGCCTATCACTGATTTATGTGTTAAGTGTTCTTTGAAAAATCATTTGCATGGAAACTGGGACCTGGTTTTAGGGAATTTGATGCCTCTTAGTTTTTACTTTTAAAAAATCAAGTCATGGTCTTGAGATATCAATAAGAAACACAAGGACAAACAAAAAGAATTCAGCAGATTCTTTTCATGTTCTACCTAAGCAATCATCAAGAAAGTATTTTTGGAAATTTTTCTTCTTAGACGGTAAAATAAGGAAAGTGAATCTGAGAGCCATAGTCGAGAATAAAATATTTTATCATACATGGACTTACACTTAGACGAAAATCGATAAAATTTTAAAAATGAATAAAAATAAGTTGTAGGTATTTTGATATGCAATGTTCGCACCATTTTTAAATTATTTGTGTGTTTTTAGCCAAAGATAAGTACGTCCTTTAAAGAATTACATTACGTCCGTCTGTTACGTTTGCTCGGCTAAACCGCTGCACCAATTTTATTTCCTAATTAATAACTTGAGACACCTCGCACTAGTAAATTTGAAATGTATTAGTTTGGACGCATTAATTTCAGGTCTTAGCAATCTTATGTTAAGTGTTCTTGTCTGCAAATTACACTCGTAGAAATGGTGTAGTAATCACAGTTTACGATACTTATAATAGCGAGGACGGTAATAAAATAATAATGTTTTCTTGTAACAATAGCTTCAAAATTTACGAGAGTTAGTAGTAAGTGCTAACAACAATGACTGCCCAGAGGCAGAGGCAGCATTCGCTACCACTGCGCCACAGATGGCGCAGTGGTAGCGAATGCGACTGCTGTGCTAGAGGTCTCGGGTTCGATTCCTGACTCGGACCAAATCTTTGTATGATCTGCAAATATTTATTTCGGAGTTTGGGTGTTTTCTATGTATTATATGTATGTATTTACAAAAAAAAGTATATAAGTATTAATATCAGTTGTCTAGTACCCATAATACAAGCTCTGCTTAGTTTGGGACTAGATGGCGTTGTGTGTTAAAATGTCTGAACATATTTACTATTTATTATCATTTATTCTAATATTACAGATCGAAACGCCTGTTATGCTTTCACGGCTAAACCGCTGCACTGATTTCAATGAAATTTGATATGGCAATAATTTGTTTCTTGAGGAAAGACAAAAGTTACTCTTTACCGTGATAACTGATAGAAATAAGAAAGCTAGTGTATTATATATTTAATGAAGTTGTGCATTAGACGCACTTCTTAAAAAGAAGTTCAAAGAATATGTAGAGCTATAAAATGAAAACTGTCATGTTCATTAATAATTTATTCCGTTGAATATGTATGTAATATTCTTTCAGGTACTTTTATCTTGAATAAACATTCATTTCTAAAAAGTTCCAAAATTATTGTAGATATATGTAGCATATCATGTGCTATTGCTTTAAACAGATTTGAAGTATCTAGTCATTGATAAACTATGATTGGAAAAATACCTATTACTGAATGATTAACCTTTAAACATCTGTTATAATAGTTTGCCGCCTAGGTTGAAACTTTTAAATTGAAAATAACTGATAAATAACAAAATTTCATGATAAATTATTTAATACAAACGGACAATTAACATTAGATCAACTGTTTACGATGTCAGGTGGGTTAACGACACTTGAGAATACAAATTGACATCGAGAACATATAATGAGACTGGTGTCAACGAGTACTAAAGGCGCGCGAAATAAGGCAACTAGCCTCGTATTAACAATGGTAACAAACAAACAGAAGGTAATAGAACGAAGACAAACATCCATGGCTCTTTCAAAGGCACACAATAGTCGTCATCAATTACAGGCAATAGATCGCCCAACATCATTTGTCCGTCCGTTACTCGACTGGGGCATTCCCACGGCTCTCGGGACGATCGTGTTTGTTGTCGGAATATGTCCAACGAGAAATAGTAATAGAAAATTGTTTCTGATTGCCTTGCTCTCTACCTACTTTGATCGCCTGTTTCACGTTCCTATTTTTACTATTATCTAATGCAATAAGTATATCTTATGTCTTTGTCTTCTGGCGGTAATGACTTGAGAAGCATTGGTAATGTTTGGTTTGAATTTACGGGATACATCTAACTAAATACAATGTTATTCGAACGTAACGATTTTAATCTTTGCTATTCTGCTGATATGCTGTATCTACATATAAATGTTTCAATGGCTATATGATTTATATCGAAAATATTAATGAATTACATAACATTGACGGTAAAATCTTGGCTTAAATTCCTGGTTTATAATTATGCAGAACGAAACAAACCGTTGTTCTCTCGATGTTATCAGACATAAGACCGAAGAGAAATTGCTCCGATCAAAAGATAATCTCGCCGGAACCAAAATTGATCATTGATAGGAGGCGCGGCGCGCGCGTCCTGGGCCTGCCACCAGTCCACGCCCACGCCAATGTTAACTCATTTTTATTTTGCAGATTTTGTATATGAAAATTGGCAATTTATTTTAATTATTTCAATAGTGCATGACGATCATACCTGGAGTAAGAAATCAACGTATCAGATCAAACAAATAAGTAGATACCTACTATAGCTAGATCATTGTGTTAATAGCCACACATGTAATGATTGAATATTTAGGTCACTTCTCCGAACAGCCAGCTTCATTCGATCTCTCGGTCAATAAATATCAGATTAAAGTGCCGCTATTGTAGCCTTCACGCACAAACTAGTACCGTGGCTTTCAATAACGGTTCGCACTATGCAGATTATCACTGGGGCGATAACCACGACGTGAAAGCGATAGCGGCGACACGATGCAGTGAAGCGGGTGGCGGCGTTATCCCGTCGCGCAGCCCGAGTGCTCCACCGGCGTAGCGCCTGCGCATCGGACGTGTGACATGTGACATACCGTCACTGAAGCTCGCCGCCCTTGCCAACCAACGCAAACCACGCTCTAAAAACTTTTATCTGTGGCTAGACTCCTGGTTCTAAACATGTTTACACTAATTACTTTAGCATTAGGCATGATTTAAGTTCTATTCAATTAATTAATTTGACACTACACACTACGTGATACATAGCAGGCAGTGCATGGTTAAGTATTTCATTTAAAGTTTGTAAGTATGTTACTCATAAATATTTAATGTTTGATGTATTGGATCTGCGGGTTCGTTTTAGTGACATCACGAACTTAATTAGTTCCATTTTTATATAAAGTAGCGATCCAGAACGGCTTCGTACGGAAGTCTTTGAAATTCTCATGAATCACTCTATCTATTGCTTAAAACAGCATCAAAATCTGTTGAATATTCAAAAAAAGTAAGCAAACAGACAGTGCAAGCGGCAGCTTTATGTTATACTATGTAAAGATAACTAAATTAGGGTACTGTTCTCATCTTTGTGATAGATTCGCGCATTGTTTACTTAATGCTCTAAATCGGTTGCAGCGGCGAGCAGTCCGCATTATCAACAGTCCCGATTCCACGGAGTCCCTTGAGCCTGAGCAGTTGCGGTGAGATATCGCTTGTATGGCAGTCCTCTACCGCCTTTACCATGGATAGTGTTCTGAAGAGCTTCTCCAACTGATCTCACCTTCACCCTTCCTCTACAGGACAACACGTGCTGGCCTTGGAAGTCACCGCTTCAGAGCCGTAGCATTACGCTCTCGAACTAAACGGTTTTGTTCACCCTTCTTGTGCCGAGCAGTTAAAAACAGGAACTTACTACCCGCACAGGTGCTTCCCTCCCACTATGATTCCAAGTCCTTTAAGCGGGGCGTAAAAAAGCAAGTCACTAAGACGCCATAGTGTGAGACGCCATACTGCATTGTCTACGTTCGCAGTGAGTTTGGTGGCCCCCACTCAAGCTTTCCATCAGGTTAAGCAAAGTCACTTTGGCATTTTATTGGCAAGGTGGCAAAATTGAGCATTAAGAGAGAATACAATAAATATCTATAAATTATTTTATTTACATTAAAAATATGATATACACTTAATGTGGGTTTGACATTTAAATTACCTGCGTAGGCCAACGATATCGCAATTATAATTAAAAAATCACCAGTGACCGATGCAACTGATGTTAATAGCCTTGAACTTGTCAACAACGAGTACCTAAACAATTTTATAAAAAACATGTTGATTGATATGTCTTACGAAAGAAATGTTGTCATTGCTCAACATTATTATTTTTGCGTTGGCTTTAATTAAAAACCTACATACTTTATGTCCATACAAAATAATAGTAAAATTATGAAAGCGAAAGTTTGTAAGTGTGTAAATTTTCGGCATTTTGTCACTCGGCTATGGCTAGACTAATTTGGATGAAATTTGGTGTGAAGATAGATGCCAACCTGTAATAAAAATAAGTTAAGTTGTTTACGTATGGCCTTAACCCTCTCAGAGAGATGACCTGAGCCCAGCAGTGGGACATCATGGGTTGTTGATGATTGATGAAAGTTGTTTAAATTTTCTTAGAATTGTATTCGCACTAATTTACAATTTTACGGAACATTACTTTAAGTAATGCAGCAAATATACATCTGAAACTGCTATGTACTTATCGATAATTGCTAACATTATCTAGAGATGTTGATGGTTATGTAGTAAAGTAAAATACATAATGTCGAGGTCTGAATGCATCTTAAGTATCAATAAAATTTTAAAAATTACGATACATTAACAAAGATGGATAAAGACTAATGAGAACAGAGGAAAGTAAATTTATCATCGTTATGTAAAAATCGATATTAAAGATACCATGCATGTCGACCCGCAGTGTATTAAAAAAACCGGCCGAGTATGAGTCGGACTCGCTCGTGAAGGATTCCGTATCATTAACTATAAAAACGGCAAAAAAACACGTTTGTTGTATGGGAGCTCCCTTAAATATTTAGTTTAATCTGTTTATAGTATTCGTTATTAAAGCGCCAACATAAATGTATAATTTGTAAAAATTTCAACTGTCTAATTATCACCATTCATGAGATACAGCCCCCTTTTCCCTTTGACTATGGAACCTAAAAATTTGCTAACACTTTTCTTTCAATGTACAATAATCATAACTACATATGTTTTAAAGGTCAATTAACTGAAGTTGTAAAAATAAAAAAAACTGACGCTAGTAATAGAATTTACACCTTGAGATCCTGATTCACCAGTTACAGACAGCTTTAGGATTGTTTATATGGTTTTACGTAATTTACATAGAAGATACGTCAAATTATCTAATAAACTATCCAAAACTTAAGTGTTACCGGTGAAACAGGACCTTACAGTTGTAGCGCAGTAGTAATAAAATAAAGTGTTCAAATCATAAGACTTACTGATCGATAAACATCTTCAGTGGAACTAAATCTAGGTCAAGTCATAATTCAACCAAATTGTTAGAATAAGAAAAATTGTTAGTTTTTATAAATGATTAAAATTATTTTGTGAAAATTATTTCAATCGTGGGAGAGTCACGCTTCGGCATGCACGGGCTCGACCGGAGTGATACCACGGTCTCACAGAAAACCGGTGTGAAACAGTGTCTGCGCTATATTTCACTGAGTGAGTAAGGATACCGGAGGCCCATAATCCAACCCTTCCCCTCATCCCCCACTCCATCCCCCAAGGCCGGCAACGCACTTGTGACGCCTCTGGTGTTACGGGTGTCTATGGGCAGCGGTAATCGCTTACCATCAGGCGGTACGTCTGCTCGTTTGCCACCTATTCCATAAAAAAAAGCTCAAAGCGATTCACATTTATGGATTTATGGATTACAAAATTTGCATACTCGGACATGTATTAAAATACTTTTGTGTTGCAAAATCTTAAAAAGCTATTGTTATGAACGCCTTAAAGAAGTTAAATACCTGTTGACCGTTGACATGATGATGATACCAGCAACCCACGTAGCCCCTCTTGCGTCTTCTTTTGTCGTAGTGAAATTTTATCAACAGAAACAAATTTGTTTACCCTAAAAAAATTATAGTGAGCCAACCTTAAAGATAGACATATGCTGTCGATAATTTTTGGGAAACTTTACTAGTATACAGCACACGCAATGGAAGCTTTAAAAAAGAATAGTTATGCCCCTTTATTGCAATATTTTTCATTGATACTCTTATTGGTAGTAGCGTGATGATATATAGCCCAAACCTCTAGGTTTCCTCGATAAATGGGCTATGTAACACTGAAAGGATTTCTGTAACCGAATCAGTAGTTCCTAAGATTATCATGTTCAACCAACCAAAAAAACAAACTCTTTAGCTTTATAATGTTAGTATGGATTTAAGTAATAACTTTATTGGTTAATTGTATTTCAATTTCGAGTTAATTCATTTATTTGTTATACGCCTCGATGATAGAAAAACGTAGGCATTCATTGAATGATTCACGATGTATCAAACATCTTAGTGAAAATAGCACCCAATTATACTGACAAGGTTACTGTCAATTACTCAGTGAGTTTCGTATATCGTAATGTATTGCGAGCTATCCTATTAACTGCTATTGTCAGTGACTGAATGAGTGATCCTCTTACTGGCACCGTTCAACTTTAAGGTGACGAAATGTTATTTACGCCACAGTGTTATGTATCTATCTTACTAAAAATAAGAAAATTATAACTTAGTTGAATAAAAACATTAGTCTAATGTAACTTATCTATGCCGTATGTACATCTTGTCGGATACTGCTGAATAGTTGCATCATGATTTTTTGAGTTACGAATGAACAACAATTTATTTCAACATCATCGTTAGACTGAACTAGTTTAATTTTCAAAAGTTGTGTGGGTGCAATTCGTAAACAAAACAAAATGAATTCAGTGAAGAATTCGATTCCACTTAACCTTTTATCCACGTACGAGTTCCAAAAAGTCATTGTCGTGTCTCTCATCACTATCGAGTGTCTTTTACGGTCGTGAAGTGTTTGTTTAGTTTGAACTAGTACTAAAGCCGTATTATTATAAGTAACTATTGGGGACATCGAGTGATGTGATATGTTTATACGTGTGTTTCGATCTATATGATTTATTGTTGATTGTCAGGTGCTATCTATTTTAGTACCGCGATCGAAATTTGTACGCCAGCTTTCACTTGAACCGCTGATTCAGCAACGCCATATGGGTATTCATCGAATTGAATTGAACGTTTGTTTTGAATAGCTTAGTATTATAATTGATTTTGGTTAAGTACATTATGATTTCACTTATTTTTGTGCTCATGCCCATATACACCTATACACTACTAAATAAGTGAGTCCAATTTTAAACACACGAAAGGAGAATATCATGTTAAACTGTCATGCCACTTTTTTTTTATAATAACTCCCGCACCAGGAATATACATCTTGTGTCGCTGGGGACTTTACAAACATACATGAAACGGATACAAAGAACACCTAGAGTCAGAACAGCAATTTGGATGGATCATACAACACTAGGCTCAGTAGTGAGCGGAATGGCGACCGCATAAACCACTAGGCCAACTGTGCAGTCGTATTAACATTTTTTGTAACTGCCAAAGTAGAGTCACTCTCCCAGATAGAAAGCATGAGCAGAACCAAGAGTAGTAATCACCACATTTCCTGAGAATGCTGAAAATGTAACAATGCAACATGGTAACCCACACGGTGGCGGCCTTATGTCTCTAATTTAATTTGTAAGGCTTCTGATAAAACTCAATGTAAACGGATGTTTTATTTTTATTCTACTTCTATCAAATCCTTCTCTAGTTTTTTTAATTTTTTTTTACGTAACTTATTAAAGTTTTAACTGTCACAAAAGTTTTGATATAAAGAAAATTTGCAAACAAACTTTACCACGCATTAGAAAAAGTTGAAAATCTTTGACGATACTTTTTGACATATGCTCAGTACTTATGTTAGTAAGAAAACTGTTATTACATGACATATTGTACATTTGTGATACAGCCCATATAGCGTGTCGCGTTTTGCTGTGGACACGTCTGATGTGCAAGATAAGGCAGCGCTTGTCCTGCGAAATGCCTAATGGCCGACATCGCCGCGGGCGCAACGTGCCTCACAGTTTAAATTGAACGTCAAGCTATCGATTTGCATAAATCACACTGTTACTATTTTCAATTATTTGACTGGTTAAATTGATCTCGTACCATCAAAACATCTAGAATTGTCACTGACGTTTAATGTAAAGAAAATGTAGAGCCAACAAACAACACAGATCATAGACAGTAGTTCATTGAGTACGTACTTGTTTCAACAATTAGTGTCCTAATTATGAAACAAAATAATTGAGAAAAGTAGTTGTTCATCAAAATGATGAATACCATTAAAAGTAATAAGTTAAAGTAAAATTCATAATGTTAAATATGTATGAAATGAGTATTAAGGGAAAGCTGACGATGTGAATAATTTTTTATTGCGTCGATTCATTTATTATTCGAAGTTCGACTTCCATAAATTACACCCTTTTATTTTGACAATACACATGCGTTGTAAGCTGTATCTTTTGAGTAATACTTAATTTCAATTGCTTTGATATTAGCGCTTTATTTTCCTCGATAGCCAATTGGATTACAGTTGATGCTCATAAAATGAATGTAGGATGACCGGAGACCGATGGACATATCTAAGTATTTAGCAAAAGAGTTTATGAATTCATCAGAATTAATGAGAGATGATATGTGAGATTCGCCGTAAGCAGTAACTACGGTGTTGTACCGTGACACCAGAAGAACAATGGCCACACTATTATACAAACCCTTGCAGTGGAGCTGGGCGACCACGCCTGCCGCTTTCCGCGAACAACTTGACGGCTCTGATAAACGTGCACCTTATTTAAATATTTATGAATGCGACCCATTCGGTACCTCGTCATTGAATGATAACATAATTAAGACACAAAAGCTTATTAATATGCAGTATGCTACGGAACGTTTTCTACGATGACGATGCAGGATTTATAATGTTGTATCTCATTTATCTATTGTATTGTAGATATATTAAGACAGAGAAAGATAAATAATTTATATTTCTCCTCTGCTTTTTCATTGATTTTCTGCACCTACTGATAAATTATACTGATAAATAATTTAAATCAAATATTCATATTGTGTGTATTGTAAAGTAGTATTTTCAGTGAGGATGTTTGTATCGTTCAATGCTGCTGATGATGAGCATACAGAAATAGGCAAGAAATAATGCACTTCGATCTCCAGACATTCGGCATTTCGGCACCTTCGGCTAGTTTAGTTTACACTCTACAAAGCCGAAATTAGCCGACTATTTCTTTCAAGAGATCGATGTGCAATATTTCCAGTACTGTACTCTGCCTATAGTGGTACTGTTAATTTTAGATTACTGTGTAATTTTTAGTCCCCAAGTACTTGTAGAAACTATTACATATAAGCAACGTGACTGTTTCACGAACAACGAATTATTTTAAATAATAAGGTTAGACGTTATATTTTTTAAATAAAATTTAATGTAGTTGCTTTTCACTGAATTTAAATTTTAAAATGGTTTAAGAATTTTCATAATAATCAGGCTCGCAGTCTAATCTTATATGGCAGGCGTAGTGTGATAGAAATAACACGAACGGACTGCTGTCTCTACAACGATTTCGCACAAGTCTAGATACATCATGAGCACGGACGCGTAACTATACGGGTAGGTTATAAGGTTAATCTTGTCTAGATATTGTTTTCTTTCACCGTGGCTACCTGTGACAGTCGTCGCGTCGTTAAAGATAAATCAAAGAGCCGCGTGATAAGCTGGGCCGGCTGGTGGCTTAGCGATCATGGAGCATGGAGAGCTCTAAACGGTAAAAACGTAAAAGCAGTGATCGATCGCCCTGCAGTAGCAAACGAGTCACGATGGCTCATGATGGATAATTACAAGACTTAAAAAATAAGAAGATATTAAGAGCCTACTTGATCGTTCATTTTTTTAAAAAGTAAATGGAAAAATACAGAATTTAATTTTAAATTGTAAAGTTTAAAAATAGTAGAAAGGTTTCTTTGTTATGTGGTAAAATAGGTCTCATATGTGCCGCTGTGTTTTTTAATGATATTTACTATACAAAATAAACAAATAAATTCAAAATTTAAGCCCTTATTCGTAAATTTATTATGATAAATTTATGATGAATAATTTGAGTATAAAGTTCGAGGTATATTTTTCACTTTTTTTGTTATCAAAAGCTTTGAAATCTTGCCATTTTCATAACTCCATATGTGTAAAAAAATAATAAAACATGACCAAGACATTTAATGGCAAAGTTCGTGCGCTGGTTAATTAATCTCAGCCAAGACGACATAAAATCAGATCCTTTTGATTAGTAAAAGTATTTAGAAAAATGAAAATCTTCCAATGCCTTATGCAAAGCATCTCCATAGGCCGCCATAGTGAAGGTCACCATGGTGCATTGTCTACATTCGCAATTAGAATGATGACCTCTACTCTTGGATTAAGCTTTTCCTCAGTCAGAGTTTTTGAACTTGAAAATTGGCTCTCGATTTGGTATGCTCACATATAAAAAAAGAAGTCTTTGGTGATTGTCGATAGAAGTGAAAACTAAGTTACTTGTGAATGAGTGCGGTGACGATGACGCAATTTTCAAGCTTTATATTCACCCAAAATATATAACTACAAATATACAGTATACATATAGCTCACGGGAAGCGCTCGGTGACGATGATGCGAATTCCATGATTTTTGTTCACACAAAAAGAGTTCAACGCGCCTTTAGAGGTTTTCAAACCAAAGTCTGCTACAGAAATATCTACACTTTCAAAGTAAACATGAAGAAGTAGAGATATTTAGGTAGTCAGATTTTTTATAGTTTCTTGGAGAGTAAAGCGGTGGCATAATTGGTAGTCGGCACGCGACTAGGCTCGTGCGTCGCAAGCCTTCCATCCAGTACCTGGCCGCGCCGCACCGGCCGTAACCGATAGAGTAGCGCTAGTAATTGACATTTTATGACTCGTTAACTTAGATAATAATTTTATCTGCTTTTAGGATCTGGGGGCTAGAAAGATGAACGAGGACGTTATTATTTAACAGAGAAATTTAAATGACAGTTTATTTTATCATAGTTTTATATATGTACTTAGTATTTATATTAAGTACTAGATGTAACGCTGAAAGAGTTTAAAAAGTCTATAACGTAGGTACATAAGCGAAGAAACCACACGCAGGTACTATTTCAAATCTACATTTCAGTCGATATTTTTGAATTGAAAGCTTTAGCCGCGTTGAGCACTTTTTGGTCGGAGAAAATGTTATGGGTTCGCGTCACCGACATGCTAATGTTAATTATTCAAAGTTTTCACTTCTATCAGCAACCTTATGACTGCCAATTTGTTTGATTTATTTATGATGTTAGTTATTCTCACAGGTTAATATTAGTTTAGTTTCTGCTCTATGGAACTGCATCAAATCTAAAATGCAAATTACAAAACACCTCACAACTTTCTCTCAAATTCAAACTGATGGTTACGTACGTACGTGGTAAGTTACTTGTCTTTTTTGGTTTTGAAATTAATGTCATAACATTCAGTGTTAAGATGATTGTATATCAATTTTATATTTCTTCATTCATTTATAACAAACCTTAACATTTATTTTATACATACACACAAGAAAAATATTAAAAAAAACTGTTTTATTAAATTAATAAAATAAACAAAACGTTTGCCTCTCTATTTCTAAACCTGCAACATTCTTACTAAATAAGCTACCATTAGCGCACTTGGAAAATTAGCTAAGAAATATGCGAGTTAATGGTCCGCGGTCGGTGGCTCAGACGCGACAATCATAATTCTTAAATAAAACGAGAATCATTTCAACTTAAATGTAAATACACCGTTTTAAACGCTACTTTATTAAGTACACGACTTCTCCGTAAGTATAACAAGCGGTAGTTCTTAAACATTATTTCAAGAACTTGGTTTGACTTGAGTCCCATAATGATGATGAGTGACTTTTCATTTCAAAACTTAAATCTTTCTTACAAATAAAGATTACTCTGGTCGCTATTTAGCCAGTAGATGCAGAATCGAAAGTACTCAGGCTTCGTGCATTTATCTCTTCTCTTTAACGCAACAATGTGCCAGGATCGATGGTACTAAAATTACACATTAGATGTCTGGAAGCAATAGACTCTTGGGGTAAGAATTTGATTTTTAACTACAATTAAATCTGGTGGCAAAATAATTTAATGAAAATACTTGAGGACTTTCAGTTTTTTATTTTCCCTACATTTTATAAAGTATTCTGGCAATTTCCTTGGTAGAATAAAAGTTTTCTTTAGAAACATAGACTTGTTGCCTAAATCGTACCACTTCGGAAAACTGGAGTCAAATTGTAAAGGGATCACTAATGGTCGCTCTTGCTAAAATATGATTCAGTTATTAAAGATATTTATTTAGTCATTGATGTGGAAATTGTACAGTACTATGAAACTTATACAGAATTTACTATTATTATTTTCGTACTGCATAATCTATAGTCTCATTAAAAGGTTTATATTAGACGTATATTAGAGTATATTAGACAAACAACGGATTTCATTATGTTTAAATAAAGAATAGTTATGATTTGAATTTCTGTTATGGCACGAGTCCCAGCCGGCCATTGTTTGAGACATTATGCCCCAAATACGGCGTGCACACCTGTTAGCGTTGCCCGATACCTTGGTAACTTAACCTACTTTATTAACTTAGTAGTCTAATAAATGTATGACCAGTTTACTTAGTTAACTTAGAAAGTCTACGCGGTATGGTAATTCTATAACTGATCTAACGAATATGGATTTATGAAAGTAGTTGTTTAGTTTCAGAAATGTTACCAATTAATTTTGTTTCTGTTTATGATTCTAGCGCTTGAAGCAGTTTGTTTATTAGTTGTCAATCCCACGTGTTAAACGTGAAAGCTTGTAATTCAAACTAATGCTAATATTCTTAAGATATTGAAATAAAACAAACCGATAGGTATTTTTTTTATGCATTAAAAGGTTTTAGCCCAGCGTTATAGCCCAGTTGCACTCGGTGATTAGAAACAATCACCAAGGGTAAGCAACGACGTCGCGGTCAGGACCTGAATTGGTGACCGCTGGTGAGCGTCTCCGTGATTTGGAGGTCACGTTAAGCAGTCGGTCCCGGTTGTTATCATACGTTAACTGTCGTGAAGCTTAGTAGGAGGCCTTCGGACGGCTTAAAAACATCCCATGGCAAGATACGTAGCCACAACGTAGTCTTGCCAGTCTCCAACCCGCACTTGACCAGCGTGGGGACGTATGGTCTTAACTCTCTCCTGAGAGGAGACCCAGCAGTGGGACATAATGGGTTGTTGATGATAGCGTTAAAATGTACAGCGAAGTTACCTGTATAATTTAACAATGTCAGTTTTAGTTCGTTAGTTGTTTAGTTGTTGTTTGTTAGTACATCATTCCGGAAATTTTAAACAAATTGCTTATATACAGTACCACTGTAAGGGGTTCTTTGAGGTATTCAATGATCTGATGTTTATAGATTAATGTAACTTTTATGTACATAACTTTAAAACCATTTGATCCCCCCTCTCCCTTCCTCTACAGAACAACACGTGCTGGCCTTATAAGTCACCGCTTTAAAGTAGAAGACATACATTCTCGTACTCATCGCTTCGGTGCTTCCTTCCTGTGCCGAGCGGACAAAACCTGGAACTCACTACCAGCGCACGTGTTTCCTTCCCACTATATACCCGGGTCCTTTAAGCGGGGCATGAAAAAGCATCTGACCAGGCCGCCATAGTGTGGGTCACCATGCTGCATTGTTCTTTTTCGCATTAAGGATGGTGACCACCACTCTTGGATTCTGCTCATGCTTTCCATCAGGCAGGGCAGAGTCATTTTGGCAACTCAAATAAACATATAAAAAAAAAACAGATGAAGCAGGAGCGATTTGCTTAAAATTTTGTGGGTGTTTTTGTGTGATCCCAAGCTGTGAAGCTGGGAAGGTAACGCTGCGACCAGGCTATCTGATTTTTATCCAGTCAAAAGTCTAGTTTGATTCTTTAGTAGATAGCGTGATTATATACTATATGAAACGGTAGGCAGCGCTTGAAGAGGTATCCAAAACTGTAATTAAGGTTTTATGCTTCGTGTTTATATAGCTTTAATTTTTAATCTATTTATTAATTTTTTCAACTCAGGCATTATAAAACAAACAGATAGGGTTGTAACTAAACATTATACCTAATACATATACTAGCCACTGCGTTTTCCACAGATTACTTGCGGGTCTTAAATGTATAAGCAAACAAAACTGCTAAGTAATCCGTATTAATATAACTAATACGAAAGTAACTCATTTTGTGTGTACCGATCAAGTGTATTATTTCTCTGTACCATTTTTTATTTATTTACATTTTGTATTACCTTCATGACCTACAATACAAAATGCAGGTAGTAATTTGCGACCCACAAATACATTAACAAAAACTTTTTAATAGTGTAACAAATACAAGTAATATAAGTAGGTACTATAAATATCAATAACAATCGAGGTATGTTACACTGGATGTTGGAAATAAAAGTGTTGAAAGAAAAAAGAAAATAGCAATCATGGAAATAATCCAAGCCCCCAAGGGCTACTAGGGCCCTACTACAGGTTGCTTAAACTTTAACAATAATAATATGACGTAATATGTCTATGTCCCAAAATATTTTGCAAGTAAAATTCACTTATAAGCTTAACTTTTTTATGTATATGCTGCCAAAATGACTCCGCCCTGCCTAATGGAAAGCATTAGCAGAATCCAAGAGTGGTGGTCACCATCCTTAATGGGAAAAAGAACAATGCAGCATGGTTACCCACACTATGGCGGCCTGGTGGGATGCTTTTTCATGCCCCGCTTAAAGGACCCGGGATCATAGTGGGAAGGAAACACGTGCTCTGGTAGTGATTTCCAGGTTTTGACCGCTCGGCACAGGAAGGAACCACCGAAGCGATGAGTACGAGATGTTTATTTCAAATAATAATAATAAACATTTATTGCATGCATAACATATTTTCTAAGATAGCAAAGGGTGTAGATTCAGCTGATGTTAAGAGCCTACAGCAAAGCCATAGTGACTCTTAACGCTGGTTTACAATCCACCCCTTTATTCACACTTTATTGGGGTACACAAACACATACGTGAACAATTACAATAATGTGAGGAAAAAACAAAAACTAAACTAATATTTATAGCACTACAAGAGACAAGGTTATGAATATTTACATTACATTTATATTAACTGTGAATAATGTTTAGTGTGGTTTAATCAATCAATTTCATATAAGTCTATTGTAGCCATACATTTAATTTTGTATATATTATATTCTTTTATTGAATTTGGTATATATTTTGGTTATTGATTTTGGACACGCGAACAAGATCATACTAATCGCCAACGATGTAGGGTACATGTAGGTAGGTATGTCTCTATATATGCTGCATGTACCAATGAATACCAGATACAAAGAACTTAATGTTCCAGATATCGCCATGTTAATAGATTTGGCAAGGAGCACTGGAATTGGTTATGCGTGAAAAGTGTTATTGAATATATGTATGTAGTAGAGAAGTAGATTCGGATGCCGTTACAATATGTATCAGGCTACATTACGGGACAACGATGGCCGCCGCGGCCGAGGTGCGACAAGGGCGTGCGACGGACCGTTCCAATTTACGGGTCACGAGCAGACCACTCGCTCGCCGACCTATCTGCCTTTCCTCCATAATTGAATCCAATGGCGTGGGATACTCGCTAAACTAAATAACATTATTTTATATTTACTAACATGCCAGTCACCCACAAACAACGATGTCATTAGCACTAATTTAGGGTTTAAATTTTTTGTTAAATCTTTATAATAAACAAGTAATGGATTATTTAAAAAAAACCTGATTTTTGTTTTTGATTTTAATTTTGATGTACCCAGTGTCACTCTCACGACTGAGACGAATATATTGACGCCACTCACATAAAAAACCGATAAGCCATTTAGGCTCTAGGGCGTGCCAAAGACCTTCCTTCTTTCGCAATCAGGTAAATACTAGAGGTCCTGCTCAGACTAACAAAAAAGCATTTTTTATTAATCTGAGAGGTAGGTGTTAGTTGCACTTAATATGTTTCAATAGATTAGTTGCTTTTGTCGACATTTAAACTGCAAAATTGTAATTTATTCCTCTAACATCACTTTCATTCTGTATGATTAGTATTCTATGTCACTATCTGTACAAATTATAATTGATGCCTCTGATGATCGAAAAAGCTTAACAAACAAATTTACTACATGAGTTTATAAAAAGATACATTCATAAAAAGTTATTTCATTTCTTCTATTTATTTTTTTGACAATTAGTTTCAAATAAAAAAATAAATTCACTATTTGGATCATGAACCTTCTTTTTCTTTCTATCTAACATTATATAACAAGTTTATATTATTTTGAAAACTTAGAAGTAAGATTCCTGAATACATTATTGTAGAGATGTAGAGGGTCTTGGTATTTAAGAGAACTGGTCATGACATGGCACATGCCTCCCAAATGCATGATAGTTTTAGTCGTCGTTTATACGTCACAGACGGAAGAAAGTTATTTGATAATGATTTTTATTGATACATTAAAACACATTTTCGTCATATTTGTATAAGGCCAGGTCTCGAGAATAGTGTTAGGTTACTATGTTCGAACGTAAGCTTTTTTGAAAGTGCGTCTGCGTCGGCTCGGCGCCGGCTTGGCGCAGGTGCGCGGTTGTCGCGGATCGTTCTCAGATAACGCTACAGCATTAAACTTAAATACGAGATCAAACTGTGAACATTTGTGCACTACGCTATAACAATTGATTGCTTGTAAAATTACCTGGTGATTTATCAATAAATGTCCCTAGGTTCAACGCCTGTATTGTATTACTTACGCTACAAGTGAGATATAATAGGAACTAACTATACCATTTCATCACTATAAACGTCAAAGTTCATTTAACCGACTATTGTATTGAATGGTGAATTTCTGATCCTATACCTATTTAGTTTCAATGGAACCTGACAAAGAACATTATATTAAACTAATGGATGATTGTTATTGCAGAATTAGTTTATTTTTAAATATCATTAGGATATATCCAATAGGCCACTTTGGCAAGTGGGACTTGTAATTTATTCACTGGATTATTTTTTAGAATTTCCTTTCGCGTTATTATTCAAATCTTTTTATAAACGGATTTGTTTTTATTAGTTCGATCCTAAAATACTTTGATTTGGAGGTGAGAGCTCTATCGGAGTTGGATCAGTATCCTGGTACTAGATAAATTGAGGAATATAAATCCCAGCTCTGACATATGATAGTGGAAGAGTAAAGGGAAAGACTTAGGTCACTAAAATTAAAAAAGAAGATACTTTTATAAACAACAACCCATAATGTCCCACTGCTGGGCTCGGGTCTTCTCTCAGGAGAGGGTTAAGGTCATACGTCGTATTATTATTATATTATAAAAAAAGAAGATACTTTTATAATATAATAATAATATATTAGATTTTTCAAACATCTGATACACAAAGTCCCGGTCTAAATCTAGACACAAAACTTAGCAGAGCCTGTCCTCAAGGGCGTTTGTACCTACTGTGCAGTGAGTGCGCTGTACTCGGGTGCCGCAGAGTTAGGGGCGCCGGCCGCATCCAGGGTTTTCCTTTCTAGGGTGTGCCTAGTTCCCCAGCTCCTAGTACCCGAGACAGCGTGCGGTTTTAGTCGATTCGTGTCCGACATGCCACCAGGAGACGGTATTTCCGCTAGGGAGAAAAAAAGAGTAGCCGGCGCAGCACTTTTAAAAAATATGAACTTACTAAAGGACTTTAGAGGAATGATTGCACACGGGCGCTTCACGGGCTAGAGTCGACTCTTTGTATTATGGGTACTAGACCACTGATATAAATACATATATACTTTTTTGTAAATACATTACATATTAAACATAAAAAACACCCAAACTCCGAAACAAATATTTGCAGATCATACAAACATTTAGTCCGACTCGGAAATCGAATCCGAGACCTCGAACACAGCAGTCGCTTACGCTGCCATGGCGCCATTGCGGTAGTTATTCAAGTAGTTAGTTTGAAAACAATTCACAGTTAAAAATGATTTTTCTTAGATGTAATGAAAGAGAAAAATACTTCAGTCCGGCAAGGCCCTACAGGAATACAACTAATACATTATTGAATAACGTCACAAGTAGTGTTAGAAGATAGTGGACGGGTTGAAAGAATGTAAACTTTTGCTAAACTGAATTATTATCTATACTCGTGTACTCGGTACCTTTCAAAGAAGTTGTCCTTATACTGTTCTAAAGTAGCAAGAACAAGCACATATTACTTCTCACGGATTAAAAGCATTGTAATTATTAGACTTGAATTCCTTCCTACCCATATAGATATAATACAGTGGCAAAGTACAGTATAGTTAGGATGCAACGTCTTCTGAGTGCTGTAGGCATTCATTAGTAATAAATAATATTAAAGATTTTGGACATCTAACGGACCACGCCATCTAGTCCCAAACTAAGCTTGTACTATGGGTACTGGATAACTGATATAAATACATATATACTTTTCTTTCATAAATACATACATATTGTACATAAAAAACATATAAAGTCCGAATATTTGCAGATCATACAAACATTTGATATGACACGGGAATCCGACCCGAGACCTCAAGCACAGCAGTCACATACCCAACCACAGCGCCACCAAGCCAGGCATGGGTGGAATTAGTCACTTTCCATCAGGTCACACATCTGGTCGTTTGTAACGTAAAAACAAAAATTTTAAAATGAATAAAGACTATAGTTATTAATCACTTCATGAGTACATTACTACTAGGTATTCAATTGCAAAATTGAGTGTATTTGTGTAATTAATATATTTTATCTAAAGAGNCTCCAAATTTAGACAAAACTCGAAACCGTATAAGTCTGTAAGGAGAGCGTACTATAAGGCGCATAAACTGCGATACGGCCGTCGCAAAGGTTAAGGGCACAAGACACCACGTGGGAGGTGCTAGTTTAAGAAATCCGAGATCCTGTCTTGTTCACAAATGGCGTCCATTTTCACTGCAACTTTATCCTGGAAATGCATTAAACAGGTACTATACTTTACTATGTGGAAACAGTGAAACAATAAAACGTAATAGAAATCGTTGTCCGGAATAATACATTTTGTGGAATAGGCTTACAATAACAATAATATTTCTACTGAATATTAAAATATTATAATTCAATGTATATACGCAACTGGGAAGCTAATATATATCTGATAGAGAATAGACATTCTGAGTCTAGAAATATTTTCGAATTCACTCAGGAACTATTTCCTTACAAAAACCGATCGACTAAATTTCTGCTACAATTGATCTGAATAACAAAAATATATATATTTTTAGATAGATATCTACGAGATACGGTACTGTGCAATATGGATCTGACTTTATAAGAGTAACAATATGACAATAATACTGCCTTGAACATTTTTACTAAAATCTATAAAAATACATCAATTAAAAAAACCGGCCAAGTGCGAGCCGGACTCGCGCTCCGAGAGTTCCGTACAAACCTGTATATTATTTGATGTAACAAAAAAATTATGCTTTTTGCAATTTTTCCTGTATTCGTTTTTTGTTGACGAAGACGTTGCTTCGTACCAAATTTCAGGATTCTGGGTTCAAAGGAATCAAAACCTGCAGGGTACTTTACCCTGCAGGTTTTGATTCCTTTGTGAGTGTCGAAAATTTGCAGCATTAACGGCTGTATCTTTTGATTACGTTGGCTATTGATTTTTCACAGCTCCAAGGGACAGTAGACCCGAGTATTTCATATGAATTTCAGCTTGATACCTCCACGTGTTCCTGAGAAAAAAGGGTCTTGATAGACAGATAGACGGACAACAAAGTGTACCTATAGGGTTTCTGTGTTTTCCTTTTGGGGTACAGAATCTTAAAAAGGAAATTTGAAATTTTTTCATTCACATAACTAGATAGGGATCAAATCTATAAGTAATAGAATCTCTGTTAGTTAGTTCACCTAACTGGGTCCACATTGTGTTTGACGATGATAGATATTTTATTATAATTCATAATGAGTTCATTGAAAGTTTAACATTTTAGCAATATCACAGTAGGGTTATAGATCAGATTTTGAACCAAATAATGTGGTATGGTGAAAGCAACAGTTAAAATGTAAGCCAGATTTTAACGACATTATTTATTCTTTATTACTGATGCACCAACAAAAACGACGTAATGACTGACCACTGTGAATATTTTACGTGTAGGTAGTTAGGTATATGAGCAAAGTACCTACATGGCAAAAAATTGACAAAACATATCCTGTAATTTAAAAAAGAAAGATCGATGTCACAATATTAGCGTTTTGTTCTACTAATGTGCATTTTACTTAACTTTAATCCAAGTTAGGTTAGGTTAGTTATTTAAATAAATAGGATTTCCTGCTAATATTTATTTTAGTTATATCTCCACAACTGCACGAACAACGTAAGACTGTTGCTGTTAATTACAAACAATAGCTGGTACAAACTTAGATATAGCCACCAAAGGTAATGATCGCACAGCCAAATATCATAAAGGAGGGTTGTTCTATATGGTAACGGTGAGCTCTGCACGACTTGGCGAGGTGAGGATTACGTGTGAGTGCGCAAGAGCAGTCGTGCACACGAGTCGGTTCATTATCGCGCGTGATGCATTTGCGCCTGCCGCCCACCGTCGCCCGCGTGTCTCGTGTAATGTTCGTTCTCCAATATACCACCAAATCATCATTGATTTCTTACATTTTTATCTCTCTATTTCTACTTTAATACTTGCTATTGCTTGCTTAACCTTTTTTAATTATTTGTAATAGCAAATAATAAATTTTTAGGTGTGGTGTGAGTCATTTTTGTACTTAAGAAACGACATATGCTTTGGCAACACTAAAATTATGACTTTAATGATCCCTCTGTGCAGGGGATGCATGAAGGCAGAAGAAACACTGCAGAATGTTCTCATGAAATATAGAAATATGGCGGATCAACGGCAGACATCCTCTAGTCAACATCACTCTCGGGAGCATGTAGTGACCTGAAAAGGCTGCTGAGCTTCTGGGATGATCTAGGATAGTTGTAGTAAGAAGATGACAAATTCACCTACAACGGCCCAATCAAAAGACTAAGTGCGGAAATGGCCCGGTAAAACAAACAAACAATGACTTTAATGACGTCGTGTGTAAATTTGTATCTAAAAGAAGACACTGAATAAATTGTTCAATTCTCGGACTCCATTAATAATTCATTTCTTTTTATCATCAACAACTGTACCCATTTTGCATGTTGTTTTGATGGAACAGGTTACTTGATCTTTTAATTTAACTAGGGCCGAGTCGGACTTACTGTAATATCTTTATTTTCTCTAGTGATTGAGAAAAATAAGAAAGTTAAGTGGTTATGCATGAATAAATGACAAAAGTTCGTCGCATTACAAAAAAATTTTGGTCAAACTTTGGTGACCTACAATAGACCATGAGTAAATGTAAAGTCCTAAAAACTTTGTCTAATTTGAATAGACAAGTCTTACTGTACTTTAGCAAAATAAAGTTTGTTATCACCAGATTAAAGGCAATAAAGAATAAGAGTCTTGATAGAAAGTCGCAGATAAATAGCGAAATCATAAATAAATATGTAAATAGGTACGATACGATATTCTACGTCAATTAGGACAGAGCAATTGCACGTCAACAGAAAATATTGGAAAACTCATTTGAAATACCACCCTTTCAGTTCTGGCTGACCTATAATTGTTTGAATATGAATTCAGGTATAGTAAAATTGTATTTATTTATGTAGTATTAGGATTTGCCCGCGATTTTCTCCGCGCGTATGTTCGTTATTGCAGTAAATAGTAGCCGGTATCCCCCCCTCCAGAATCAAAGGATCCCCATTGTAAATTTCATCCAAATCGGTTAAGTGGTTTACCCATGAAATCATAACGGCTAGACAGACTAAGTTACTTTCGGATTTATATTATTAGTATGGATTCGAATATTCTCTAGCTGACATCCTTAAACTGGCGCTGATTTCCAATGATAAACACAACGAATGGTAATATATAAGGAAAATATTCTTTCAAAACAAACACTTACACGTGAAAAAATGGGTCTATAAACTCATGTTTGTCACAAACAAGAACGTGTCAAATACGAGCTAAAACGATTTCAAGGTTTTCCTTAATCCAGACCAGCGCTATATGTCAGCTCAAAATTTGAAGGCTGAATTTGCATACAAGTGTATGCATCAGTTAAGTTCCCATATAACTTCTATGACTTCATAACTTTAAATAAAATCATTTTCAAATAAAACCAGTGATAATTTTTTTAAACAATCTTTATAATTACATTTTAATGAAAACAATAACTTTAAGCCCTTTCATTTGATACCCATGTTGGGTGGATTGTTCAGAAGTATGTAAGCCGCCATTTTGTTATGGTGGTCATTATGGATTAATAATAAAGTCAACTAAAAATAATTTCGTTGTCATGAAAACTAAGGGTATTTTTTTCAAAATTCAGTTCAATCCCAATTTGGGAAGTGGATAAAATTTAACTAGCAAAATCTAATTACAAAACTAATTAAAAAGTAGTGAAATTGTTCGGTTCTATCAGTAACTTTAGGCAGGTACATGAATTTATTTATTACCTTTAATCTAAACAATAGAACGGGTGTAGGTATAGATGTATACCATTAAACACTGGTGATTGTCTGATCAACTCACTCTTTTATTCGATTGCTCCCTATTTCACGAAAAAAATGTTTAAGGCTTTACCCAACTTAAGTATTTCAATAATAAATTGTACTTGTAGGTAAATGCATGAAATCTATTCGACGTGAAATACTGTGAATGGAGATGCTCGAAGGTCAAAAAAGGGATTCTGAGTGGTTCGTGTACAACTAATAACTATAAATAAGACCTAAATAGAACGTTGTCTGGCGAGCAATCTCTGATGTTAGCAAAGTAGACTCCAAGCATAAAACAAATAAATGACATCTAGAAACGATGCAAATGATCGTGTGCTCATCGTATAGTTCGTCATCTGTCACAAGTGGGTATTGAATTCATATGAGATTTTTTTATTATAGAGTGACGAGTTTGTACACATGTTCTTGCTTCAATAGACTTAATTTCATCAACAACACACTACATCAATTCAATTCCTCTTAATTTCAGCCCGTGATTTATCACTTGTTAATAATACTGCAGCTTTAAAGCGTACAATAAATCAAGATCTGAACTGTAGCTTAAACGAAAATATTGATTGTAATGCTCCGGTTTACGTGGTTTAATGT
Organism: Hyphantria cunea; assembly: GCA_003709505.1. Classification (NCBI taxonomy): domain Eukaryota; kingdom Metazoa; phylum Arthropoda; class Insecta; order Lepidoptera; family Erebidae; genus Hyphantria; species Hyphantria cunea. The sequence goes on from PKRV01000478.1 coordinate 159,256, forward strand.
TTATATGCAGAGGATTTTTGCTCAAAGTACACAAATTTATGACGTAGCGGTTAATCGGTCCTTACTCTCAAAATTTCAAGTAAATATTGATGTATTATTGGTCTTTTCTATCGAACGTGGGAGGAAGTAAGCTATAGTAGATATTCGTGCAGATTGAAGCTGGCTGAGTAAGTATGCGATTAGATTTCATTACCAGTTTCATGCTGTTTATAACTATATATATAATTTTAAATTAGCACTCGTTATCAACCTGACCGTGTCACCTTAAGTTTTAAACAGCCTGTCATAAATAAATAATGTATGTAAACGTTTAACAAAAAGTGAAATTTTACACGTAATATTCTTAGCATCATTAGACTAATTGATTGTTGACGAGGCGACTGGTGAGCAGATATCACGCGTTGTAGTCATTACTGCAGTAATAGATGGCAGTAATAAATACAATTTGAACACGGTTAGGGTAAAGAATTACTTTTGAGAAGATATATCCGTGGCAAACGTATTAGTAACGCGGCTCGGGCAGGTGTAATTTGTGCACTGGTGATCCATCTCATTGGTCATTCTAATTACTGAAAAAAATAACACCGTTAGATTTCTAATGCTTTTGTTTATTACAAATTTAAATTTCAAGCTATATCTAGATATATCTACAGTAGCAACGAATTCAATTAACATAGTAACCAATCCATTATCCACTACATATCCACTTCTTGCCAAATGGGATAGTATGTTCTTTTTAGGGGAAAGGTATGAATGTCTGAAAATATCGTAGAAGACCATTTGTTCTTAAAATATATTGTGTGGGGAAAAAGTTACCTGTAAAGCGAAAAGTGGTGGAGTGTTTATTAACTAAGTGATGAGGGTGAAATCTTTGCTGAAGAATTTCTCAAAGCACAGATACAAGTGATAACAAACGCAGAGTGAAGCAATGCCTGGGTATGAGTCTATCAGAAATATTCGATGTTCGTGTCGTTTTCCGTTGGTTGGTACTTAGGTGTCCCTGCAAAGAGGTGAGAATAGTATTATTCAGGCGTTGGCTGCCGGATCAGACACAGGTGATCTCCGAAGCATCCTTTTCCAGTGATCACTTGCGTCAGGTGGTATGAGAGGGTCCCGTGACGCCTCTCGAGCCAATCCTCCATAACGGGTCTTACCGCCGCAATAACAACGTGTCCAGCGCTCGGTTGCTCAAGTTATTCCTTCCATTTCTCCACGATGACCTGCCGAAGTTCGGATTTCTGATCATCAATTTCTCGAGTCGCTTCCTTGCGCCGCTGGGAAAGAGCCACAAGGGCTCTCGCCTCCACGTCCCATGGTGGGGTTCCGGCCAGGAGACTGGCCAACTCAAAGGAGATCGTGCGGTACCCCCTTATGATCCTGATAGCCAGCACTCGTTGCGGTCGTTGCAATAGCGCGATTTTGCTGGCCCTCAGGACCTTCGCTCGCACCGGGGTCCCATAAAAGGCTATGAACCGCACGACCCCCTCTCGCATCAGACCCCTGCAATTCCGAGAGCGAGATGTATTTGAAGTTGAATAGAGTTTAACTATATGTAAATGTACAAATTATGATAGCCATTTCTGAGATTATAATGTTGCAATTTCCAGTCTCTTGCTATGTCGCGAGATGTGGACAGACAGTGTACAGTTGATTTACTCAACGACTTATGAATATGGAATGACTGGGAAGAAATTCAAATGTTGAATAACTTATAAGAATAAGCGTACATAATATTGTTGTTGTACAGTATAAAATCAAATGAGTTAGCGTTGATTGGCATATAACTCAATTTGTATCAAATTTTAAACACCATTTAAAGTCGTTCCATGAGTAAGTATTGTATATGCAAATAAATAAAATTGAAGTGTCTGGTGTCTGTCTCTTAAATATTTATAAAATAAACAGCTTTTTCAGTACATACATATGAAAGTATATGCTTTTTGTCTATCTATATGTTCCGGCTAACCTCTGAAACGGCTGGAGCGATTTCGACTGGACTTTAATTGACAGGTGGCTAATATTATAAGGAATTTCTTAGACAACTTTTATTTTAGACTAGCAGAGCCACGCGTAGTTGTTGTTGTATTTTTATAACTGAGATAAATTAAATAAGCTTCCTTCTTGTTGCTGACTAGGGTGGACTTATTTGCTACGCCGCGATTATATATAGATCATATAATTAATTACGGATTATAGGCTTACATTGTGGATTATATCTGACACAATAAAGTATCTTAATAATTTAATTGGCCATAAGTCGTATAGTGGTGAATAAGGTAGGTCATGAGTAAAGCTCGTAGTAGTTGGTAAGGTGGAACAATGAGATGAGTGCAAGCAACAGACGTGCGTCGTGCGGTGGTGCCGCGTGCGCTCGCGCCTGTGCCTGTGCGAGGTGAGCTCTGGGGTCACTGCTCTGACCTGCGCGTGGGCGCGCCCGTTTCCGCCCGCGAAACCAAATCATTGCGCCCCACACTACTAATCTTTAAAGATATACCACATACACATCCAACACACTCCACAACCCTTGATGTTATGTCTTAATGGCGGAAATAAAAAACGTTACAAGTTTTAATAAAAAAAACCTTTAAACGTCACTCGTCAAGGTGAAAGTTTTCAATTAGGTTTTTGCTTTGATTTTTAACCGATTTAAAAAAAGGAGGAGGTTCTCAATTTAACCTTTCTCAGTTTGTTACCTCATTAATTTCAACTGGGTGAACTGATTTTGATGATTATTTTTTTATTCGAATCTCGTGTGGGTCCCACTTCAATTTGGTCTAATCCTTGAAGTCGGGTTTTCTGTTAAAATTTTTGATTATTATCATATATTTTGCAGGTATTTCACAATTTCTTAATCATTTATTTTTATTGTCAACATTCGTTTACCTTTTTCTCAAATTTATTTGCGGTTGCAATTTTTATTTGCACTCGATAGCCGTATTACTTTATTTCATTGCCGCTTTCAATGGTCGTGGATTTTATTTTTTTGGGAATTATTTTGATGAATCGGTAGATATTTGAGAACGCTAAATACGCACCCGATGGAATAGTTGTTTTAATTAGCTTGTGAAACCATAGTAGTGAAGTCATATGATGAAGATTTCAGACTAAATGAATGTTGAGCGCTAATTATAAAAAAATATCTGTTTTAAGATATAGTTCGTGTAACGGAAGAAAACAGTTCTTTATCTAAAATCGATCTAATTAATGTAAAAAACATAGGATGTTGATATCTTTCCTAAAGCTATCTTTGAATATTGAAAATTTGAATCTATAATATATCTACCAAATCATTAGAAATGTTTATAGCCCATTTCATTGCTATAACAGCAATAAAGTGACAGATAACATGTGGCTATAATTAACCGTATGAGATATTTAAGAGGCCACAAAACCTTACATCAGTGCAAAAGATTTTTCCGGTTTCATTGTGTTACTTAGAACGTGCATTGTTCGCAGCACTATCGCTACAATTAATAGTTTAAAACAATTGCGTTTACAAAAGCTCCGTTAGTTCACTCTATCTGCGTCAAGAGAGCCCCGTGCCGAAATATGTTTATCGACCATCACCGGATCGAATACTTGAAAGTCCTACGACATCGCTAAACAACTGTGGAGATGGCTTTCATTAGGTTTCATACTATGTGTATAGTCCATTTGTTTGGATAGTGTCGGTGCACCCGCACGCAATTGTGGTTATTGTTGTGAAATACGAATGTATTAAGTCATACAACGGCGTAAACTGATAAATCATACTGACTCGTGAATGTACACCGCAGGCGGATTCTTTAATTTTGTGGTGGCTTGCCGAATAGTGCTTAGCGAATGGATTATACGTATCGATTTACAAAACACTCAGTTTTTACATGCAAATACAAGAGATTAGGTATTGTAGCACCGTGTACCGTGGATATTATTACATATTATTAATAATTATTGTTAATTATTAACACATTCTGAACACCTCAAAGTAAAAAACAATATTATCATAAAATGTTTTGTCGTGTATATCAAATATGACTTCAAAAATAATTGTTTGGATCCGAAGCTTTAATCAGAGGTTCCAATAGTGCATTGACATAGTTTTCAGAAGAAAAGTAAGTTGTTATATTAAGGAAAGAGGGTTAACATTATCACAATTTTGAAGCAGACTAGTCTTCTTTGAGAGGGTAGTATCGCCCCTGTCGAGCCGACCTGTTCTTGCTGAAATCAGCGTGGTTCTACTACTATTCGGTAGTAATATAATAAAAAAATTATAGTAAAGTCGCTTTCCACATTACTGTATCCGAACCAGATAATAAAAAGCACATTTGCATACACATGTAGGAATCACAATGCCCGATTTAATTACAGCTTATTTTTTATATGAATTAATAGCAGGTCCAAATGTGAATGGGCCATCTAGACAGACCTGTTTAATGTATTGTTTTGAGTATCTCGTATTTTTTGTATAGATACTATTATCTTTGTATGCGTGACTTGACCGTGTGTATCAACTTTAATCAATGACATTAATCATACATTGGGTGACACATTTATCTGTTGGCTATAAGTTAATGTTTGATTTGTTGCGTTAAATTGCCTTGATCCCTGTAGCGATTACCGATCTTGTCAATTGCGACAGCATTGTTTTATACCTCTACGTTAATGCAAACGCTTATGCCTCGTCGTAACTAAAGAAATTATGTACCTACATATTACCTTAAACCTGTCGAAGATGACTTCGTATATTGATTCCCTTCACTCCTTAATTAGTTTCCTATTGTTTTTCCTTCGAAATTAAGTATTTTTTTCGAGATATTGATATTCTTCTTCTTCTTCCTAGCCTTTATTATTCATAAGATAAATTGGGGTCGACTATTAGCTTAAACGGTTTTACCTGAATATCAGTTTTTCTACTGAGCGACTTCCTCCGCAAGGGTAAACTGAATTCGAATGTTGAACTAGTTGTCGGTATATTTGAAATCACTGACTTCCCAATAACGATTTTCATAGGTGTTTATGACAACCAAGATCGACGACGACGACGAACACAAACCGACCCGGGATCGAACCCGAGACCTCTTGATTGGCAGTCGCTTTTTTTTTTTTATTTGTGTGTGTGAAACTCCCTCGGGCCTTCACTGCACCCATTTGCGGCGGGGCGGTGTGTCGGAATCGAACCGACTAAAACCACACGGTGTGCTACTTTGCGCCTGAGACGAGAGGGAACCGCTTTCTTACGCCACCCGGACCCCTCCCAGCACTTGCCCGCACTGAAGCGGGCACCGTCTGCTGTTAATAAACTCTCAATTTGGGCGACGTACGGTACACCCGTAACGTCACCCCCTCGCGGCTGGCCTGTGAAGCGGATGGAGGGGAAAACACGTCCCTACCATCCGCGGCCACACTCAGGGCGGCATGAGGCGCTGATAGGTGCGCCTCCGCAACCCGGTACGCCGGCGACGGATCGGGTCCAAATGGAGTTCGTCCTCCCGGGCCTTCTCCGCCGCCTCCTTCTGCGAGATGATTTCCTCGCAGAAGGTCGCGACCGCGGTAAAACTGCTCTGGCCACCGGCCATGGAGCGTACGACGACCGCCAGCGAGAGATCTCCTCCGATGACTGCAGTGAGGCTCCGACGCTGCGGCGTCAAAGCCGCCAACGTGTGCTGGGCCGAGTCTTAACTGCAGTCGCAGTGGTGGCGGGAATCAAATCCCTCCTGGCGACCGAGTGCAGATACTTCCCAAAGCAANACTTGAGGATGACCGGCTGGAGAGCCTCCACGGTGGCGAAGCCAGCACGTGGAGCCTCCAGCCGCGAAGACCAACAAGCCATTGTGGCTTGACGGGCGTCTTCACGCTTCTCGCGTACCTCTGGGGGTGGAGGGCGCATGCCACTCTCCGCCCGAAATTCAGCCACCCGTCGATAAACTTCGGCGAGCACTTCCGCCTCCAAATCCCACGGGGGTGTTCTGGCCAAGGCGCACGCCGCCTCGGTCGACACCGTGCGGTATCCGCGTATGGCTCTGACCGCCAATACCCTCTGAGGGCGCCAGAGGCTTGCCTTTTTCATGGCGGACAGAGCCGACACCCACACCGGTGCGCCGTACAGCGCCATCGACCGGACAACCCCCGTGAAGAGGCTTCTAGTTACGACACTTGTTCCACCCAGATAAGGCAAAAGACGCCCGAGGGCGGAGGCAGTGTCGACCAGCTTGGGAGCAAGCTGCCGGAAGTGCTCGTCGAAGAGCCACCGACCGTCGAGGATCAGACCCAGATATTTCATCTGGGCCCGAACCGGTACGAGGACCGAGTTGACCATTATGGAGGCGCTGGGGGGCGGCCTATGGAAGAGCAGGGCCTCCGTCTTGTCCAGGGCCACCCGCAAGCCCAGCGCCTCGATGCGCCCGACCACCAGAGAGACACCTGGTGGCCAGGCACGCCACCTCCTAGAAGTTCACCCCCTGAGCTGAGACTAACGTGTCATCGGCGTAACATTACGCCCAGCCCGGAGGGGAGACGCTCTCTGAGGACCAAGTCGTACCCTACGTTCCATAGGAGAGGTCCTGACCCCAGACCCCTGCGGAACACCGCACGACATGGGTCGCCGTCTCAAGGCTCCTTCTCAGTCCTCGTACACGACGGTACGCTCCTCTAGATAGTCTGCCACCAGCCGCCTCAGGTACTCTGACACCCCGTGGTAGCGGAGTGCTTCCCTGATGCGGCCGAACGGCAGACTATTAAAGGCGTTGGCGATGTCCAGAGACACCGCTAACACCACACCGTCACAGCTTTGTTATATAGGTTGTCACACTGCAAAGTAAAGCAATCATGGCCTGGCCAGTTTACCATGGTGACCATTCTTAATATATTGAAACTCCTTCGTGTCTCAAGAGTGCTTTAATCTATCGGCCCCAGTTAGCACACAAACATTTGTGTGCTAGCCGCTAACACAAAGGGAGGATCATTCGTCCAGGCGAGGCGATTATGCCTGGTGGGCCACTGCCCCACGGTTGATGTTGGGAAGTTGTATATATGTTAATCGGTGCGAGAACTTCTATTGCGCGATTCAGCATCGGTACTTTCTTAGTTTTGCTTAGTTCCTCCGTAGTTCGATGTATCTTCGGTAGATGGCGCTGTACCGTGTTTCTGTTGTTGCATTGAATGTGGGAGTCAGCACATATTTTTGCCAATCATAAAATAAATACTATACATTTAATACATTACGCCAACTAGCTTCAAACTAAGCCGGGCTTGTATTATGAAAGCTAAACTGACTGACAGAATACTTATAAACTTTTTTTTGTAAATAAAAGCATATTAAAGACATCATCATCATCATCATCATCAGCCTATCGCAGTCCACTGCTGGACATAGGACTCTCCAATTTCACGCCACTTAGTTCGATCTATGGCTTCTCGCATCCACCTCCTGCCAGCTGTCCTGCGCAAATCATCGCTCCACCTGGACTGTGGACGTCCTACACTACGTTTGCCGAGACGCGGTCTCCACTCAAGAACTCGTTTAGCCCAACGGTTATCGGTTCTTCGGCAAATGTGGCCAGCCCACTGCCACTTCAGCTTGCTAATCCTGTGGGCTATGTCGATGACCCTGGTTCTTTGTCGGATCACCTCGTTTCTGATGCGATCCCTTAGAGAAACGCCGATCATAGCCCTCTCCCATAGCACGCTGAGCGACTTTGAACTTATGGACCAGTCGAACCGTAAGTGTCCACGTTTTGGCTCAGTATGTATATCATATATGTATATCAAAGACAGCAAACACCCAAACTCCGGTAAAAATATTTGTAGATCATACAAACGTTTGGTCCAACCCAGGATTTGAATCCAAGACCTTAAGCACAGCAGTTGCGAACACTACCACTGCACTATCGACCCAGTCCAGGCTTTAGGGGTATTTCAGCCCTAAAAAGTTTGATAGCGGTCTTTCTACTGAACTTCGACATCGCCTATTATTTGGAACGAGGAGGCCTGATGGCAGCCACTCCGTATAGACTTAAATCTGACTCTAACGTAATTCGCAAAAATAAACAGATTACCTGATGGAAAGTGACTATCGCCGCATTGGACACCTGTAACTCAAGAGTCACCGACCTACCTACCTTAGGAGAGCTACGCTTCGGCACGAACGGACCGGCTCGACCGGAGTGATATCACGGCGTTGCCACCATTTGAGCTCCTTCCCCAGAAAAAGAAATCTGTCTACCTACGAAATTTTTATCTGCTTAAATCGTACTGCCTCGTTGGCGCTATGGGACTGATGCGCCTGAGGTCTCGGGTTTGATTGCCATTCTCGGGGTCGGGCCAAATGTTTGTATGATCTGCAAATATTTGTTTCAAAGTTTGGGTGTTTTCTATGTAAAGTATGTATGTATTTACAAAAAAAGTGTATCTGTATTTATATCAGTTATCTAGTACTCATAAAACAAGCTCTGCTTAGTTTGGGACTAGACGGAGTTGTGTGTTTGAAATAGTCGAAATATTTATTTATTATTTATTCTAGCAGACCAGGCGAATTTCGTACCGCCATATTTACATATCTGTCTCAGCTTCCTACAGGCACTCTACAGTAACACCGCGGGGCTCATCATAGTTATTTATAAAATAAAGGTTTAATTATGCCCATAACTAACGTTAAATATTAACCATCAGTAGGTTCCATTTAAGTGAATACATGTTGATACACAGGTACATTAATGTTTTCATGTAAAATAACAATGCCGATACAGACAAGTGTTATCTTGTCACACTATACATATGTATATTGTTCACAATAATAAATCTAAAGTGAACTTTCATAAATGCTTTCGTGGTAAGCGTTTACACTCCAATATTTTTTTTGGCACCAACCATTGTATGCAAATGAAGTAATGAATGTTTTCACTGCAACAAAACACGAATAACGGTTCCCTTAAGTGAAGATTTGTCGGCCAATAATAATTATCACCAACTTGTAACTATACGCACATGTTGATAGTTATACGGCTAACACCTGAATGTCTTACATGTGATTTTGTGCTCATATTGAATGGCAACTTAACATCTAACTGGTTACACTTGTGACTATGTAAAGAAAGCTAAGATGACCATTTTAACCCACTTTTAATTCTGGTATCACAATGGAGCGTAGTATGTATTTGTAGTGATGTATAAAATAAGATGTTTAACAATTTTATGTATCTTTAAAGTTATGTGACGAAGATAGGGCGCCAACAATAGAGTCCTTGGACTTTTTATAAATATCTGATAAGTGACAATAAAAATAGCTGTAAGGCCGCCTCCAGCTACAGGTAATACAGCAGATAAAGGATACTTACTTATTTCAAACACACACATTTATATTGAAATATAGATATAATATTTCTTTCATATACATTTTATAATACGAGGTCAGTTGAAAGGTCAGTTTAGTTCCATAATTTGAGTCTTAAAATTTGCAACTTTGGCGAATATGGATGCATTCTTTTTAATTTTTGCTTCGGAACTTAGCGTATTTTCTATTACTTTTATACTAAATATTTGAAAATCTTGACTTTATTTTTCTTTTTTTTCAGCATAATCTATAATTTTTTCAAGTTTTGTTCCTGAAATTATTAATAATAAGTAGCCCACTTTACTTACCGTAGTCACGAGCTAATTTTGATTTTTATATATAAACACAAACAGATAAAAACAATGAAAATACTTAATGAAAAACTGTTGAATAGTCACGAAATTTTTTATTTACTTGGACATGTTCATTAAACTCGAAAAACTAATTACTAAAACGAATTACATATCCTGTGCTTGAAAATTCGCATATATATTTCTCAAATTAATCGGTATTTCAACTTGAGCATTACAACTATATTCCCATCAGTTGATTGCCGACTCGAGATGTAAAGATACCTTTAAGTTACTTAGTTATAGTTTGACCATCTATGGACCAGTGCTTAGAGTACCCATACCGCATTGTGAGCCATATCGCGGTTTCATCGGGGATTCTTTGAAATCTGTTGATGCGATAACGCGGAAGAAATCATAATTTCGTCAACTGAAAGTGATGTGGAGCTACAGATGCCAAGCATTCACTTTTGTTTGGACAAGACGAGAAGCCAAGTTTGTGCCTTGTGCCGTGATTACAATAACTGGTTTTAGATTAGTCATTTGGATTTCGTTAGATGAATATTAATATGTAATATTTCGGAATTATATTTCAACAAAATCTTTTAATGATGGACTGCTTCGTTTGTCGGGTGGTGTGCGTAAGCGACTGCAGATAAAGAGGTCTCGGGTTCGATTCTCGAGTCGGACTGCTGTTGGATTTTTTCTACAAAAAATGTTTAATAGCTGCCTTGAGTATGGAAGATAGCGGTGATTCCCGCTCGTTCTTCGGAGGGCACGTTAAGATGTCGGTCCCGGTTGTCATGAATATCTATGGCAATCAATATTGGGAAGTGAGTGCGCTCTAGTATATTTATACTAACAAATAATGCAATCTTCAAATTCAGTTCACCGACAGGGATTCGTAGGTTCGATTCCAGTCCCTCACTGGAAAAACTGATATTCAGGTAAAATCGGTTGAACTAGTAGTCTACCTCAAATAATCGTGGGAATGATAAAGTTTAGAAAAATGGTGAAAATCTTTAATTTCTTGTAAAAGGCCTGCAATGCACCTGTGTTTCTTGAGTTGTACTTATTTATGGGTGGCGGTAGTCACTTTCCATCAGAGCCATTACATATTTAGTGCTACACTGTGGTAGTTTACTGTTCTTAATTTGTCAAGTATAAACCATCTTTGATATTTTGCTATAATTCTCTTTTTAGAACAGAACCATGGATGGATGAACAATAGTCGGTGATGTATAAAGGTCGAGTTATGTCCTGTAGTTTGAAACGTGAATACATGGAAACCCTACATGGGAAATGCCAGTGGCGATGAATAGCGACTGATTCAATTAGTGATTGCGTTCACTTGTCGCCAGGCCGCGGCGCGGACTTAGCGCTCAGACGCGGGAGCTCGCAGTCCGCTCCACACCACTCACTGATGCAATGATACGATCTACTTTTCAACCGAGACAATGTCGTGATGTTTTAAGCTGTGCTCTAAAAAGTAAATGGACGGTGATTTTAGACTGCCATTAGTCGATCTTTATTATAAGGATTTATTAAAAAAAACATTCGTGTAATCTAGAACACAAGCATGGACTTTAGAGTTATACTAATATACTTTATATACTACGACAAAAATTCGAATGTAACTTGGTCTGTTTATCTGCTCCACGACTAAACCGCTGAACCGACTTGGGTGCTCTTTGGCATGATGGAGATACTTTGATTCTTCATCTTTGCCTTATAATTTTCCTAACATTTTTCCCGAATGAGATCGATACAGTGAGTTTCCTTCTTCTATTCTCGTTAATTACTTTCAAATATTTTTCCCTAATTATTTATATTACGACATGATTTTGGCTTTTTCTTTTATAGCCGCCTGACACCTGCCTGTTTTGCGTGTGGACACTTTTCAGTGATAGGTAAATTATTTGATACATTTTGATAGTTTTAAGCAGCTTTGATGTTGCATTGGTGTGTTTGGGTAAATTTACTATAAATTATTAACAATAATAATATTTCGGACATCTAACACCCTCTAGTCCTAAACTAAGCAGAATCTGACCAAATTAGATAGCATCTATTTTATAAATATGTACATATTACATATAGAAAACATCCGAAATCCGAAAAAAATATTTCCATTTCTTTTAACCTAATACCGAAAAGGCTGAACGAAGCTTGTAGATGAATCAGTATAATGCTTACAGACAAACTGCGTAAAAAAACGTATATAACGTAACAGGTAGGCAGATAAACTATTTTACGAAGTGTCTTTAATTAATAAAGAAAAGGAATAACAATAACGACAACTTTACCATTCACAAAGAATTAACCTATAACATGTTTAAAGTGTTAAAAAAAACAAACATTTCATAAACGCACTATGTAGGTTACACATTTTTTAAATGTGAAAATTAATTCCTTTTCTATTATGTTTTCTAGGTTTTAACTAGCATCGACTCGTCCATCTAAATTTTAGAATATCGATTTGTATTACTAATAATTCTAAAAGGCAAAAGTTCGTTACAAATTCTTCACTCATCATGAATGGAGAAAGAGAAAAATGTATTAGTACTTAAAATACTGTAATAAATAATAATTCGCCTCTAGCATAGACTAATGTCAGCCATTATTATTTTAAAACGCTTAAAATATTTTAACGGTCTCGAGATTATTAGGTATCTGTCATCATTATCCGATTAAATGCTTACTCTAATTGATGGAACTGACTAGAGTGGCCGCGATCCGCTGAATCGAAGAATGTAAAATTAAATTACTGAGTGCAATGACTGTTTATATATTGTAGCATGTTTAACTATTAATCATCTATATTGATAAATATACTATTATTAATGACTTATTAAGATACCCTTGTTTAGTTGGTACAGGTATTGCTCGTGATAATAATCTCTCTAAGCCACTGCAGATTAGGATGACTAGGATAAAATTGAAGCCCATACTTCATGTGTGTATTATCAAAGTGTAAAACGGTAGGGTAAATTAGTAATTCTAAGTTTCTGTTTCAAAAGTAAAATTAAGAATACGAAAGTCCGTTATTCTGTTTTCGGGTTTGCAGTACATTTGTGTAAGTCTTTACGAGCGGTGAGAAATGTTAGTTACGTTTAGTAACCACTAATTTAATTAATTGTATTGAAGAGAAGGGTCCGAAAGGAATGAAGTCAAATAGGTTTCTAGCGATAGTTATCTCTGCGATCGGTAAGATCAATCTCTAAAGAATTATGCGATAGTATTGGACAAATTAAGTTTTATTAGAGAATACTAAGAGGAATGAATGGGCAAGGTTAGCGGTAGAATTGTTTGTCTATCATCGGTGCAAACGTAAATTTGTCCCACCAGATATACGCAAAGCGTCGTCGTCCAGTAGCCTACTACAATTATTGTCTTGTCACTCGCCCGGAGTTACGCGCTCCTTCCACTCTGTGTATGTTTATTTTATGTAAGATCATCCATTCTGGGAGTATTTGCATATTAATCTTTAGACAACTGACTTAAAATCTTTTTTACTTCAGACGAATCCACTTATATTTGAATATACACGTAGATGGAATGATATCTAATGGTAATTAAGTCCTGGTTGATGATTAGTAAACAATAAATAACATTTTAAAATGTTAAAATTAATAGATAACCAGTGAATCGTAGCCGAGAAATACTACTTGAATCATGTTTATTCTTTAAGATCTAAACAATGGATTCAGTTCTGTTTTCTAATGCATTTTCGTGCTATGATTGAATAGTGGTGACATGTTGAGTTTCTGCCTACGCTTGTCTTGTAATTATAGTTAACACAAGTGCCTATTGGAATAAACTATTATAACTTCGGTGATAAGTACCGGTAATTTATAATCTGAATAATATGTTTGTGGCGACTTCCACATACAGCGCAACAACATAAAATATATAACAGTGCCATCTACCGAAGAAACGACGAACTACGGAGCAACGAAGAAAACTAAGATACTACCAATCCTACATCGCGCAATAGAAGTTCTCGCGCCGATTAACATATACACAACTTCCCAACATCAACTGTTGGGCAGTGGCCCGCCAGGCATGATCACCTTGCCTGGTCGGAGGATCCTCCCTTTGTGTTGGAGAGACACGTGACCCGTTACTCCACATGTTCAACAAAATTGAATGTAACAGGTAACTATAAAAGGTACTCACGATCAGCAGTCAGATATACGTTAAGCCGTTAATGGCCCAACGAGGTTCAGCTCAGGGTAAACGTAATAAATATAAATACGTAACAACAGAACAAACCAATCGATAAAACTCAACGTATGCTGCTAATACCTCTAATACTAACAAAAATGAGCCATTACGTTTCAAACCTATAATAAAGATAATAGTCAAAAAGCAGATCACTAAATATAGTGGTGTAATTTGCTTTTGTGAGCAGGTTGTCAGAGAAGGTGACCTCACGGCGCGTGAGAGCATTCGTGGGCGGGACCATTTTGACTTTTGGTAATTACATTCGGACACCTTAGACGGACATTTGGATGAAATAGGCAATTATGTTTCATCATAATGTTGTACTTACATTTTACCTATTCAACTGGCGCCTTGTGTTTCCATAATTCAATGTCAAGCGGTTAGGGTGTTAGAGATTTATGTGCATCAACTGTGTAAAGTCTAACTCATTGTACCGATAACAACCATTGCATTAAATTGTTTACGAGCTTTTGACTATTATGCCAAACTAGAATATACAATTAATTACAATCAAGTGAGTATTTGAAAATGTTTAGTATTAGTTTTGAAAGACTAAACAGTCTTTGTCATGGAATTTACACTACAAATAAAAATTCGATGAACGCTGATAAGATCCCTACAATTCGAAAGTCTCCAAATTTATTTAACAAGACATAAGTTTAAACATAAATTATAGCTTTAGAAATCATTAATTGCGTGTTTATATGTCGGTTACTTCGATCTTCTTTGTTTCACGCCAAACAATAGGAAAGGTCAGTGGGAAATCGTTTTATTTCCTGTTCTTAAAATGCACTTTCTCCAATAAAATTCATTGTCCAAATGCGCCAATTTAAAAATAGCGGCTATTTAAGGCAATAACTATTTTTTTTTGGTCAAACGAATAGAAACTTTAGAAAGGGAAATGCATTTATCTTTTGAACAACGCATTCGATAATCTCTCGTGTTTTCGTGTTTTATTTGTAAATGTGACTCATATGGTGTACGGGTGTACGTATAGCGCATGTTTAGAATATATATTTACTACACTTTAATAAAATCAGTAGGATTTAGTAAGTTCTTTGAGCATTTGACAGCATTGAGACCACTCAGAAAAATAAACGCCGCCCTATTCTAAACTGAGTTGTTTAATGTAACTTGTAGTCGCTTAATGGTCGAAATTCCACCATATTTCAATAATAATTTTTAAAAAATATTTTTCGATATCTGCACTCCACCTCCATATAAGTTTCAACTGTGCCATACTACTCCTACAAAACCTTTACTTCACGTTTTTAAATTTAGATAACATTGATGACAGTGAAACTGTGTTAAAAACTTGTTATGCAAAATTGTACTCTCCAAAATTATTTTTTAAACCTCAAATTCACTTGCTTTGTTCTTGAAATTTAGCGTCTGTTATTTAATTTAATATTAATTACACCTTAAGAGTAAGAAATATTCTTAGTAGTTAAAGGGGTTTCGGGATTAGTAAAAGAGAGGGAAGACGTTGTCTGAATTCAGAGAATATTATGGATCCCTTTTATCACTTAAGGTGTATTAGTTGGGTTGATTGCCAAGGTACGTGTAAGATGTCTGTGAATAAAGGTAACCGCTTACCTTCAGGTGACCTGTCTGTTTCTTTGTCCCTCGTACCATGTAAGCCATTGATGAATTCTTAGTTTTCTTTATATTTGGTCTTATAGCAAAAGGTCATTGTCCTCGCATCTGAGAATGACTTTGCGCAATTGAATGTCACGCGGCGCTTCGAGCTCATAGATTTTTTTGACATATTAAATTATACTAGTGATCGTCCAGTGGTCGAAATACGACTGTAATTCATTTATATATATATTTATTCACTTTCTGTAATTCTCCCATTTCTAATACCTTTAAACGAGTAATTCTTTTTTATATGTATATCAATGATTTTGATTAAATTTAGTGTGTAGGTGTTTCGGGGGCGATAAATCGATCTAGCTTGGATTCATATTTAGAAAATTTACCAAAAATAAACCAAGAAAAGCTCAGTCATCCAGATACTCAACTTTAATCGTGACAAATTTCCTCTGTTTGCATAATTTTTGTAATAAGGGGTAAAAAGGTTTTGTTTCACATATTTTAAATGAAGTCGATTAATGATAAACCCCAAAGGAAGATTTTTAGCTCTAATACTGTCTAAACGACTCCAAATACAATGACTCAAGTATTTTTTTTCTATACCTATTTTGACTTTCTTATAAATCTACTCTTGGTGCACTAATTATATTTAGTTTAAGTACAACTTCCGCACTGGTGTAATTTCTAATTTAAAAATTTAATTTCACTGGTGTTTTTTCTGTTGCGGGGGATTGTACAAACATACATGAAACAGACATATCCAACATCCAGACTCAGAAAAACAATTTATGGACTGTGTGAACAGTGTCCGGGCTTGAACCCACAACACCAGTGCAACAGAAAGTAGCGAGGCAATTGCTTAACCCCGTCGAGCTTCTCCCAATGTAGGGTTCTGTAATAAAAAAACAATTAACAGAATTTAAGACTGAAATATTTAAGTTTAACATTTTATCATCAATCATTTTTAAATCTATACTAATATTATAAATGTGAAAGTTTGTGAGGATGTTTGTTACTCTTTCACTCAAAAATTACTAAACGGATTTGGACGAAACTTTACAGTAATATAGCTAATACATCAGAATAACACGTAGGCTACAATTTGCCGCGATAACCGATGTATAAGCGGGTGGAGCCGCGGGCATAAATTATTTAAAGATAAATGCATTTAAAATTATTCCACAGTAAATAAACAAATCCAAATTTTAAAGAAATATAATGACGTGCACTTATTTCCTATCCTATTTTGGTTTTGTAAAGAGCAAAAATATAACAACATTCTTTCTTTGTAGATTTTTAACACTCTTTTAGTAACCAAAAATAAATTTTAGCCACAGTTGCTAACATTCGATAGGCTCTTTAGATCGAAAACCTTATAAGCTTTTAGACATGTATTTTATGATATTTATAATCATACAAACACATAACAATACAAGTTATTTCTTTATTAAATTATCCATTTTAAAATAATATTCCTGTTATTTCCTTTTTATAGAAACTGCGTAACGTATGTTGACACTTGGTCAGTAGTAATTCATATTACTTTTGTGAAGGGCGACTCATGGAATGTTTCAGTGCTTTTGAGAAATTTCAATTACTTCAATATTTTATTTTTACTTTAGTATTAAATATAATTAAGTCTTCCTCTCTGGTTTGACTAAATAGGAAAATACAATTCACAAGCTCAATAATTAATATATAACACCACTGTCGTAAAGGGTATATCCACTTTAAGTATTTCAAGTTGCTCTTAATTAAAGTATGCACAGTTATTTTGCTTTAATCTTTATATAAACATTAGCATCGTGTTGTTGTTATTGCAAAGTTGTGTACAGTGAAGTGTCGCCGGGGGCTTCGTACGTGGATCGTGCGCGTGCTTCGCGGCCCGATGATCATGCCCCGCAGCCTCCCGATCGCCGACACACGATCTATTTCCAATCGATCTGCTATTCACTTCATTTGCAAAATTTGTTTATACCGTAACTTTGCCCGCTACCTAACTATTTGACGAGGTTTAAAATTACTACATCTTCACAGTTATTGTGATTGAATAAAAATCAATATACGATTTACTAGTAGTAGATTGGCAAAGAAATAATAAATGTCATCATTTCAATAAATTGCTAAATTTTGATAATTAAATTATTTTTTAATATCTATAAACCAGAAAGCGCGTGGGACGTATACCGATAACGTTGACAAATGACCTTATAAAGATCGCAGGTCGACGTTGGATTGAAGCCGCTTTTAATCGATGTTCTTTAAAGTTATGGAGAGGGACCAGCAATAGATATGGGCTTCCTATCGAGAAAAGCCATGAATTGGAAGGATAATATTATGGTTCTGGTGATCCAAGGAGCACTTCACGGATAGCGTGGAAGTTTAAGCTACGCTACATCCACCTCGCCCCTTCCTTCTGAGCAAAGTGTTGCGGTACGATTACCATATGGAACAACACTTTGTTTGGTCCACAAGTTATTGAACTCAGTCGGAATGATTTTAGTACAAATTTCATACATATCTGTAAAGTCAGGATATATATGTTCTTAATGTGGAAGTTTTTTTTAATAAAAGGAGACTTAGAGACTTAAGAGAGATATATGTATATATATAAATATAGCTATGTGTTTGTATGAGTTTTATATATCTGGTGATTTTGGTATTTTCACACAGACACTGTGTATAATGTCTTAAATACGAATGTATAAGTCTATTTAGATCCAACACTGATTGATAGAAAATGTTGAATGAAAATATGTAATAAAAATATTTATAGGGAGCTTAAAATAAAATGATTATTTAATTTGACTTCTTATTAGATCTAATTAGATTACAACTAGACTACACTCCTAAAATTCTCTTATTTCTTTCGTGAGAGCCAATCGTTAATGAATCAGATTGGTATTGTTTTGAAATGAACCTTAATGTCACCGACGTCGTAAAGATGTCGCAATGAATACGGCTTTTTGTAAGTTAACAGAAATGAGCTAATTAGCATTAATTTCCAAATTAATAATAGCTATTAATTTTAAAACGTTGACAGGCAAATAAGCTTCGTCTATAGCAACATTGTAAAAAAACATGGTATTCTCATTTTATTTCGTTTGAATTTCCAAGAAGCGAGACAAAGAGTCGTATTGCTTACAGGGGCCGCTAGCCTACATTCGACGTCTTGTTTTGATCTCCAAACACCTTCACATAGATACGACCTGTTATATAAAGAATTGCCAGTATTTATAGAAAACGCGTAACGTATGTTCATTATGAAAATATTTGTTCCAAGTATTTGTAGACGGAGGCTCAAACGCGCCGATGTTCTTTTGTTGCGCCGACCCTACGGGGGAAATTTTTCGATACATATCTATCTGAGACAGGATTTATCACTTTGCTCGGTGTGTAGACATCGTGTAGTAACATATTCGTGTGCCATTACATTGTGTAGCACCTCTCTGCTTAGGCACGATAATGTTATACATATATACGTTAGAATTAGACAATAGCTCTCAGTTATAGTCATGTGCAGGCACGTGAACTATTTAGACAAGATTTTTTATCCTATTATTTTTAATAGTAAACTCTCGCAGTAGTAATGATTCTTGAATAATATAAAACTTCACAGATAATATAACAACAAACAGAATAAATACTAAGACTTGGAAAAATCATTCTGGATCCTACAAAAGTTTATCCCGTAAGGGACTCAAACCCACTTAGATGAGTTTAATGGCGAAGGTACTTAACCATTGAATCATGTAATGATAATAAAAAAAAAACTATTACATTCTAAAATTTGTTGTAACTTTAATGATCATGTCCTTACAAAAAAAATCAATACTATGTTTCTAGTCCTGTCTTTTGTTATCAAGACATAATTTAAAAATTAAATAATAACTGTAGTAAATATAGTGATTAAGTGAAGAGTCGGTGAGTGTAGCTACCGACGTTTAGGTAAGTATGTAGCGGTGTTCAGTGTTCAGTGCTCAGGTGCACAGAACAGTTAAGTGAGACGTTCACCCCGGCAGCGCGGCGGCGCGGGCGGCGCACCAACACGCGCCGACCGAGCCCGCGCGGCTAACTATGTAGATCTTCCCACGATTTATGCTGAACCACCTTCGATTTCTTCTAGTTTAGACCTCCAACTATGTGGGAAACGGAATAGCTTCGTAATATTCAATCGATTTTTAATAATAACGCATTCGCTATTGTTATAATAATTAGTTTAATTTTAGTCTACGCGAATTTGGATTGTCGATGCTCGTGATGTCGTTGATATTTTTTGTTCGTGATGTTTTTAGCATTTTATATAACTGCATAAACTTTATTCGGCTCCGTACAAAAGCTGTTTATTTTATAAACGACTTAAAAATGAAGATGGTGATAATAAACAATAATTAGTTGTGAAAAACAAATAGCCCAAAAAATATAATTTAATTTAATGTAAAGGATCTTTTTTGTGATTTATACGAATGTGATTGTGACAAGCCTATTGGTCTGTTTATGAGTGACCCCTACAGCTAAATTAAAGGTGGTGGGTTCAATTTGCACCCAGTACTTATAACGTGTAATTTATTTATAATAATATGCATATTTCACAACACTTAAATATGTTATTCAGCTGTCTTTTCATAGTATACGCCGCCTAAAGGTCACCTTATTTGTATCTAAAAAAAGGTTCCCACAATCGAAATCAATTCGATTTTTGATGATGAAAGAATTATAATCCAAAATCTATCTGCTTTTCTTTTTGAAAAATAAAATACTGTAAAATATGTGTACAATTACTTTCAATTTGTGATTAGTTATATTATACTATACTATACTATACTAATGATAACTATTGCTACACATAATTTTGAAAAAATATATTTCAAAGAGACTCCACTGGCTCTGTCCAAAGTGAATCTCATTGTTCGTAATGGGACACTAGGTAACTGTAAGCAGATAATGAAGTTTCAAAGATCTTCAAGCAATAATTCTCTAATGCTTTGTTGAAGTAGCTAATATGTAGGTGAAACGTTATTGATGTCTGAATATAAGACCAACTTACTTACTCGACAGTAATAAAGATTGAATGGTAGAAGAATACTCAATTGTTTATCAATCAGTTACACATTGATGTAATTTTGATATTTATATTATATATATTATAAAATAATAATATCAAAATTACATATGTGTATATGGTATATAAATTCTAGATTTTTTTGGTTTATATGAAACGATCAAAGGTTTTTGTTTATAACTTCTGAACCAAAACCAGGGTGATTAGTTCTACAAATCTCTCGTCACTATATGTTTTTGAAGGTATGAGAAAAAAAATCTAATTATTATCTTATATTATTTTTTAACATTTTAAGTCTGAGAAATTTTCTTAATTTTCTTTTTAATATTCTGCAGACCAAAAATCTTAAAAAGTGTAGGTAAATAGTAATATTTTGCATTCGCATGAACTCCAGCGCGCCATTTCGCGCAAATGATAGCTACTTTTGGCCTGTGGGCGTCCTAAATTATGAAAGTTTAGATAGACATTGGAACCTAATGGTTAGACAGAGTGGACATGCCATGAGTGCGCGGCTAAAGCCCCTAAAAGATACTCGTATGTAGTGCCGGACAATGGAAAGGATGTTGACAATGATGACCCACAAGGAAGTGGAGCATTGTACCCAATCGACGCGCAGAAACTTGTAGCTGACATCACTCAACATATAGATAAAGTGTTCAAACGTGACCTGAAAGATTTACAACAGGCAGTTCAGTTTACCAGTGATAAAATGGATGAATGTTTGGAAAGCATAGAAGCATTTAAAGCAAAAATCAAAGAGCTGGACAAGAAGAATAGCGACCTTGTCAACCGCAATAAACACCTAGAAAGGAGATTAGAGGCACCAGAGCAATGTTTGAATGCAAATGAACAAAAAGAACTAAAAAAAGTGGTTGAAGTCCAAGGGATTCCTACTCAAGTAAAAGAAAACCTAAGAGTAATCGCTGGAGGACTTGCGAGTAAACTGCAGAGAAATCCAGAAGAGGTGAAGGAGGTGAAGAGAATGCCTACCAAGGAAAGAAAACCTGGAACACTGCAAATCAAGCTACAAAATGAAGAAATAAAGAGGCAGTGGGTAGACACGGCGCGAAAAATATCGGTGCAGATCTCTGATGTAGTGACCAGTTATGACGCAGAAATAAAAAATAATAAAATTTTTATACGACAAGCTATAACCCCTCAACTAAAAAATCTACTCTGGAAAGCCAAGCATGAACTAAAAGAAACCTACAAGTATATATGGTGCAGAGAAGGTAGGATACTTTTACGTAAAACTGATAACGCGAAAGTCATAGTTATACATTCTGAGGGTGATATCAAAAATCTCACTCAATCATAATTTTCAGTCTTAGCTTTTTTAGTATTATAGTTATATAACAAAAAAAAATTTAAAAAAAAATGGATGATACTCAAGATCACATCACCGAACTATGCGACTGCCCCCGTATCTCATTTTATTTTGAACAGCTACCTAACCCTTATGATAAATCAGCCTACCTAACTTGTCTTCATGTAAACATTCGTTCAATAATTAAAAATTTCTCCAAGCTCGAGTAACTACTATTTAATTCGAACAGAAATGTAGATGTTATCGTGCTGACCGAAGTAGCTATATCTGAATGTTTAAGCTGTTTGTATCACATACCTAACTATAACATGCACACGGAATTGCGGAACAAGCGAAAGGGCGGTGGTATAATAGTTTACGCACATAAAAATCACAAATTTACCTTTACAAAACCACCACGTTTCATACAGAAAACATTATAGGCAAAATAACTACAAATTTCAACTTTACTGCCATTCTGTTTGCACTTTATAGACCACCAGCACATAATAAGACTCGATTCCTTGTCGAATTGGATAACATACTCAAGAACTATCTTTTGGAGGATATCATACTTATTGGAGATATAAACATAGATCTGAAATCCAAGACTACCGCAGTACAACTGTACCTGAACTTAATGTACGAACACGGTCTTGTGTGCGAGATCAAGGATTACACAAGAATAGAATTTAAAAAAGAGATATTGTCTAAAACTTGTATTGACTGGTTTTGAATGCACAGAAGACGAAACTGCTTCATGTGTCATCAGCATATATTAGGGTGCTAACTGATGATGACATTCAATTGGTTGCGCATGATCACGACTGTATGCACGGTGGAAAAACTCAGTGTAACTGCGAATGCATTCATAAAGTTTGTGAAATCTCGTACTTAGGAGTAACAATCGACAATAGGTTCAATTGGGGGGCTCATATTGACACTGTGTGTGATAAACTACGCACCATTTTGGCAAAAGTCTGTATACTTAAGTATAAAATACCTTTCGCTATTTTACTAGATATGTATACAGCTTTAGCGGAAAGCATTATACTGTATGGGCTTAGTAGTTACGGACGTACGTTTCAATCATATTTGAATAAAATATATTTCTTACAACTTCGTTTGTTAAAGTCTATTGTACCTAGGAAAATTCAAAAGCAATTTAACTATAGTGATGAAAAATTATTTAAATTTTGCAAAGTGATTCCAGTTCATGAGAGGGTGAAAATGGTGCTCACCATAGAAAACTATTATAAATTCAATTGCAACCTAATGAAACACCCAATCACAACACGCCAAATGGCAAATAAAATGCTGACAGCCAAAACAGCCAATAATTACTATGGCAAGCGAACTACTGACTACCTCTTACCAAGACTTATAAATGAAATACCAGTAGTAACAAGAAATAAAATTAATTCATCTAACCTAAAAAGAATAGTCAAAAATATCTACCTACTCAAAGCAAACAGTAATGTAACAGAAGCCTATAAATAAAACATCTAACATAAACCATAATATAATAAATATAATAATTACTATACAAAAAAAAAACTCATAATAGTTACCAATCATACTGTATAGATCCTGAGCCTCGTAACACTAGGTAAAAATATTAGCTTCATCGTACGTAAACAAATGTACCGGTTGCTAGAAATATTTGTTCGCCTACCTACCCTGAGTCTATTAATTATTGTAGTGCTACCAACAATTTTGTATAATTCATATATTTACCTTATTTTTTTTTTCTTATTGTGCATGTAGTAATTAAAGTAAAAAAAAAATGAAATGAGGATTGTACACTCACACCCAAGATAAACCAATACAGGTTTGATGGGTGTTTTGTCTTTTATTGTATGTTGTTATTCTATTTTAAATAAATAAAAAAAAAAAACAATCGTGTGAGCTGTCACAATTCTGGAATTTTGTACTGTACTGTAAGATTCGGATTAAAATATTTCACGCTGATGCATCTCCTTGTTGGAGCTAACTTCGCCATATGTATTTTTTATTTGAAATTTTTTATAAAAATGAATCCTAGATAGGTCGATTTATCGCCCTCAAAACCCCTTGCATGCTAAATTTCATGAAAATCGTTGAAGCCGTTTCTGAGATTCAAATTAAACATATATATTAGACTAGCTTTTGACCGCGGCTTCGCTCGCGCAGAAGTAGATATTACAATGCATTCCATTAAACAGTGCAGTTTTCATACAAATTTTCATCCCCTATTTTACCCCCTTAGGTGTGGCATTTCCAAAATACTAATTTCTTAGTGCTCGCTTACGTTATTTAAAGAACCTACATCCAAAATTCCTGGATTCTAGGTTCAGCGGTTAGGGCTGTGCGTTAATCTTTGGTAGTTTTAGTCAGTCAGTCAGTCATTTTCCTCTTTTATATATATAGAAAATAAAATTTGGCAATTATTGATAACCTTTCGTCGGCAATAATTTTACCTTGAAGCATATTAGTTTCCTATTTAAAATTTAACTAAAGTGATAAATAAGACATTGATGTACCTATCTACAGAATAAAAAGTCAAATGAATCTTTTCACATACGTCTGATTCACATTCGCAACATGATTCTTTGGCTGTTGCGTAATTTTTGCGATGCCGCATCGATAAAGTTAAACGTGACTTAGCCAACTTTGTT
The DNA here is from genome assembly GCA_003709505.1 of Hyphantria cunea. Classification (NCBI taxonomy): domain Eukaryota; kingdom Metazoa; phylum Arthropoda; class Insecta; order Lepidoptera; family Erebidae; genus Hyphantria; species Hyphantria cunea. The sequence continues at coordinate 183,704 of PKRV01000478.1, forward strand.
ACTTAACAAGTTACACGCTTTTAATACAAAAGAAGTAGTAGATAACCCATAACTCATTCACGTATACCATCATTAATTTTAAAATATGCTTCGACGAAAATTAACTGTAAATAAATGAGATTAATCTGGTTCATTTCTAAATGTTAAGTTTGATAGCTTTGTTCGAAATAGTTGTAACATTTCTCATTTATAATTTTTTTTGACAATAGCTAAGAACTGTAAAAATTTAGATTCTGATTTTGATGTATTGCGGCATTTTTTAAGATCTAGAGAATTCAGAATTCAAAACTAAGATTCAACACATTTCATGTATTGGTGGACTTAATGCGCACGGCATTTTCTACCAGTCAATCATTGAGTGATACAGAGAGAACAGGAAGGTGCATTTTGGTTGAAAAGTGTATGAGATTGAAAATTAAATGACATATTATATATACCTATCATATACATAAATCTATACACATTATACACATAAAATACATATACTTACTTATGGTTGCAGTAACGTAATATTTTAACTCCGTATGGTGTATGTGGAAAGTTCAGGTCGTTTCAGGAAGTGTGTGTAGTTTGACGTGTGCGAGCAATCGTAGTAGCGTGTGGTCTTGTATTACGTTCCTGCTACGTGTGTGTTGTAGTGAGATACACCGGCCGCAGGTAACCGTTGGAGGCTGCGGTCGCGATCACCATCTAGCGGTCGCCGGTCGCTCCTGACACCCTACACTAATTAACAAATATCGACACGTGTCAAATTCGCGGCTAGCTACACTGAACGTTGCTTTCTCCATGTAGACGGATAACTCTCGTAACGGAAAAGTGGATTAAATTTGTCTTATATAGTTTCCTTATATAGAATATTAGGCATCCTCTCCCAAAATGTATAGTTGTTAATTATGTTAATAAAATTTATACAAAAGTTGATATTATCATCTGTCTTCATTTTCAGGCGTTACACTGTATCTAACTGTGCCTTTTAAGGCAATGCATTTGCAAAATACTTTTTTGTACTTGTACCGTCAACGTCTGACCAGGTTATACGGCAAACTACATAGTGATACAAGAATAAAATCAAATTGTTTGCAATAAGTATTGAAGTAAAAAGTATGGAGATGGAAATAAAAATATATCAACAACGTCACGATACGAACCAGTCTCGTGAGCCATAATCTCTGCAATGTTGTTTGCTATGGACGCTAATGATACGCGGCGTGCGATCCAGCCGTACGCACTACTAATGGCACGTAATCTGAATCTACGGCTCAATAAACATGGGGGGTCCACAGTTAATGCTTACTGACACTCGTAAAAATCAACTTTACATCATTTTAATAGCACCAATGATACCGGTATCGAACTATATTTAAAGCAGTGGACTATGCCTTATTCTGATATATGCAACAAAAGTGTTGTAGAGTGTAGTCGGTAAGTATTCTATGGTAGACGTTGGACTACAAAAACTTGAATTTGTTTTTCGAAATCAGTCTGTGAGATCAGGTTTAATAAACTCGATTTTTACCCGACTACGGCGAAGCCAAAAGGAAGGGTAATTTTGCAGTCTAGGTATATTTGAGTGTTTCACTGTAAACTGTACTGTACTGTATAAATGTTAGCTATTCCCTCACCTTTTTTGTACCTAGTTTGAATCTCAGCCCGTGGCAAGAGTAATGGTAAAAAATTATAGATAATTTCATTTTCATGCAACAAATTTGTACAGCTGAGCAATCTAATGCAGTTCCATTTATGATGAGTGACCATTCTTAACATATTGCTGTTGTCCCCAGTTGTCAAACGAACGTCTTTAATAATCGTTAGGGGAAGTTGGAGCTCTAAAAAGTCCGCCAACAGTCTTTCGATATCACTTAAGTTATGGAAGTTTAATGACAGTCACTCCGCATAAAAAATCGAAGTTCGTTCAAATCGTAGTAGACTTTAAAACGGCCCAAACCTAATTTGGGAAAAGGTTTACTGTTTCACAACTAATCCACATTACTGCATTCAAATAATAAAATAATAGACAACGGAAAAAAGCAAGTAAATAATTACTGAAACACAGAATTTAGTTATATATGTATTTGAAGGTCAAATGTTGTACTATGATGTTGTAGAAATCTTTTTGCTAGTCCTATTATATTTAGGGTAAATTTTCGAAATTTTCGTTTGGTTTTAAAATTTAGAAGTCGAGGATCATATCAATTGGCATGGAATTGGAGAAATCTGTGTCTAGCAGTGGACTGCGATAGGCTAATGATGATGATCATCATCTTGCTAGCCCTTATTGTTCCTAAGATTATTTAGTCGGCTATTAGTTGATGATGATGCAGGTGCAGCTTATAGTTGTAACAATAGAAGATAGCCCCAAAAATCCTACCTACCTTAAGACGGTTACTAAAGTTCGTGTCTTAAAAAATGCAGGAGTATTGTAATCAGTAGGGCGGAGGTCACCGTAAGTGACCTTTGTTTAATAATAGCAGTACCCGGATCCCTCCCTTCTCAGGCGCAAAGTGGCACTCCATATACGGCATGCGGTTTTAGTCGGTTCGAGTCCGACATGCCACCAGCAAGGTGGTATCCGGGAGGATTTCCGCACAGAAAAAACAATACAAAGCACAAAAAGGAGCGTGGTAATCTCGATTTTACTGGTATTTCTGTAGTTTTAAAAAAACAATTTAAGATTAAGTAGGTATTTCGTGAGTCTTTGAAAACCATATTTATTTGCAGCTATTCATAAAGTGTGAAGCAAACATATTCCATACATATCTGAATTAATTTTATATTTTATTACATTGTTTTATTTTTAATTTTTTATTTTAATTAATTCATTGACCTATTTTATACATATGTATACAGTGAAAAGTAAGAACTGTTTCGTTTAGAAATTAAATAAAAAGAAGAGCACTGTCGTCTAAAGTCCAGATATTTAGTTATCTACTTTAGACACGGATGTTCACTGATTTGTGGATTTGTTACTATGTATCTAAAAATGATGTATACTTAATGTAAGAATTTTTTGGTTGAATTAATTATAATAATTATTATACCTGAGCTACTTATTTTAATATTAACCGTATCAAACAAGGTGCTTTCCTAATGATTGCACGGTTGGCCTAGTGGTTTAAGTGGTCGCCACACCGCTTCCTACTGCGCCTAGTGTTGTGGGTTCAAATCCTACATGGGACGACACTTTGTGTGATCCATAAATTGTTGTTCTAAGTCTGGGTGTACTTTGTGTCCGTTTCATGTATGTTTGTAAAGTCCCCTGCGACACAGGAATGTATATTCCTAATGCAGGAGTTGTCTTTTTAAACAAAAAAAAAAAGATTACTTCTGATGATGCCATCATGAAAAATCTATAATTTAGAAAATTTAGAAAGGCACGTAACCTAATATTGTTTTAAAGCGATCTTTGTAGGACGATTGACCGTGATCTTTATAACGGTTCGAACTAAACTGCGATGGACAGAGTTCACGACTCGTTTTTATTACACGCTAATATAATAATGGGTGTTTGCTCTGTTCTTAAGTTTGAAACCCAAATAGATGTCGATCAATAGCGTTATAACTGAATTCCTCGAGCAACTGGCAATAATAGCTCACGCCGCCGCTAGTCAATAACGAGGGCGAATATTTTTGAATAACTAACAAATATTCTAATATCGAATGAAGCCATCTACACAACTAACGAATGCCTAGCTTGTAGAGACCTTCACCATTGGTATTTATGGACCATACATCGATATTGTTCACAACTTTACTTTAAAATTCATCAGGCACACAGTATCCAGACATATCGGTCACACTGTAATGACTGAACTGTCTGATTTCTTCTGAATAATTACATGATTTTGTGATATAATGCTCCAATCGATCACAATACATCACACAGTTATTAAAGGGAAAATATGTATATTAATTTATGCTTATACTTTTATTCGTGGAAGAGATAAAACTACGCATCCATTGATATTTAACGTAAGAGAGTTGCGTCACTACATGTGTGGATGTTCATATACAACGTTGCACAAAGAGAAAATATTGCATAATTCAGGAGTCTATTTTAGGTACTGTAATATGCAGTAGGTAGTTGGATACAGTTCAAGTGTTACTCTTAAAGGTACTCTTGTATTTACAGTAACAAGTTTAGTTGTATTAAATAGAATATATTAAATCAAAGACATCAAAATTATGAGTAATACAATACTATAGCGGTACTCTCCTATCCTAACCAGTAACTCATATTGATTTCAGTATCAATTAGTTTTACGAGATCGTTATTTAGCCTGTTTTCTAACATTTATAGTTTGATATAAAGTCTGGCTTCGTTTCAAGAGTAGTGAAGTTTCGAGAACCTAATTGTTTACAACATTGTTGCCTCGGTGGCGCAGTGGTATTATATGTGACTGCTTTGCTCGACGTCTCGGGTTCGATTCCCGGGACAAACCAAAAGTTTGTATGATCTGCAAATACTTGTTCCGGAGTTTGGTTATTTTTTACGTATAATATGTATGTAATAAAAAAAATGTAAGTATTATATTAGTAAGTCTACCTGTACAAGAAGTCAGATAGCCGTTTTTTTTCGTATTTTCATCTAATATGTATTTTTATTGTATGGAATATATATATATTTAAGAGACAGCCTAAAATATAAGGACAAAACGGTGCTTAATAGCAAATTAAAAACTCACATTTAAGGTGATGTATGTATTTAATTTATTCACATTAGCATTAAAAATTTGTAACTCTGTTTGTCTGTCTGCTTTCTCGGTTAAGCCGCTAAACTGATTAAATGAAATTTACACTTTGATTCTTTGGGTCGATATATACGCAGACAGAGCCGTACGTAAAAGTTAGTCTCCATTAAATCAGTCTCAGCAAAATTTAGGAGGGCATCTGCTGTATTAATTAGGTACTCATTGCACGTACGATGGAAAGTTTGTAGTACCCTGTTCATTAAAGAAGATTGACTGATTCATAGCATCGTATAAAAATGTTAAATACGTCAGATAAATTAAATTGAAATCAACCGCTCGAGTAAAGGTTTTATGTTTGATATTTGCAATGAAATCTATACTATGTAACATTATAAAGAAGTGTGAGTTTATATGATTGTAGGCGGTAATCTCCCGATCTACTGAACTGATTTTGAAAATTCTTATACCAATAGCCACTTTACTAGTTAGTATCGTAGGCTATATATTGACTCGAAGAATGATTACCGTGATATCCGACATACATGTGGTTGGAATCACGGGCAAAATCTAGACTGAATAAATAAAAATGAATCAGTGATAAGTATGTACGCGCACAGTGGCGAACCAGGCAATTTATTTCGGGAGGGGATACCAACTTTTGTATACCTTAAAAAATTCACAAAAAATTTAAGTAAATATATGTTACGGGTAACCAGTATAATTTGGGTATTCAATACAATACCCAAACAATGTGTTAAATAACTGGCCAGTCCAGGAAATATATGAAATATAACGAGTAATAGGGTGCATTGCATACTTTACATAGGTATTTTATCTAATCCCTGGGGATTGTATAGAACGCCTACTGACCCACTGGTAATGTATAAAATCTATAATGAGATTGTAGCGCCCGCCCTGACAGTCTATTGACCCTATGTACTATACATTTTATTTTATTGAAAAGCATAAGCATTATTATTTTTATCTTTTGATATATGCCTTTAGCTGCAAAATATTTACTGATTGTGCATACACCTGCCCTGCTTTAGCAAATTCCAATGATATGTATCATTCTTGACACAGTTTTCAGGTTCCGCGAACTCATTTATTTACGTGTATTATGCACAAAAGTACGGAAACTAATATGTTCGGACGAGTAAAAAGTTTCTTCATATTTTATATACAAACTAGCCTTTACCATAAAATTAACATTGATTATCATGATAATGAAATATCATGAGATGAAAAATAGCCGATGTTTTCCCTCATGAATCAAAGTATCTCCTAGCCAAATTTATTTTAAATCCATTCAGTTGAAATCAATCGTAACAGGCAAACTGATAGACAGACAGACAAAGTCACTTTCATATTTTTAATCTATGCATTCGAAACATATTTTTTAAGTAATTGATATAACTTGTTACTAATTCTAACTATTCTTTAGGTAGTGACGTAGCCCCGTTATAACAAAAACCTTGGGGTCAAAAATACGAAAAGTAGTTTAGACAGTCTTTTTTGATGTTAACCTGACGCTAAATCTGAAGAGATCAGAGTTAGTGTATATATGAGAGCGTAAAATAGAGCGTTACAATAGACATACATGACATGACGTTCGGTTATTGAATTTACATGGTAATCATTTCAAACTAACGTTTTTAGAAAATATTCTTACATAGAAGACGTTAGCAAATAGAAAATATTTATTTATTAACTTCTGTTCTGACTTCTGTACTGATTTGCAATATCGATTGTTTGTTTCTTAGTTCACCTGTGCTCTTGAATCTATTTTATGTATCAGAGATATTTTATAGACAAATGACGTTAGAATGTACAAATATAAAAAGAAGTGACTGAGCAGAAAATATGCATTAAATCTGCTTTTTTAAACTGGTCCCTCACCACTGATGAGGAATCAGTTGATTTAAAGCAGTTCGGCTTGCGTTTGCTAGATGGCGCTGGGTATGTTTATCATGGACGCGTATAGTCAGTGTTTAGGTTCACTAGCTGACAGGCAACTTGTCTACGTTTCTCTTCAACAATGCTCAGCTCCTTGGTCTAAGCCTGATGTTAACTATCCTATCTAAGATACGCAGGCAAAACATATTTTTGAAATAAACATGAAAATTGGTTAGACAGTTTCTGAGTTCATAGTGTTCGATCCGTATGGTCATTAGCCGCTGCTGACTGAACAGCAAACGATGTAGCGCCCCTGGTACCTCTAGTACTCGGGGGACTTGTCGCCCGAAATGCTCTTCGAAGCTCCACCAGCTGTCCAGGATGAGGCCTAGGTACTTCATATACTGGCTCACCTGGATTTCAGTGTCATCCACCCGGAGGCATGAGCTGGGTGGTTCCTTGCGCTTATGTAGGCCATGGAACCATGTCACCTGAGGTGCCACCCCCAGTCCCAGCTCACGAATCTAATCTACGACACCAGCCACCCCTTGCTCACCAGAAGCACCTCCTCGAAGCGTAACCCTGTAGCCGGTATTAGGGCATCCTCTGCGTACCAGAAGACCAGAGGGCAGACTTGGGTGAACCCCGCAACACACCTCCTTTCGATTTTGTTCCACCCCATTCCGATCGACACTGGGAGGGTAAACGTTAAAGATATAAAGGCTAACTGCCAACGCCAACCCTCCCCTCCGATCGGACTGCCGACTCCGACAGGGAGTAACACACCTAATAGAGTCCCTGTCGCAGGCTCTCATACCCTGTAACTGAAATTCTGAAACTTCCTATCCGAGATTTATTATTTATTATCATTTGACTTCATAGATGGCACAATGCTTAAAGCGATCACCTTGCTATTTACTATTGTGCTGAGTATTGTGAATTCTATGCACAAATTGTTGTTCAGAGTCTGGGTGTATTTTGTGTTCGTTTCATGAATATTTCTCAAAGTAAAGTAAAAGTTAAAGTAAAGTCCTCTGCAAAATATTATATATTTCTAATGCGTTCCTATTTATTGAGAAAATAATAAGTTATTTAGTTACGCTTATTACTTTTATAAACCGTTAAATTAAGAGTGAATTCACGTCTTTGTGTAAGTACTTTGTGATTCAAACCCTCCATTGTGAGTGAACATACCAACTGGCTGTATGACAATTTAGCCGCTTAAATTCATACCTTGCAAAAACTTGACGATCGAAAATCACTTTTTAATATCATACGGTGGTCATAAAAATGAAATTCGAACGGATTATACAATTGTGTGTGTACCGTTGTATGGACATACGGCCCTTACAAAGTTTGCTTTTACAATCGTTGATTTGCGGCTTGCCCTATAATAGTAATAAAATTAATATGAGCGATACATTCCAATTTATTTCTTGAGCTGAACTTAGGGTTGTAACATTCTTGATCTCTTAATATTTCAGAAAGTTCTTTTTAAATCACTTATTTTAAAAGTGTACGTTTTATGATGAACAAAGTAATTTGTTTTATTGTCACTATCAACATTCTTTAGTAATCCACTGGTTGAACATAGGCCTCTTCTTACAAAGGAGGTTTATTTTAGATATACAGGGCTAATCTATGGCATATATCAGAAAGTGCTTATTAATGTCATTTCAGGTATGTCACAGGTAGTCATAATTGAAATTGGTTTTAGACGAGATCTTTTTTGTTTTTGTGAAAGAGTTTTTTTTTTATTTTTTATCATTAATTCCATCACGACGAAGACTTTAAGACTTGGAAGACTTAGAATTGAAGACATTAAATACTTGACATTGGCAGAAATAGCTGATCCGGCTGGTTGCCATATCATCAAAAGAAGAAGAAGAAATTGGTTTTAATTTTAATTGATTGTGTTACCAGAATCGATATTATATTTGAAGCAATTATCGAACATTGTATTACCTGTATCATGTACCTACGTAATATATCAAAATATTTTTTAAAGTTATTTATAAATTGTTCTTACGTTGTTTCATAAACTTGTTCCATCATTATAAATAGGTGATGATGTTTAGTCTATTTGCATGAGGAAATAATTTTCTATTTGTGATTAAGTTAAATACCGATATTTTTATCAAAAATTAAAATAAATAAATTACTTGCAGCAGTCAGAAACTTCATCTAGGTACTAAACTACAACATTCAACATTAAAAATCCTTAATTGACGCCAACTTATTTAGCTACAATTTCTATACTTGGGTTATGATATCTTGTGAACGACTCTTGACATATTCTATAAAACAATTTACGATGGATTACATAAAAATACAACACGTAAAAATATTTCAGTCATAAATCATGGTCATAAATATTGTCTCTTTTATAGATGTATTACCTACTCGCGTTCGTTTTTCAATGAGATAATAAAGATAAGAGTTTTTATGTTGATCAGGATAGTTGGTGCCGGTGCCACCCGTGATGGCAGTGATTTAACGATTAGTTACGTCGGGTCGGCTCACTCAAACACGACCATAACATTTGGACGTGTATGATGAAGAGCACGCGCGACTCGTCTCCGCGCAGGTACTAATAACTTCGTTTAATTAAGTATGAACATTTCTAGATGGGCCGGCTCGTCTCTATATTTAAGTCGGTGACATTGGAATTAATACACTACAAATCTCTAGTGTGTTCAGTAAATCAAGGTGTTTATGAGTCATTCAAGTCACTGGTGCGAGACCGCGCGACCTTTGTACTGATTTGCAATCTCGAGTACTTATTTCTGAGTCCACCTCTGCTCTTCAATCTATACTATGTACCTGGTATATTTTATTGACAAATAAAGGTAGGGTTTTCAAGCGATCCGAAATCATCAATCAGTTACTGTTTTAACTCAGTGGCGCAGTGGTAGCGTATGCGACTGCTGTGCTTGAGGTCTCGGGTTCGATTCCCGAGTCGGACCAAATGTTTGTATGATCTACAAATATTTGTTTCGGAGTTTTTTTATGTACATTATAAGTACGTATTTACAAAAAAGTCTATAATTTTTTATATCAGTTGTCCAGTGCCAATAAAACAAGCTCTGTTTAGTTTGGAACTAGATGGCGTTGTGTGTTAGGTGTCCGAAATGTTTATTTATTTATTTATTCGGTTTAGGTAATATTATAAAAGGTTTAAAATAAATTATTTTGTTGAAAAAGCTTTCTCTGTGATTGAATGAAGTGACATGGTCACAACGAGAGGTGGAAAGAGGTATCGTAAATGTTTTATCTTATTATATTGTCATTGGGATACATTTAGTTCATAAAGTTGAAGGTTATGTTAAAATCGTCAAGCAGCTTCAATAGGCTCACAATTGAACACAAACTAATTAGTTGAAACATTAGAACCGCTACTGAAGGGGCTACGCTGCAACAATACGTAATGGTTCCTCTTTGGCTAATTACTATGATTATCTTAATTACAATCAGGCAGTTAAATAAAACCGAGTCCTAATTGCCATTAAACACCTGAAATAGCAAAACACTTCAAATAAACCATGTGATTCGTACAATTAGCTTTAGAACTGTTTGTAATTAAGAGGCGGCTGTTTTCGTCTGTCGTGCTTAGGTCCCGCTCATTTTATGTAAGTCCATACACGTCCTTTGGTAGACAGTGCTATGTGTTTAAATGTTAACTTCTAGTTTTTGGAGCGACTGTATGCGATGACTGGTTTCATGAATATTTAGTTGAGATTCATTAGCGCATTCACTTGTTCGTTGAAGGAAGCGGGCGTGGCGGCCACTATTGCAGGCTCATTGCTCTGTGTCGTGACAGCCACAATATAAGGATACTCAATAATTGTATTTTGAATTATTTACTTAATCTCATATATATTAAAACTTGTGGCATTTGTTAAGTGTGAACACTTTAATTTAGATTGTTTACAAAAACGTAATCTCAAATACACATTTCATTGTTGTGGCCTTTGATGCCTGGATCAGCAACAGGGTCCAAATGAAATTGCAGTAGTAGTTGTTTACAAAGATAATACAAGGATATTCTGACTAAAGTTATTTGCAAGCTTAAGGTATTTACCCGTTGCCGCACAAAACAAGAGTAGAAATTATATTGATGTTCTACAAAATATTCTGGTAACTGGTAATTATATGTAGGTAAGCCAAAAAAAATATAATTATATTTGATGTACAAATAGAATATACGTAATATTAATTAATTAGTACAACCAAGATAGTGCTTATGGAGCGAGAAATTATTTATGAAAGTTCCCTCTGTTTACTTAGTGTCGACGTAGCTTAGAAGAACTATGACTCCTTCAATTATTTAGTACCATATATTTCTTACCAAGGAGGTTGAGTGTCTTGAAGTAGTATCGAGGCATATTCGATACCTTGACTAAAATAAATCTGAGCCTACATTATTTTCTTCTAATACAAGAGACTCGGTAAAAGCGGGAGGAGTTTTTATATAACATGAAACTGTCAGGAAAATTACATCCAAAATCAAATCAACGATACTGGGGGTAGAGTACAAGAAGAATATCTCAATATTACCCAAAACAAACTTCAGCAATTTTAGTAACTCGCCGGTACTACTTTTATTGTTATAGTACTACAGCCTTTGTAGTAACTTTAGATGTACCACAATATACACAGCATCGTATATACATATATCGCTTACCATCAGGCGATACGCCTGCTTTTTTGCCTCCTATACTCGTAACATAAAAAAAAAATAAGTAAGAAGTAGCCCGGCAAAAATGATGTACACGATAGTCAATCACTTGCAATGCATAATTATTTGAACACAAAATCATAGGGCGTAGTTATTTACTTAAAAATGATGTGATTTTCAAATTAATAAGCGAACAGAAATGAAAACGTAAGCCATCTGCTACGTCTGCAGCATGTCTGACTTTACTATGGTAATTTCTGTGCTTAAAAAACAGATATGTGTAAGGCATAATAGAAACGTTGGGATACAATAATCTGCTGTCTATTAAAGTCACACTACTGGCAGCCTACTTTCACTTACTACAGTTTTATTCTATTTGATATAAGGATTTTTCCTGGAACAATTATGGGTCACCTAGCCATCTTACAAATAATATTAGAAATTGTTTCATGCAGAGACTCATTTGAAAGCAGCAGGAATAAATAATTTGTTATTTTTATCACTATCATCCGTAGAATTAAACCCTGAAATGTGTCATAGATAATCAGACGTTAAGTCTAAAATTGCTATGCTTTCACACTATTATTATTCATCATATTATTATCTCTACTGTCAACTAGACAAACCCCCGAGAATACATCACCATTGTTCCGACAACGAAATGAAAGTTCTTTATTTGCATATCTTAAACGCCGTAGTTATCATGCCAGCGATCAAACTTTAATATAATAATATCTAAATATTAATACGTTGCATTGCTAAGCGCATACTTTCCTACGAAAGTCTTAATACACCTTAAAGGAGTTGTGTACCTACACACGAATAAAACGCGATGTTCCAGTGTGATACTTAAAACACAAACAAACACAAAAAGGAAACTTTGAAGGATCTTTTAGCAGATATAGTTACCATTTAGACGTAGAGTACTTCCAGTAGATCATCGCAAGTGGGAAGAATCTTTTACTTACAAACGTAAGTTATTAATTTCGTAGATTGACGTGCTGTTGTTTGTTTGCCGGTAAACAAAACCGTCGAGGCAATTGTTTATAATAGGTTTGGTAACATAATAAAATCACCGTTATTGCACATCAATTCGTTTGTTTTATTAACCAAGTAATATTTTATTCATTTAATATATAGTGTCTGAGAAACACCATTGCTAAGACAGCCTCGTAATTAGGTCTGATATCGGATGTTTCTGACTCAATTTATTAATTATCGATATGACAATAAATATACGTTTTCATGGAATCTCTTAAGATTTTATGGAATCTTTCATGCATAATTTCACCTTTCTTCTAGTATCTTAAAATTTTAAAGAAGATATTGGTAAACGGTATGAAGATTTCATATCGTTGGTTAACCTCCTCTTTCTAAGTCAAATTCACACACAAGATGAGAACTACAAATTTATTAAAAGGTATGTGATATGAGTTGAACTTTCCAGTCAATATTGATTTTAAAAGAGAATAATTTGCTTATAGTAAATAAGGTCAGAATGTAAAAGGCGCCGCAGAGATCGTTGCAAAATTAAAATTATTATGCACGTGGCGGGACGAGACGTGTGCCTTATTGTTGTCCAACATGATGAGCTCTTGACGTTTGCTTATTACAATTGTGAAAGTAAGATATTTTAGCGGTTAAGTTTGATGCCATTGGCACGGATATGGCTCAGTTCCCGGACAGGGGACGTGGGCGTGCAGCTCCTGCACACCAGCCCGACAGTAAGACGCCAGCCGACCTTTACGGTCGAGCCAAAACTAACAATTTCATTTTTATACCCAACAGGTAGGTTTAGTATCTCAATGGACAATTACGAGGGATTCTCGGTGTTTTAGTATTGACTATAAAACCCACCTTGTACCATTTATGGATATGTTAACTATGCCGAATAGCTAAATTCTCTTTATGTTTTGAATAAATACGTTGGCACAAGTGTATAATATCCCAGGGGAATTACTTTGAAGGGGACAAAATAGATATTTTTGTATATTAAGATATTTATATTGGTATAAAGATACAATTTACGTCCCATTTGAGTCGTAGCTAGATACTACACATTACACAGTCTGTAATTATCCTCAATAGTAGCTGAAACTAGCTACTCATAGTATAAGTATTGACTATGTTCAGTGTTCATGACATGTACGCTATTACCATCTCTATATCAGTGAACCAGTAGCTAAATTTGATATGGTCGTCGGAAACAAGCACTATAGCGGTCAACATTCGTATTGGTGGAGTCAAAACAAGAAATAAAAGAGGATGTTCATCAGACACAGGCCCATAAAACGAGCCCTAAAATGTTAAACGACTGCTCAAAATTGGTGGTAAGAAGAAATTACAAAATAAAAGGATGAGATTACGGTACTTTGAATGAATTTTTAAAAGAGACGGTCTTAACCTATATTTCACTTTATGGGTGAACGATTTTTACAGCCTTCTTGCGGACAACCCGAGTTACTACGGGTCTGTAGAAAGTTTCTGAAATCGTTTCGAAATGACCATACAGTTCTGGCAACCAAGTTTCCTTATTGCTGTTGCGACTTAAATTTTGCGTCTAGATTTCTTGAATTGTACAGTAATGAGATGAGACTGGGAGATGAGTATAAGAATCGTATTTATTTACCTTTGCATACCAGTTTTCCAGTGCTCACTAAGCACTAGTACTAAGAGCACGGGTATGTCGGCAGTCAACAAATCAGAGCAAACTGACAAAGCATGTCGGCCGGTGATCGACGTGTCGTTGTCGCGCTTGCTCTCTATGACAAACGCAAAGCTATGAGTGATTGTGTCCGTCCGTCTCGCTCGGTACTCGATCTCTTTGTGTTCTCAAATAATCCGCCGCGTCGTGATCTGGAGTCTAACGGTGCAGGTCTGCGAGCCTATTGACTACGCTCTCTGTAATAGGCACAATTTTTCAAGCTTTCACATAAGTCTACACTAATACCGCTTAAGTCCAAAACTCATGAATGATGTATTCTCAACCTAGATTGTCGATTATTTATTAAATTACTGTTAGTGCTTGTACTGTTGTAAGGATAAATTATATTATAAGCAAGGGTTGTATAAGGAGAAAGTCTGTCTATGTTTAATAACTTTTGTATAATAAAACTAAACACGATACTCTTCAAGTGGGAACTAAATTAAAAATTCAGAAATCTACTATCCGTCAGGTTTCTCTATGACACACAGTTACTAAAGTCAATCAGTATTTAAAGCGAAAATTTTTTAGCCACGTTGAGCACTTTTTGGTAGGAGAAAATGTTAAGAGTACGCGTCACCGCGTCACTGACATGATGACGTCACAAAACTCCTTTGGCCGCGTTGAGCACTTTTCGGTGGGGAAAATCTTATGCGTTCGCGTCACTGACATGCTAATGTTTCATGTTGACAATTTAATTTGGACATAAGAAATGAATGATGATGAGATGAGATTAATGAAATATAAAACATTCTAAGCTATAAGTATATATATATAGGTCCGCCAAAATGAATTGAAAAACAAAGAAAAACGTGACATTTACTAAGACTTCTACTATTCACCTATTTTTCTCATCAGATCTGCTCCAAGATAGTTTATAGATATATTATCGATAGATATAAAGGTGTGTGTGATGATATGAAAACAGCCTTATAATATTGTTATACTAACTTTTATACATATAGATACAAGATTTTATTTACTACTAGAACAAGAATAAAAAAACAGTACTTGTAATTATTGCTTATAATTAAGCGTTAAATACGTGACAAAGATTTAAATAAGCGTACCTAGTTTTCAGGAAATCCAATATAAAACTCAATAGAAGTAAAATTTACACTGTTATCTGATATCTTATTTGTTGAAATTAGTTTTTAGGCAACTATCAAGTCTTCGCAAGTTTTCGCATTTATAATATAAGTATAGAAGGATGGACAACTAAAATTACCTAACACAATTACTTAGATGATTATCTATGAAAAAAAGTAAATACAAACATGATAGTAATATTTAACATCTGAAAGACGAATGTAACTTTTTGATACAAAGTATTTTAGTTCATTTTCATCATTAACATTAAACATGACATTTTAGTTTATACTCTTAAAAAAGTCAAGGTCACAAATATCATTAATAGCACGACTTTGAAGACTATAAGACTTTACATTTCAGATTACTGTTAATTTTTCAGCGTGTGTAGAGGAAGTTATGCAAGACTGCGTGTCATTTAAACTACTCCAAATGTAATTACATTGCCAATCATTCAAGTACCATAATAGAGTGGACTGATTGTGTAAGGTTTAAAAACAAGCTAACTTGTGTAGTCATTTATGTAGGTTCTGCATATTTAGAAAGAATTTCGGAATGGAATAAGAAAAGCTTTATTCGTCTTTTACTTTTTGTCTACTACCTACTTAAAATTAATAACAGTACTTGAACATTAATCCTGTAAAGACAAAATTGGATTTGTTGAACACACTTATAGAGCTGATCTGTTTTAAAGCTTCATGTATCTATCCCCTTTTTATAATAAAATAATCTAAAAAAATATGTAACTGATATCTACAAAATATAATTATATTTTTGATAGATTTTATATTGTTTTATTTTTTGTATCGAGATTGAATTTCCCGCTGCACAGAGGCGCAAATCGACTATTTTTATTGCTACATTTTTTATTTAATAGAATATTTGTTAACTATGAAACATACTGTTCTCAACATTATTAGAACCAGAGAAAGACGTTCAAAGAGAATTACAAACCAGTCGTTACCAGGAGTGATTTCCAATGCAGAAGAGTAAATTATTACCTCAATGTAATGGAGAATATTATATCTTTTAAACCACAAATGCTTATAGAAAGTCAACTTGGCCTTGTCCTTTAAACTATTTCCTGAAAGCTGATCTGTTAAAGTTCTTAAAACATCTTGTAATTTGAATATCCTTTCTCTATATAAATTTGGGACATGCTAATTGGACTGGTAGCACGCGTAATTTTTCACACTGAGATGAACCTGACGCAAGTTAAAATCACAGGTCTCACCTGCATACAGCCAGCCACCTGTTAACTGCAACTCAGCAATATAAAAAAAAGAAAAGGAACGAGCGCCAGCCAGTGCAAAAAACGAGAATCCAAGACGACACGATTGGAAAATAAAAAAAGCTCTCGCCCACCAGATGGTCGCTTCGACACGTCGAGAAACCCGCTTTTGAGCAGGTTGTGGCTTACCATGCATATTTATTCGCGCTTTTGAATACAGGGAAAATTGAATAACAAATACGATTAATCGTTACGAACTGCGAACAGCCAAATGTCCTCTGAGCTCTCGATGGAGAAATTTATTCAAGGTCGTAAATTCCCCTCTCGGCAGCACTAAAACTGTGACCCGGCAGTAACGAGGTTCACTGTACTAATTACTTGTATTGCACTAGAAAGCTCTGATTGTATTGTATATTTTTAATCTCTATTTATCAAATATCTAAAGTTAAGCACCATAAGGTGGCAATGCAGATCTAACATTTTATTGCACCTTTCAAATTCGTTCCAAATGTGTTCATTTACTAAGCTGGCAGAAATTAATTGGCCATATGTTTTCGATACGTTGTTCATTAAATAGTCTATTTTAAAGACGATAAGACTCCATATGGTGCAATATTTTTTGTTCCGCTGTGCAAAAACAGGGTGGAACTACGCCGACAAAACAATCAAATAAGACGTAAAAAATCGGACGTACAGACCTGTTCTAAATTTAAATAATATGTCAAGTCATGTTATCACCTTGGTTAACTTGCTCGCTGTTTTATAAATTTGCACTTTTAAATAATAGGCTAATCAAACGTAACAGAATAAAAAAGTTTAGTTTTTGATATTCTGGGAATTTGGCTAGTCACTTTAAAAATAGATCGTATACCTTGTTTAAGGCAGTTTACACAACACTATGGACGAACTAGAGGTCAGGCAAATAGTTTCATCGTTGAGTTGTGACACCGGTCTGTAAAGTACAGCGAAGAAGGGACCGGAGTTGTTGATCACGTTGCGAGTATTAATTGCTTCGGCACTAGCTAGGAAATCGACCCGCCTCCGCAATTACTCCCTAGTTTACTAATGCTCGTGTAACTTATTGCAGACGATAGCAGCCGTCTCACGTCGCTCATTAATGGATAGTTTCCATTACTAATCGACTTCAAACAACATTTCACATTGTTCTTTAAGAGGTAGGCAGTCATCTAATTATCTTATTTATCTATTAATTGTACTGTTTTCTGTTGAATTAGTTTTTAACAGTAGGTTAAATTCATCATTATTTATGGCAAAGTATGTTCGAAATTCTTCCTTTCCTTTTCCTTTAATGAAATGAGTTGAAATAAAATGTATCAGGATTATCGGAACGGAGCAAAAATTCGATTTTTTTATAAAGGAATTTATTTTTTATATCTCAATTGCAAAGCTATCTTCTTATGTTATAAAACTAACCATTTAATTTTTATACAGCATGGTCTTGAAAATAACACTTCGAGACATGTGATAAAGATTTGATGTCGATCTTTTGTTTAGTGATGGTGGTCAGTGTTGAAGAACACAGGTGGTCAGGCGATACGGTGTGCAAGTCTCGAGTGGTTACCTGCGTGAGCACAGCGCGTGCGCACCTGTGCCCGCATGCCCGCTTACACTCGTAAATGATCATCACACAGATACACAGCAAGATGCCAACTCTTCTAGTGTTCATACTTTTGTTTAAATTCGCTACGTGCTCTCTGACCATATTATACACACATACAAACACACGCGTGCACAAGACGTGTAACGTAATGAACCTATTCATCACCATATCAGGTGAGAAGCCTGTTACTTCGAAGTGTATGTTTGTCACGAACTGTTTTTGATTTGTCTCGCAACATCATGCTAAGATCACACACTGAACTTAATATCTTCTGCGTATGAATTATAATATGATTCATAACATCAATAAATAATCTGAGGTCTTCCTATAACGAAACTCTTATAAAGGCAAAGGCTAAGTGGAATCAGGAATTCTATAATGAATAAAGTGATTTATACTGGTTTATATAATGTTATCAATAATAATTATCCACTTACGCATTTGACCGGAGGCAAACTGGCTACTGGTTAAACGGCTTCTGACGTGGTCAGTCGACTGTCTACTTCTGTTTACGTATCCGGTGTCATCTTATCAGAGAGCACATTAAGGTGTCAGTAATGGTTGTCACAAACAGCAAAAACTACCCTGGAGATTTAACAAATTAAAAGTGTAACATTTTGGCAACGATATTAACACAATATTTAGTAGTAAATTGGTATTTCCTTTATAACAGATCATTTATTATTAGTATGAAATTACAACGGACGTCAATGATTCAATAAAACGATGAAGATATATGAATACGCTTCACAACTTTTCAATAACATTTAATTGTAGGTACCTATATTAATATTTACCGTTGCATGTTTTGTGTCGTATTTAAATTGAATCAATGTATTTTTTAAGAATATCAGAGATATGTCTGTCTGTAACATGAACTGAATCAAAAACAAGATTCAATCATACGATAAAATAATAAATGATCCCACTCCGGTACATCAACACTTAAGTCGTTAAGGGCACTTCACTTCACATAACACTGCGCACGCGCTACTGGCATGCACTTACGTATTACGGTGCAATTGAGTTTTTTACAATTGTTGAGTCACTGTAATTAGTACATTTACAAAGCTTCAACTAAGTTGTTATTTCATTTTTGGGCTTAATTTACTAATTAATGAGAAACTACATGTTTATCAATAGTAATATCAATGAATCAAATTAATCTCTTCTGAGAAATAATGTCATTAGTTATTTACTGCATTAAATAAAATAAATAAATAAATATAAATATTTCAGACATCTAACACACAACGCCATCTAGTCCCAAACTAAGCAGAGCTTGTATTATGGGATGACTTGACAACAGATATAAACACATACTTTTTTTTGTAAATACATACATCATACATAGAAAACACCCAAAATCCGAAACAAACTTTTGTAGATCATGCAAACATTTGATCCGACCCGGGAATCGAACCCGAGACCTCAAGAAGAGCAGTCGCATACGCTACCGCTGCGCCACCGAGGCAGTCAAAATATATTTATTTTTTAGCATTAGCTAATATACTTTGAAATAACACGTTTGTGTACATATTTATGAACAAATATTGCATACAGATACTAGATAGATAATTTTATTGGTAAAATTAAAATTCCTATCTCTAAAATTTATTTAACTTTTAAGTACAATTAATGAATTTTATGTGAATTTCTATTAGATTTATCTATTGCTTCTCAAATTATGGATTTTATTGCATCTTTGCTATTAGGTATACATATTTTTAAAAACTACTTATGTAGGTATTATAGGAGCCAACGTAGTGTTTAATAATTTTATTAGATTATGAATACAATTCTTGTATATATGATATCGGGGGCAATAAATCGATCTAGCTAGGATCAATTTTTAGGAAATTTAGAAAAGAGAGGACCAATTTGATTGTCATCCAGGTACTGCTTGATTAAGAGCCTATACATTTTATAGGTAAATCAGTAAATTTCATAAAAGTCTTACCTGCGGGAGTATGATAACAAACACCGCTACACGAGAATTTTATATAATAGATCATAAATAAATTACACATAATTTGTACTATTTTTAAGATTTATTATATTATAATTTACGCTAACTTCTTGCTCTGTATTTTTGTCACTCTTGGCAATATATGTGCAGTTACAATGATAACGGACGATATAAATCCTTCGATCAGCACTATAATTCCTGTACACCAGTATCAAATAACTGAAATAAATTATTAAAATCAAACAAACGTTATTGCATAGTATATTCAATATAATCTCACAATGTAAAGTGATTTTGCACATACCTACATTAAATGTTGATTAATTGCTAAACATTCTCGCTATTGTCTTTCCTATTTATCTATGTCAGTTAATCGTAAATTCTATAAGATGAAGATGTCTTGGTGCTAGTCAAAGGTGTGAGAGTAGGAGAGAAATGCCTTGCAAAAGGACGACGACGGAATGACGAGGCTGCGTTGGATCTTATCGCACTTATCTGCTATATTGATTGCGCCCGTGTCGAAAGCCTCGCCGGACCAAAAGCAGCGCAGACGCAGATTGAAACCTGAACGTACGATGATTGATTATAGCGTAATGGACACCGACGCCTGCTAGCGACTCACTCAATACGGTATTTTAAGTACCAATATGAATGTACAATGGATTTTTTTACATGATCCTTGTATACGGTCCTTATCAATGTGCAAAATAGCTAAATTCTATAATTACAATTCTGGATTTTGTCTAATTGACGTATATCCCTGCTAAGATTAAATGCACTTGCTCCGTTTTAACTCCTGATTCGAATTATTTTTTACTCTTAACTTCTACTTCTTTGCCTTCTTGTGCGTTTTATCACGAGTAAAATTCAAAATACCTAATGTGCTTCTAAATATTAGATAATACTGATTTACGTCTTATGTATTATTGCATTCCAATCCATACAACCACGCACAAACCTGTCGAGTACCTGTATATTACCAATTACGAAAATTTCACGCTGTTATCGCTCCATAACGGTGATGTAATGAGTTTTAAAGAGTTTTTTCGATGCATGGAATTCAAAATCTTGGTAAACAGGCGGTATCTCAATCTGAAGATCCAAGATGTACCTACACCACAGACAACGGACGCCCTGAACTTGTTTATCGTGAGAAGTGTTCCCCGAAACATTCTTCACGCCAAGTGATTTATGATCGTATTCCGAAAACTACTAAACTGGAAATTGATTCAGTTATATTCTCTGCATACTCGACTTAGAGGTCCTTGCACCGTTTTATTAAACTAGAAATAAATTAGTCGTTAAGCTCTCAAGCAAACAAGTACTTATTATTTATAATTACGTTGTTATATAACAAACATCAAATTACTAATATATAGATTTCTTTATTGTGCAATAAATATACATTAATAATTCTTATTATAGTCATAAATATATTTAAATTAAAATGTAATATTACGATACACAGAAGAGGTAAATATTTTGTCACAATATCTTGACCATTATTATGAATAATACAGGGTGATAAAGCTGTAAATTGTGAGTACGTGAGTTCGAGGCACTCAAAAGACATATCCGTCCTCTGGGCCGCGTGTCCATTCAAATGGCACTATCGGTCACCGTCAATTTAGCCGTCGAAACATTTGGCTCATTTGCACTTGTCGTGATTTCGTGATTGATCCACTTCTGTAACATTTAAAGGTGATATTTATACATAATGTACCATTAACTTTTAATGTCGCGATTGTTACATTTGACGATAATGCACGACGAGATAAGAAAATCATTTTAATTGGAGTTCAGATCATACTATATTCATATTTGGTTAAGATATTTCCCACAGTTAGGTTAAAAGGAAACTAGGATGACTGAATGTGTGAACTATATCTCTTGTTTGTATAGAGGAATTGAGGCTGTTTAAGCAGTTACTGCAGTGGCTTTGATCACATTTTTAAATTTTTAGAAGTATTTTTGATGTGCTCAAAGGCTGTTGATAATCACACCTTGATGATTGCCACCGCAATAGGCCTTTTTTTAGAAAGGAGGTTTTGGTCTACTATATAAACCTGGCCAGAAGCTTTAGTACAAAGTCTACGCCAATTCTGCCTTCTGTTTGAAGTGTTTCTTTTATAGTCTAAGGGGTAAACGAGCAGACGTTTTGCCTGATGGTAAGCGATGCCGCTGCCCATGGACACCCGTAACACCAGAGGTGTCACAAGTGCGTTGCCTGGCCTTTGGGGGATGGGGAGGGGGATAGGGGGAGGAGTAGGGGTATGTCCTCACTCACTCGATGAAATCAGCGCAAGCGCTGTTTCACACCGATTTTCTGAGAGGCCGTGGTATCACTCTGGTCGAGCCGGCTCATTAATGATGAAGCATGTTATACTCTTGCTTAGTTAACTGCCTTAGTCAGCTCTTACGACACGCACAGATAAAATAGGGGTAGTGATACTCCGAATTATCAATCCGCCGCAACATGGACAATACGAATAGCATGATATATAGACATACTATATCTATATCTAAGGGTTAGCGTCGGTCAATCACAGTAGGTTGCCGAATATGATGAGTATGAAAGTTTATAGCGAAAAATGGAAAGGCTCGTTACAAACTCAAAAATAGAAATCTAAATCTAGTTCAAATTATGCTATCAGTTATATGATTGGTATGGACGTGGACATTGTGGTCTAAGTATAGGTACATGCGCGTAAGGTAACGGCGCGTGACGTCCACCTGTCGTGTGCGCGGCGCGTGCGCACCTCCCGCGCCAACTGCCAACCGGCGGCACGCTCAACCGTGGCCGCGCCTGCACTTGATGCCGCTGCTGCTGCTTACCGGCGCCCGAGCTCACCGACCGTGGACAACCAACACACACCTGACGCACGCTCACATAGCGTCACTTACGTGTTGCTATGACAATATGTTACCTACATACGCTACACCTGAACGATCAGCCCATGTTATTAATAGCTACATTTTTTCAATAAATTTGGTAATTCAAATAGCAATTTCGATTTTCAGCTAGAAATAGTCAAATTCAAGGTCAAAGGTTCCGTTTACTATTCTTATCTAATTATTGTATGCCTGAAGTTCTGTATATCTATAGTGTGTTTATATCCGCAAAAAATTATGGAGTAGTTTAAAACTCTTCGCTAGAAAATTCATTACAATAAATCGGTATCTATGAGGCATGTAAGATGAGTATTTTAGCTATTGTAGTGTTTTAACTGAAAGGACAAATCACTTCAATAATTGTTGTATAATTTTAAGTTTACTATTTTTCATTCTCCACATTCATTCGTTTACTATTTATAAAAAGACATTCTACCTGCAGTCTCATTTTAGTATTACCAAGTGAAGTGAAGAATCGAGTTCGTAAACTGATATGCGTTTTTAAGTGTAAAGATTGTTATAGCTACCGTTTTACAATTATTAGTTCCAAATAGGCACAGCTATTCCTGCTTCTAATTTATTTTTTTAAATATAAATAATTTTTTTTAAAAAACTTCTTCCACATTAGGAAAAAATCCAGTGTTGCTGAGATTTTGCAAACATGCATGAAACGGACACAAAGAATACCCAGACACATAACAACAACTTGTGGATCATACAAATATTAAACAATATTCCATGTGGAGTTTGAACCTACAACACTTGGAAGTGCCAACCGCTTATACCACTAGGCCAAACGTGCAGTCAATTTGTTTATATTTATATATTTTACCTCAAAAAATATAGAAGCTACAGCATTTTGTATTGGCCGACTGAGCAATGTTATAAAATTTATAAGTTATGAAAACTATTTGATAAACATTCACAGACTTACTTGTTTACTCAATTAATAGTAGAAAAGTGAACATAAAGATACGCTGCTAAACGTTAATACGTTTAATATGCTGACAAGTGTCTCTATCAATATTTTTTCTATTTAATCCCAAATGGCGTGTGGTAAAGAAATCATGCGGGTGCCCACATAACAGCTAGATATTCACCTGTTACATGTATGGTAGAAATAGGCTGTTATTGTATTGAATATATAGATAGTCCATGCATTTTAAAATGTACATTTTTAAATATATTCAAGTTCTGCTTTTGATGACCCTGGTTTAACTATACTACTATAAATTAGTATATGGCAGCTAATTTTGCAATTACATATTTTAAGAATTGAGTTCTTTCTTGTTTTTTTAATGAATTGGCTATTGATAGCACTATCGATATTGTTACTTTCTTTTCTAATAGACAATTAAACCTGTGACGAATACAACAAATATTGCAAAAACATTGAGCTTTATTAATTACTTTTAGTTCTTTATGACATGATCTTAAACACAGATAAGATAGTAGTTATACCCCAGTAACTTGGTTTTACAGAAGTTTAAAGGAAAAAAGTAGTCTCTCATTCAGGTTGGGTAAATCACAAATCTATATTAATATAATAAAGCTTTTGTTGTTCATTCAAATGTAAACCTCTGTCACTATTCGTCAGTATTGATTTATTTTTTAAGGGTAGATAGATAATTTATCCGCGTAGTGACGAATTAAGAATACGCAGTGTCACATACGACTAAGGCAGTAAAAGAAGAGTACAACAATGCAAAGACAAGACAAACTTGAAACACGCCTTATATTTAACCGTCTAGCCAGCTTGGTGTAATAGGCCAAAACTTTCTTTTTAAGGAGAGCCTAAGTCCAGTGGACTGAGACAGGCTGCTGACATGCGATGTGAGATAGATTTATTTGTGAAGGAGTAATATTGGCCATAAAACATTACGATCTTAGGTCCCAAACAGTGACTACGAAGCAGCGGAGAACAGCTAGCAAAAGTTTCCGGTGTTGCCATTATTAGAAAATTTTACTTAATTCCTAGTACTAAAAATAATTTTGCGTAGGTATCTATTGGCTTGTGAGGCAAGACATTAAAATCTAATATTATTTGTTACTTCTCGGCCTACATTATAAAACATCAAATGTTTGGCAAATCGTGTGGGCTTTATAAATTGATATATTTGTATAAAGACTATAAATAAAAGCAATAAAACAAGAAAACATGCAAAAATATGAAGGATAATATCGGCACACTGGGTGGCCGCAGTGAACAAACAACTAGATCGCCTACGCTAACTTCATTCAGGCAAAGGTTATCAGAGACCATGCAAAAGAGTTTACGCAACATGTTTTAAGTAGACAGTCACTGTTAAGATAATAACCATCATTAAACTAACAATTTGTCAGTATCAACTGACGCGGCTGATTGAAAATAACATCAATATAATCGTCTCCGCTTCGTTGGAAAACTGTTTACGGATGGTTTTAATTTCTCTATTTCAAAATTTCGAAAGACTAAATTTATAGACAATAAAAGTATGAAGTATATAGAATTAAAATTACCTTAAATATAGCAGTAGGTTGTGGGAAATAGGTGAAACAATTACAACACAAAAAAATTTTCTGTAATTACAAAAGTATTAAATAAAAATTAACTCATCCGCTGAGGAATGAACAATTCGAATTTATTCCTTTTTGTAGAGAACAAAAAATGTTGGGTTTTACAACAACCTGACGGATACCATTCAGATGTGATGATGATGATGTTCTCCTAGCCAATTACGTCCACGGCGGCCAGTCTCAACGGAGACCAGCCATCTACCCAGGACATATTATAGTGGACAAATGTGTGCGCATACACAGGTGCACTCTCTGTTCCCTCTCTCTCTGGGATCTCTCTCGATGGGACGGTTAGCCGATACGATCAGGGAGAGATCAGGCGCAAGACTGACAGTTTTACGTGCACTCCGAAGCATAGGGGTTCAGACCCCAACTTTCAAACTTCGAGCTGTTATTAAGTATTTATATAATTAGAAAAACTCAATGACACTTTTGGCCCGACCCGGGATCGAACCCGAGACCTCTTGATTGGCAGTCGCATACTTCAACCGCTAGACCAACGAGGCAGTATATTAAATATATTCAAGTTGAAGAGATGATAAAGGTCTTTAAATAACGTTTGCAATTTGTTTCTAACATCTAAACGAAACGTGTTAATCAAATCATATAATCATAAAGATTAATGCGTGTGAACCTGTTTGGTATAAACAGAAAACCTTTTCTTTAACGTACTATGGGAACGGAGTATAACAATTGGCACTTAAATCACTATTAGGATAAATCAATGTTAAGAGGACATTGTTGGAAAGTTTTACTTTAAATTATGTGAGTTAAAAATTCAACGGCTTGCGGGTGAAAAACTGACGAATTTACTACGTATGCGAGGCACGTGCTAGACGTGTGCCGGCGCGTGGTGCGCTTCACCGCCACGCTCCAACGCCCGACACCCTCTAGACCACTACCCCTATAGCCAACTCGGTATTACCACTTTTTACAGTTCCTACAAACGCTCTTCTAACCGTCATGTGCATGACAGTTGGACTTAGACACTGATAAGACTGCTTCGGTATTAACATGTTCGTGTAATTAAAAACAACATACCACAAACAGCAACGAGCATATTTTAATATATTAACTTGTATGGCACATTTTTTATTGTTAGGTTAGTGTTATCATTTATCATCTGACCGTATAAATACAACAAGTACAAATACAAAACGAATTAGTTCGTAAATTCGAATGTAAACAGGTTTATATAAATGAATGCAGGTATTGTAAACAAAAAAGATGGTGACGGCCAAGAATTCTGAATGGTAAGGACCACCTTACCATTCAGAATTCTTGCCCGCTTACCATTCAGAATTGCTGACCACAGCAGGGTTGTAGGTTTGTTACTCACTACTTCAGTTAAATCGCACAATACATAGAATACAATACATAACTAACGACATTTAAGACGAAATATAAAGGTGAGCTTCAGATTTATAAGCTATTACATATATTATATAATTATAAAAAGTGTAAACGGATACTTGAAAAATAATCAAATATGCATAAAGAGATATAAATAAACCTACAGTTAGTAAGAATTTTTTTGAAAGAGCTCGCTAATCCTTGGGCTCCAGTTGCATATGAATATCTTTGGCAATCGTTAGGAATAGTTGAGGCCCAAAAAAGTCCGACAGCGGTTTTACTACCGAATCACCTTCAATATCGCATAGTACTTGGTTTGTGAAGGTCTCGGGGCAGTTCAAAACTTCACGTTAAAAAATGTAAGTTCAACCGTATCGTAGTAAATTTAAAGGCTATCCCAACGTAGTTTGAGAAAGGCTTTTGAGGAGAAAATAAGTAAGAATTCTTTTAATGCCAATAACAGCCATCTCCTTCCAGGTAATTTAAGAAAAAATTCCCGAATCAGTACATCTGATCGGTATGTAATTAACAATCCTAAATATATCAACATAAATAAATGATAAATACAAATAAACCAATACTAAAAAAACATTTGAAATAGTAAGTTTTAAAAACCCTTATCCATTTGGATGGTAAAAACATTACTGCAATTAACTTGAATAAATAAGAGCTTGTACTGTGAAATCTATTCATTGACTGATGGAATACTTACATACAATTAAAATTTTGTAAAAGTACAGATATTATATATATATTTTAGAAAACACCCAAACTCAGAAACAAATATTTACAGATCACATAATCGTTTGGTCCGACCCGGGAATTGAACCCGAGAACCCAACTCAGCAGTCGCACTGCGCTAGTACTGCGCCACGTTCAGTTACGTGTGTGGCTTAAACCATAACCGCAGCGGTATGAACTGGTGGTAGCACTAACGACGCTTCATATTAATTGATTTGCTTAAAGGTTTTCATCAACATTTTATAAAGTTAGTGGCTGCAGATTTTTCTTACTTATGTTGTTCACTTTTCTGTCGTGGATTTAAGAGTTAGTTACCATAATATTGATATTCAAATCCGCATCTGCTTTATCATGGCAAAAAGTATGATAAATAGTCTCAAAAAATTTCTAACGTACCAATGGGTAGGGTAGGTAAAGGTTATTTTGAATAAATATACTAAACATCTACATAACATCCTTCATTACTCAGCTGTATATTAGGTACTTGTTTCCTTAGCAACTAACCATTTCAGTCCAAATGTACGCCAACAAGTTACCATAAAATGGAATGACCAAGTGAGTTGTTTTTATTAAAGAACAAAACGTCCAAATAATGACCGTATCCTTGCATTAGTGGGTGAGCTTGTATTCGTAACAAAATTTGGAATGGCTGTATATAAAATTCCTTATAAGTCCAATAATGCACTATTGTATTCCGCGGGCAGTGCTACGCGCGATGCGACAGAGCTCTGCACGGCACGGCTCGGCGCGATGGCGACGCTGCGCACACGCAGTGTCGATGCGGGGGCGGTGGCTCGGCTAAGGCGCACGGTTGCCGTATTTTATTTATAATTACGGACGACGACCCGAGACCCGGACCTGTCGCGATTTCACCTGCTATTATTGCCATTTTATTCATTGTTATTGCATTTATTACGTTGCTTGTTACAGATTTTACTGTCTGTAGGTTTTAACGAATGGCTCTTAATGATGAGACTATATTTCTGTGCTGATTTCTCCTTATAAACGCGCACGTGTAACGATCTCATCTTACAGTGAGCGGTGCCGATTTAATTGATATGATTAAGTTTTAATGTTCCACCAATCCTGATACACAATGTGAAAAGAAAGTAAAGGAGAATTCGCCATTAATGTTTAACTTTCATATAATAAACGTTCTTGTTCCTTCAGTTGATATTGATGATCCTTCTCGTTAATTGTTAATATTCTTGGGGTATCATATTGATCGACTCATGTCAGGATACACTTTCTTTATCTGCTCGCTTTATCTGTTGCATACAATTGGTACAGATGTTACGTGAAATATGCAGGCATAATGGATGCAATTGTGACCATATTAGCATTTTATATTTCTTTAGCATGTTAACAGACTTTAGTGTAGTAGCGAGTTATTCTGACTACTGAGCACACGTCTGGCATTCAATATCTACCGTTGCTATGTACAAAACACACGTGATTTTTCTTTACGAATGTATTTATCAATATAAGTATCAATAGGATCGAGCTGAGGGAGAGCCATGCCTTAGCACGAATAGGCCGGCTCGACCAGAGTGATCCCAGAAAACCGGTGTGAAAAAACGCTTGCACTATCCTTCACCGGGTGAGTGAAGATACAGGAGGTATATACCGCAATCCCCTCCCCCCCATACCTTTCCGCATCTCCCAAAAGCCGACAACGCACTTGTGACGTTTCTGGTGTTGCGGGTGTCCATGGACAGCAGTAATCGCTTGTTTACCTGTGGCAAACCAAATGGTGATGGTTGAGTAGTACTATTACCAACAGGAGACAGTTGGATACGAGGAAATAAATTGAACATATGAAACATATCTTAATTAAAATCCTGATATCTGATATAAATACTCGTCCACGGTTTTCCACTCGCTGTGACGATATTCTATACGTGCTTGTTATTCATTTGCTGTTGCTAGGAATTATTGTAAAACTTTATGTGTTTTGGACGTAGCATCGAAAGCTAAGTACTGTACCGAGTAACTAGCTAGTAAGCTTTTATATGTTGGCTATGTCGTTATATCCATGTCCAGAATCAAAGGATCTGTATTGTCAATTTCATCCAAATCGGTCCATCATCAAAATCATTATTCTTCGCTTGCAGTCTACGTTATTAGTACGCTATAACTCTGAAAACGCGTATATTTTACGTACGTACGTACGTAATATCCCTTTAAAATCACAAGTAGTTAAAGCATTAAGGCTTATTAATTTACTATTATTTAATAATCATATTGCAATAAAATTAGTTAGGAAGCCTCCCTTTAATCAAAACCCATTTTAAACAAATGTGATTACGAATTTAATACTTGCACCAACATTATTCAAGCGCAGAATTTTGTGAACACAACAAACCTACTCTTTAGTGTTAATGTTTGCAAATGTTACACTGGTGTACAACAATAAGGCATTCAAGCAATTGTTTGTGTCGCCTACGAGCCTCATATATAACCTTATTTCCTCGGTGGCTGATTAGTAGCCACTTTGTGGAGTTATTTTACGGCTATTAACTTATGTGTGGGGTGATCTACTATGCGTATAGAGGTGTAATATCGGAATGACATAATTGGATATGCGTTGATTTATCGACACGTTTGTGATGCAGTGTGTCGGCGCGGCAGGTCGGAGGTGAGAGCCGGCGCCCGCTGCCCGCCGCGAGTGCTCTCCGCGCGAGGTGCGCGCCTCCTACGCGTGGTACCGTTACACACCGGTTAATTTTTATGCAGACACGAGATTATTGTATTAACGCCCGCGCCCTCTAGTCGCGTACAAGGAAACGATGCGAGAACAAAAGCTCGCTTCGATTTGATCCAAGTAACTGTCACGGAACGATGTGAAATGAAAAAATTACTTTGTGCCGCGAGCGTTTTGTAATAATCATATTAAATTCGTATCACAATTTCACGTATAAATAAATGTCATGTCACTCACGAACATGTTGATAACGGACTTACATTCGTGTCTGATTCACATTGTGTTTTATTTATTGTTATATTATATATATATGGAGAGCAATAAATGTTGCTCATGCACTATAATGCATGTGTGTGGTTTTATTTCAATAATTAAAAATTCTTTTTTAGTCAATATTCTCCAAAAAAGTTCTATATTTAAAAGCCGCCTTTATTTATGTCATAAGTAGAAAGTTATCATATTTTTATAATGCGATATTTTCATCCCTATAGATGTACCACATTGCTATTTCTTTAATTTATTAGTAACGTGGGTCACTCACACGTAATAATCCTTTATGACATGGAAAAAAATGCATTTACACTAAGTAATACAATTAATTTTTAATTTTGGACAAGAAAAATAATTAAGAACATTAAGATGGAATATCATTTAAAAATATTACCAATATCCTTATTTATATTCTACTAGTATAACTTCTAAACGTAACTTGAATACTAAATAAACAACGAACTATAGTTTATTTACTTATCAATATAATATATTTCACTAGAATTATTCATGAACGAATATAGAACTTTTGTTACATTTACGCCTACAAAAGACATCAACGGCCTTAGCTTATCATAAACGTTAACACGAATGTTCTATTATAAAGATGAAACATTTTAAATGGCATTAATACAGCTAATTTCAACATGTAAATGTATTATTTATAATAACGACGTAAACCAGCATCGGTAGTTATAATCTGGCATTCGGAACTTTCAATTCACTCATTTATATTAATAAATAAACAAAGATTATGGATTGCGTAGGATGAAGCGTGACTCATTTCTGAAACATCTCGAAGCTCGTAATAAAAACATAGTGGAGTATAATGCGGACTGTTAAGCACCCGGCGCTGCCAACATTGGCAACCGATTTTAATTACGCACCACTGTAGGAATAGGTAAGTTATATGAATATTAAATGGATTCACAATTAACTTTCAACCTGTTTTTCATTAGTTTCATTAGCTTTTAGTACGAGTTCTCTCCGTACTCGTTCAGGTTGGCGTTAATATTGATTACAATGACTGACATTAGTGACAAGTGAATACAAAAATAGTACTTTTTTCTGATTACACTTCTTTTAAGAGAGTAAAACATGTTATAACTCAGACAAATATAAGTTTATAGAATATTATTGATAAAATTACATAAAAATGGACAGCACTTATAGGAGTTCAATCAATATGAAAAATTTCTTATATTTCTGTAGCGTTAGTTGGCTGATTCTTTTATAAATAAGTACCAAAGATATCTAATATTAAAAAGTAACTGTTTCAAAATGTTTATAATAATAATATAACATTTATTTCTCTCATCACAAAGATGAACACAATATATGAAGTACAGAAATAGTTCAGTCAGTTCAGTATGGCATATATGTAAATTACGCCGTAGGAGAGCCTCGCTTCGGCATGCATGGGCCGGCTCGCCTGGAGTGATACCACAGCCTCACAGAAAACCGATGTGAAAAAGCGCCTGCGCTGTGTTTCACCGAGTGAGTGAGGATACCGGCGTCCCATAATTCAACCCTTCCCCTGATCCCCCTTCCCAATCCCAAAAGGCCAGCAACCCACTTGTGACGCCTCTGGTGTTACGGGTGTACATGGTCGGCGGTAATCGCTTACCATCAGATGATACGCTTGCTCGTTTGTCCCCCTATTCCATAAAAAAAATGGTTCGTGTGTTTACTGTAAGTGCAGTATAATTCTGAATTATTATTTTTGCAACGAACCTGTGTAGACAGTGAAGTTAATTTAATGCATTGAATAAATTTAATTTCTTTTTTTATTGAAAAAAAACAGATACTTTATTGAACATCCTTAACTTTTTTAATCGTTAATTGAAATATAAAGACTAATTAAAATTTTTGATTGTAAGCACTCATAATTATTAACTTGTTTAAATGTACTTAAAAGCTTACTATATAACTTGATGTATTAAAAAGGAGAAAGGGTGAGAGTATGCGTGTATGGTACAGATTTAACATTTTACTAAATATGTTGTCACAAAGATAATTATTCAATCATTTAAAGTATATATTTTGTACACCAAATAATTCATATATAAACATAACACTCACATATATGCACGACAATAATTTGAGAATAAAATTTACGTTCAAATCGTAAAAGGGTAAACTTGAATAATTAAAGAAACTCGTAGCGAATAACAAGATGACTTTGTGTTCTGTGATATCTAATCAGTCTCGTGCTCTTACAGCTTGATAGCGCCCAGTAACTAGTAGTCATATCTCACAACATCCTAACCGCATCTAATTCCTGGTCAATAAATTGGAAATGCGCGACTTTGTATCTATGACAATACGATATAAACATCTAAGGTTGTAAATATGTACTTTCATTCAAATCTGTTTATTGTCTAGATATAAAGCTAAGTGTACGCAATCACACTGGAAAGCTTTAGGAAATAAAGCATCGGAATCCATTTAGGTATACCCACAAAGCATCGCTACCGGTGAATAATCTTTTCAGAGTCGTTGAAGCGCGACGTCGCACCGCCCACGTGGCCCTGAGGCGTCCACCGGCCGTCCATAGCTCACAAGCTACGGTGTCTCGCTTATTGACACACCATTGTACTATTTATTGACATTTTCATTGGTTCTTCTTGCTTGTAACTGGTGAAAATATATTCTTTAAGTCAACGCTCAGTGTGATTATTAAGTACTTTACGAACTGTCAAGTGCTTCTGTAGAGACACTGGACAATGAGTGGACATGCTTCCAGTAGTAAAAGTAAAGTAATGTTGTCTCTTGTATACGTAAGCCAAGAAATATATACATACAGATATTGAGATTAACTCAAAGTACCAATTTGCAGCCGGGTTTTGAGATCTGTGCTTTCTGTATAGTTTGCTAATGTTCTCAATGAAAAAAGATGTCTTTGCAGTATTAAGAAAATATAATTTGCTTCATTTATTTAAAAAGAATTTGGTATCAGCGATTACCCCCACAAGTGACATCAAACGAGCCTTCTTACCACATCGTGTCATGAGCCATCTTACCACTCAGTAATGATCTGACAAACACTTAGGTACTGATAATTTACAAGACGACATAGTGAGAAACCTTCCACCGCTAATTATAGTTTTTATTACTAACACGTATTCAACATATCTATCTAGAGATATGTAGTGTAGAAAGTGTAGTCAAGGGCCTAGAAACGACCTTGTAATTAAAATAGCATTCCACAGTGAATCTTTACAGTTTCGCTATGTTTCTCCGTTATTCTGCCTGATTTCCACTTAGCACAAAAATCTCGAATACATATATAAGTATTTATTTTCAGTATAGCAAGTGGAATACTAGCAAATTCATATCACGAAGGGCGTTAAAAATTTAAGTCTTTTAATAAACTTAGCAACTTGTTTCTGGAATCTATCGCACGCAACACCGCTATCAAAGTCTACATGATTATCAAAGTTAGATATCCTGTATCCTGTTAACTGAGAAGTGTTAGAGCATATTCTCCAAGTTTGTAAACTCTTTTAAAGGTTTTACTATTGATAAGTTTTGATTAATTTAATCGGTCAAGAGCCTATAAAGAAAAACGTCATAACTAACTAACTAAAATACATTTAATTTGTAAATCCCGAACCCTGTAACTGAGAAGTGTTAGAGCATATTCTCCAAGTTTCCAACTTATCAACAGTAAAACCTTTAAAAGAGTTTACTCTAATAGTAAGAGTAAAAGAGAGAGAGATAAGTTTTGATTAATTTAATCGATTACGAGCCCATAAAGAAAAACATCACATAAAACTAGATGCGATGTAGAGATGTGGAATCAGAGATCTATCTTGAATCTGTGCTATAAGATACAAATAGTTTAATTACTCTGCTATGAATGCATTGCGTTAGATGAGTAAAGTAAACTTCTAACATTTTAGTTGACAGTGGTTTATACTTAATGGAAAACGATCTCTAAACCTTTTCCGGTACTTGACAAACAAATAGTTCCCAAAGCTCATTGCTCAATTCTCATGGACCGCAGACCAAAGACACTATTTACATTGATATTACAACAACCACCTTAACGAAAATGATAAAATTAAAATAACTTGAATTTTTTTTCACTGTGTATACTTTATTCATAGAAACTTTATAACTCGTTTTAACTTTCACGTGAAAAAATAACTGACCTCATAAACAAACAAAAAATTAGCAAAGGATAACTCATTATCTTTATTTATATAAACTACTTACAGGCTACATGTATAATGAAACCACACTTGAATAACTGTAGTTACAATTAATAACACGCTTTTATTCACTTCACATATATGTTTGTTTATTAATAAACGACATTTGAAACCTTTTTTTCATATTTATTTATACTTGTGGTATACGCCCAGTGGTCAAAATTCGACCATAATAGTTTTTTCATTTTTTTTTAATTTCTGCATACCTTCTTGACATAAACTGTTCCGAATTTCACACTCGACTATCGCATAATCTTCGTAAAAAGGGGTACAAAGTCTTTTCTTTGCTTATCTGAGGACACGGTAGTGGCCCCGCCAAGTCGAGCAAGCAAAGAGAACGCCACGGCCGGAGCTTCTTTTTTTCGAAGCAGTTCAAGCCATTTTCGACCACCTATAAGTGTATTATGGCTAAAACTAGAAGCCTGATTTTTCAGTAATCCAGCAGATCTTGTATAAACACAATATATTATAAATTTTATTCAATTTGAACCAGAAGGTTAACAATTATAACTAGTCAAAATATCCCAATTTTTGTCATTCACTCACTGACTTTTTGATCGATTTCAAAACTCTAAGGTACTTCTAGCAGACATAGAAGCTTAAAATTTAGAATACAAGTAATATATAGTAATTGAATCTAAAATATTTTCAAATTTCGGTCCAGTTTTCTAGATACACCAACTGCATAAATAACTTTGTAATTCTATATAAATATATAGGATCACAAAGTTATATTTGCAGTGAATGAATCAGTGCACCTGTATATGCATAATTTAATATTGCAATAATAGGTGCAGAATTATAAACTTGTAAAATGGTCAACGGAATGAAAAAGCAAGAATGGGAAATATCTTATGAAGTAGTACTAAAATTTCACGAATTATTAAGTATATATCTTTAATTATATATATAATTAGTAGTATAGTCCGAAATTGCCAAAAAGGAAAAAAAAACAAATTACACTAAGCTTGATGTTATAATTTTCTGCTAGGCACATTTACCGTAACTGGCTCGGTGGCGCAGTGGTAGCATATGCGACTGCTGTGCTTGAGGTCTCGGGTTCGATTCCCTGGTTGGACCAAATGTTTGTATGATCTACAAATATTTGTTTCTGAGTTTTGGTGTTTTCTATGTATAATATGTATGTATTTAGAAGAATAAAAAAAGTATTTATGTATTCATATCAGTTGTCTAGTGCCCATAATACAAGCTCTGCTTAGTTTGGGACTAGATGGCGTTGTGTGTCAGATGTCCGAAATACTTATAATTGTTGGTCTATCTATATCTCTGCACATTTTTGATATTTTTAAAAGTATCCATTTATATATATTATATAAGACTCAGTTCTCCTTCCATAAAAAGTTGTGAGATCAATGCAATACCAAGTCAAATAAAGAGATTCACAATAGCATTAGATAATTAAATTTAATATATTTTATATTACATGTCAGATATATTTGTTGCTTGTTTTCATGCGATGTGATTTACCACCAGGGAGTTCGAAAAAATATTATGGTAGAATTTTGACCATTGTATACCACAAGTATAAATAAATATGAAAAAAAGGTTTCAAATGTCGTTTATTAGTAAACAAACATATATGTAAAGTGAATAAAAGCGTTAATAGTATCCAAAAGAATATAATATATATAATTAATAATAGTACCTATAGTTATTCAAGTGTAGTTTCATTATACATGTGGCATGTAAGTAATTTTTTTTTTATTATATTTAAGCATCAAAATGACTCTGCCCTGCCTGATGGAAAGCATGAGCAGAATCCAAGAGTGGTGGTCACCATCCTCAATGCGAAAAAGAACAATGCAGCATGGTGACCCACACTATGGCGGCCTGGGGGGAAGGGGGATGGTGAGGGAGA
This sequence comes from Hyphantria cunea, assembly GCA_003709505.1. Taxonomy (NCBI): domain Eukaryota; kingdom Metazoa; phylum Arthropoda; class Insecta; order Lepidoptera; family Erebidae; genus Hyphantria; species Hyphantria cunea. The sequence goes on from PKRV01000478.1 coordinate 220,192, forward strand.
TAGGGGGCGTTGGATCGGGGTATGGGCCTCCGGTATCCTCACTCACTCGATGAAACACAGCGTAAGCGCTGTTTCACACCGGTTTTCTGTGAGGCCGTGGTATCACTCCGGTCGAGCCGGCCCATTCATGCCGAAGCGTGGCTCTCCCACGGTAAAAACTTTGCAGTAATGTTTTCCAGCATATTTTGATCCCTTGTTTACACTCTGTATCTGACGTCATCACGTGGAAAGATATATATATACAAGTAAAAATGTTAATTATATATTCCTTATGTTTCTAGTAGTTAATATAGGTAAAGAAGTTAGGAATGTTGTAGAAATTTGTGTTAGATCATAAATACATTGAATTTTATGAGCATTGAAATTTATTTCTTGTATTAGAACTGGGTCATAAGACATCAAACTCAATAAACTAGAGAATTATTCTTATTTATAGTTTATGATTTAGTTACTTACTGAAAGCGTGTTTAACTAAAATCATTACATTTTAAATTCATCGTTATGTTTTTATTGTTAATTTGTTTTAATTGCTTTATTTTTGGATACTATTGTCGTAAAATTTTAAAAGGGAATTCTATATACCTATTTTATATACAGAAATAAAACAGGTGATTCAAACAGATATTATAATTTGTTGCAATAAGTTAGTATCTATAAAATCGCAACAAGACGGGCTTATATAGGTATATATAAAATAGTCAATAAAGTAATTAATAGGTTCTAATCATAGGTATGATTAGAGCCTATTAATTACTTTATTGACCATTTTAATAGTTACTTATTAATCGTGCTACAATTAAATTATTGTGCAAAACACTTTATAGATAAAATTATTTTATTACACGTATCTATTAAAGTAATCAACACTTCAATAAATTACGATGCCCAACTTTGATATAGAGAGGTTTCGACCAGTTGATAGTTCACTTTGAAAATGTTGTCATGAATACTTGAAAGATAAAGGCTTGCGGGCGGAAATCCCTTACATCGGAGCTAACATTTGTGTGTGAGGAGATTATAAATCGTCACAATGTCATATCAAGAGTGGGTTAGGTAATTTATTGAGAGGTGCGCATTGAAATCACATTTATTTGTGAGCACGCGCCGACGCGCGACGTTACAAATCATGCTTATCGCGGCTTGACTTGGTCCATTGCCGCCGCCAGTGCTAAATCTAGACGGATCTAGATATTTACGTACATGACTCCTCACCGACTTACTATTGTACCTAGTTATGTATGCCCAAGTGGACCAGGTTGCGCAACTCTGCTAGGTGTTACTTTACGAGTACACACGTTCTAATTTTTATCTATCTAAAATCTTCGTACTACATTAATAATGATTCCAGTTTAAAAGATATAAATAATTAAACATAACAATGCCAAAGCTCTTCTCGAACGAGGTCGAATTAGTGTCGAAACTCGTTTGCTTTATCTTTAAGGAGATCACTTATAAGTTATAACTAATAGAAAAGTTCAAAGTTCTATTAGACTATTAGGTGTGAACTCTAATTGGTACCGCATATCAGCGATCGATATCAGATTAGATAATCACGATGCAAATAGGAACAGAATTAATTAATGAGAATGCATTGGATTGGCTGTGGTACGACGACGCAGCGCACGCGCCGCTCGACCGCGCGCCGGTGGTCGTTGGTGACCAATCACTGAGACTCGCACTCGCATTCGCGTTCTTAACACGTCTTCACTCTGCTACTAATTGGCATTCGTATAAAATCAAATAGACCCCCTACGGCTGTTGTAATAACAGCGTATGTTCTTGCATAATCAGCATAGTTTAACAAGTGCCTAAAACCAATTTCGCTAACACGACCTAAATTGGATCACTTCGTTATTCATTGGTTTGGCAAGACCCCTTTAAAAAAGGCTAGCTTCTAATTCTCTAACTTCTAATTAAACTTCGTTAATAGATCTAGCTCTTACTGATAATTTTCAAAAAACTAAAACAGCCCACAAACAGAGAAATATTTTAACCTGAATTTTTTTTTTTGAAACTCAGTTGATTAATCTGTTTCATTTTGCTTAATGTTTCTATTTGCCATGTATGAAATAAAGAAATGGATAACTCCAAACATAATATGTACATTTGTGTACAGTTGTATCATTTGCATATTTGTGACTCATCCTCTGTTTTAACTTTGTAATTTTGCATGTATACAATAAAGATATATAAAATATTATTGTATATGGTGGTCATTAATTTAGAAATATTATTTTTGCAGAGCAGATAACAAACTTATACCCATGTTGCAGTTAGAAAATTACTAGGAGGAACATACAAAAACAAAGTTTTGTGTGTCAGTTATAAATTTAAGTCAATCGATCTCCTAGATTGGATGTAGTACCTATATACCTATATATAACTGTGAACATAAAATTTGATATGGGACTCATTCAATTCCCAAAGTAAATAGATAGTACCCACAAGTAGCTACAAATGTTGTTAGTACAAAATTTAGTTATTATACAAACAGTACAATATTGATATTCTAAAGATAAATTCAGTTAAACTTTGCGTCACAAAAAGGTTTTCTTCTTAGAAAATGTTCCTCTACACTCTTTGAAACAGAAAATGTGAAATAAAAAAGTTTGATTACTATTTTATTTAACATTTACTGTTTCGTCAAGAGATGTCGCTAGTTTATAAAAATAATAGGCCATTTGGTTGTGATAATATGATTGCACAACGAAATTAAGATAAAATCTTAATTTGAAGCGTTTCGATAGAAAAGTGAGCTTAATTTAAAAGTGCCAATACTAAGTATCTGATGTTTAAGAAACGTGCACTTGCCTGACAGGGTCAGGGGTCAACAGTAAGATGTATATCGTATTGGACAACTATTGGACTAGTAAGCGACATGATCGGCCTTACGTTCTGATAAAGTTATTGGACTATGTTGTCAATTTAATTTAAAATGTTTATTCATCGGGTGAGTCAATGGTTTGCTTAAATGTTAGGAAACAATGTCTCGTGTCTGGTGATTTGAATTACAAAGTTATAATGAGATACACTCGTATGGGTCTACGAACTGTGTTGGCAGTTGACATTACAATGAGCAGGTCGTTGTGTTATAGAGATGGTATGTCGCTTATTTTATCATGGCAACTTATTAATACTGACGCTTTTAGAACAGGTATTAAATAGAATATGAAGATGCATAGGTATTTTATTTGACATGTACAGGTCTGAAATGTGTGAGGTTTCACCGTTTACTTTGTATTGCATAGTATCCTCTGCTACGAATACGTAGTGGCGAACTAGATTTCAAGTTTTAGACTGGTAACAGTTTGAGTACTAGAATGAAAAACAACTGTCGCCCGTGGTGAGGCCCACTGAGAATTCCCAGACATCAAATAAAACATACTTTAAGACTTGGTGTAAGTAAGTTGTTGGCTGTTGTTTATGTTTAGATATGATCGATATATGACTGTTGTCCACGAGATCTCGGGTTCAAATCCTGGTTCAGACCAAATATTTATATGATATACAAATATTTGTTAAGGAGTTTGGGTGTTGTCTATGTATAATATGTATGTATTTACAAAAATAAATGTATTTATGTATTCATATCAGTTGTCTAATACCCATAACACAAGCTCTGCTTAGTTTGGGGCTAGATGGCGTTGTGTGTTGGATGTTCGAAGTATTTATTATTATATGTTATTTATTTTTACTTTTCGTTAAAATCAACATGACATATTGCTTATCAAGAAACTAATGTTATGGGAACGTTTTTCAAATAATTTTCGACAAACATTTGTAAAGTACAAAGTTCTCTCAAGTTAGAAGTTAATTGCAATGAAGATAATACATGAAGGCATTTCCATTAATTAGGTATCAGGAAGGCTGAGTGGAGTGTGGGGCCCTGGTTGACCTCGTGGCCGGGTGACCGTCGCAATGGCGCCCACCGTCTAATACTCGACGCTCGGCGGTCGGCGCTCGACCCACATCAAACCGGTGCCCCGGTGTTCTCCGCTATTGTCTCGTGGATAAACTCGCTGCCGCTAAATAACCACTTACCAAACCACAAATTGCATATAAACTAGACGTGTTACAACTTTGTTTGTATTAGGTACAAACTGTACTCTGCTTATGAATGATTTCGATAATGGTTCTTTGGAATGGTAAAGGAATATATGAAACTGAAAGACATTTGTCTATATATGAACCTGTCTACAGACAGTAGTTTTATGAAACCGTATTTATAGTTAATATCGCACTAAAATAATTACAAAACTTTAAAACCCACTTTCACTTCCCTCACTCTCATAATCCTATGTGACGACTATCCGACACGACCGGGTATAAGGCGAAGGACCAATGGCTTAAAGGCACGGGAGCTAAGACCCCAATTTCCATTTTCGAACTGTTATTAAACATTTATATAATGAGAAAACTTCAATTATACTTTTTAAGTCGACCCGGAAATCAAACTTGGGACCTCTTGATTTACAGTCGCCTACGCTAACTGCTAGATCAACGAAGCAGAGAAAATAGAATACGTTACTAAAGTCTAAAGGTTTGAGTTATTATCTACAGAGGTTTTGAGCATAAAATAACTTCCTGGATAATATAGCTCCCTATTGGTGAAAGATTTTATTTTGAACTCTTAAGTACTACTATTTGACTTTTAAGTGAAACAAGTGTTTATAACACGAGTAGTATATTAACACAGTAATTTCAATAAAAATATTAATGAAAACAGTTCATCCAGACTCACTAAGTATGTATGAGTGACATACATATGTTGTAAAGACAATGTAAAAACTTCCATTTCCTTTTATTAAACAATACAATATTGGTCTACATTTCACTCACTACAACCTTATAGTCTGAAGATAGAAGGTAATTAAATAGATTTGGTTCCGTACACATCAGTTGGTATAATACTATATAATGCAACTTAAAATTTATGTCTTTTGCAATTTTTTCTTTTTCTGTGCTATAAGACGTTGCTTCGTGCCAAATTTCAAGATTCTGAGTTCACGGGAAGTAGGTTTTGATTCCTTTGCGATTGTCGAAAATTTGCAGCGTAAACGGCTGCAACTTTTAATTGCGTTGGCGGAGAAGTTTGATTTATTCACAGCTTCAAGGGACAATAGACCTGAGTTTTTGATATGAATTTCAGCTTGATACTTCCACGCCTTCCTGAGAAAAAGGGTCTTGACTGACGAACAATAAAATGACCATATTAGGTTCCGTTTTTTTTCCTTTTTAGGTACTGAACCCTAAAAATGATAACAAACCAACTGCAAGAACATGACCAAATTGAAATGGGGCCACACGGGCAACACCAGCTTCCAAATAAAAAAATAATCACCAAAATCGGTTCACCCAATCGAAAGTTCTAAGATAACAAACATAAAAAAATGCAGTCGAATAGAAAACCTTCTCCTTTTTTAAATCCGTTTAAAAATAATATTTATTGGTTTATTTAAACACTAAACCTTTCTCACTACACATCCAAAATTAACAACCTTTTGTCTAAGTAGATATTGCCGACTGTTTCTATATCTAGGAGGCAAAGGAAATGAATAATGCAAATTAAATATAAACATAAGCTAGTACGAGTACCTATATATGTATACTTCTTAATAATGACTCTGGTACCTATACCTAATTTAAAAATGCTAACTCATTGTTTTATTCCATTTGCGCATTTTATATTCCATTGTAATTATGTCATTTAATTATAGTAACATGTCAAACATGCGATGTAGGCTGCCTCGGTAGCGCAGTGGCAGCGTATGCAACTGCAGTGCTTGAGGTCTAGGATTTGTTTCCCGGGTCGAACCAAATGTATGTATGATCTGCAAATATTTGTTTCACAGTTTGGGTGTTTTCTATATATGTATGTATTTCAAAAAAGGGGTAAATGAACTCATATCTGTTGTGGAGAACCCATAATACAGGCTCTGCTTAGTTTAGAACTAGATGGTGTTGTATGCTAGATGTCCGAAATATTTATTTATTTATTACAAGTTCGATAGCAGGTGACTTTCAATACTTTCGTTTAGAGCATAATGGTAGAGAAGGATATTGTAAAAAATACAAATAGGTATAATTTAGGTATTGTTTAATTTTCTGCGTAAGGAGGTAACAGAAAGGAACGCGATGGGCAATCGGCTTAACTAAAGCCCCATTCATAGGTATTATTTCAATATAAAAAAACCATATCAAAATAATATCATATTGTTATACTTTGTTGAGAATATATTAATCATTTATACTTAAGGCACTTTGTACATGGCTTAGGATACAAAATATACTTTTATTAAGTGTATGACACTTGGCAGATGCCATATGACTAGCGAAGTCGCGATGGACACGACTAAACAATAAACTTACAATAACTTACTCAAAGTTACATTAGAGAGTCTAAATTTACATTGGTCCCTTAAACATGTAACATAGAAATAGAATTTTACACGCCATTAAGATTTAAAAACATTTACAAAATAATTTAATTTTAAATACTAAAAACTAGAATGCCTCAAGGCCAACGATTATTTTTAAAGGATTTACATCTAAATACGAGATCGGAATCCTACAGGGCTCAGTCTTTCTAATACGCATGAACAGTGGTTGTCGGAGAGTGCTGCTGATGCGTGTGCGTCGTCTGTAGTGCTTCGGGCCTGTACTCGTAAGATGAAGCACCGGGGACACCACATCCACCTTCTAAATGTTTGCTCAAAAGTGACATACGAGAAAACGTCTTCCCGCAACCCGAGCACGAGTATTTCTTAACATCTGAGTGTGTTTGGAGATGAGCACGCAAATTCGATCTATCTGCAAAAGCGCGACGGCAGTGATGACAAGAGAATGGCTTTTCACCAGTGTGCGTACGGATGTGACCCTGCAGGAGCCATGGTCTCGAGAAAGCTTTACCACACAGATGACATTTGCATGGCAATGTGTGGGTTCGAATGTGCATTTTAAGAGCACCGAGAGATGTGTACACTTTTGCACAATACTTGCAGCTGAATGATTTCCGTGCGAGACTACCTTCTGCTGCGGCACAATGATATTGTTGATGTTTGGAAAGTCCTGAATAGGTGGAGTAAGACTTCGCACAATCCGGACACTGATATCGAGGGCGTCGGGGTGCTGACACAGATATTCCGGAATCAGAGGATACTGAACCCGGAGAACGCAAGTCTTCCGGGCAAGGTGGGGGTGAACAGGATGAAGGAGGTGAGGCAGGCGAATAATGAGCGTACATCTGTGGGTGTGCAGGCGGTGATAGCGATGGTGCTACCGAATACATTTCTTCTAGAGGGTACGGCGCGTAGAGGGTCGGTAGATAAGCGTATTGAGGTGTGGGGCGAGCGAGTTCAGCAGGCGCGGGTTCGAGTCTTGCGCGACAGGCTGCTAAATACTCAAGTTGCTGGGGCCACTCACGAGGTTCCATCTTCACTGCTGCTGTTGCACCTGGAGATGATGCCTTACTCGGGTAGTTGCCAGTCTTAGATAAATCTTCGGGTTTAGTACTAAGATTTTGTGGCTCGTCATTTTCTGTGTCATCTGTACCAAATAGACAAAATGAATTTAGTAACTCGCAGAAAACCCAAAATTTCTATTGAATAGATTTTTAAGAAATAGATGACTATAGATAAATAATTTAAATATAGTATAAGAGAAAAAACTTTTTTTTATGTAATAGTAGTTAATATAATATTGTTCAAAATATTACTTATGTAACCGATCCGACACAGCACTCTATGATTAACTATATGACATTTTACTGAACTTGCATGTAATAAGTAGTATATTATTAATTAGTAATAACACGATACTTACAATGATAATCGCAATAAAGACGCGTGGCGAGATGGGCGGGGTGAGGCGGCGTAGTGGGCGGTGTCGCTGGCCGCTCCTCCCGCACTAAAACTGGCCGCTTCTTCAGCGGGCAATGTGCGTACTTCTTCGTCATCAAAGCACGTGTCGTTTCAGAGTCCTCCACGAGCATTTTGCACAATTTTCACAAACACTCAAAAAGTCTTGAATTATAAGTTTGTAAAACGTATCACAAATTCACTATAATCATAAATCGTAACAATCCCAACATCCCAAGGTATCGTCGGTTACGCGGCAGAAGTGTAGTGTTCGGGACGCGTTTAACGTATGCATGCACTCTTCAGCGTCCTGAGCTAGACTGGTGCGGTGAGGGAAGCTTGCGCGCTTATATAGCGCTCCCCGTCAACGTCGTAGCCAGGTGGTGGCGGGTAGATCTCGCACGTGCGTCGTACCCAATCGGTGGAGGGCGCGGGTCTCGGGCCAATAGCTGAGCCGCGCGGCGCGGGGCGGCGGCGGCACCTGCGCCTCCGCACCCGTCGGAACCGCTGCCTCTCAGTGCGATATGCCCAGCTTCAACACAGCACCGGTCCGTACGCTGTCGCTGAGAACCAAACGATTTTTTGCACAACTCTTGGGGTTAAGCACCTTTGAACTGAACCAATGCTATTTTTTTGGAATTGCTGTGATACCTTTGTTCACCATCAACTATTGTAAATTTTACTTGACAACATCACCAACAGCTGGACGATGTTTTAAGATACTATTTTTAAACGGTGAAATATATATTGGACCCTAAAAATATAGCATTCGTTTATATTTTTAAAGTCCATGTGTCTACGTGACAAAACTATCATATAGACAAACAAATAAACAACAGTAAACAAACATAATACTGACGCCTCTCCTACATACTATACTATGTAAGATTGGCGTCAGTATAGAAGTAGAAGAAATAAATAATGATAATTTACGAAATATTTTTTATTATTTATTTATTTCGTAAATTATTATTATTATTTACTTCTTCTACTTCTATACTGACGCCTATCCTACATAGTATAGTAAGTATATAAGTATTATTAAATCTATGTAGTTTTACAGCTACTAATCAAATGAATCTTTATATTATTATCAAGAAAAGGTGATACCGTTCACAATTCACATAAACGTTGCACCTATTGACGAACTAAATTGGCTATTAGGTATTATCTAAAGTTTGATGCAATCATATTGGATTCATTGTTCAAGGAATGTCTAATTTATTATTTTAGGATTTTGGATACATAAAAAAAATCACTTGTAATAGTCATACAGTATTGCTGTTGTAAATTCTAGGTACTAGTCTAAGAACATACATTCATTATCATCATCCTACAATAATATTTTTTTCCGGCCTATCTTATTATAACATATTCTGAAACTCATATAGACTAGGTGCAACATGGTGGTACATAGTAGGTACGTGCCCTACGTATAGTTACTTACATATAGTTTAATGAGACTGTGATAACGTAACTAACAAAGAACGCACTTTGATATGTCATCTAAAGTTCGCAGATAAACGTAACATGATCAGAAAGAAAGAGTAATCAAAAATCATGTAGGTAGGTAGGTATAAATGATGTATCGACCTAGTTAGCACTAAAGGTATGTTATATGAAACCGGTGACACATTCGATACGAATTATTATTAATTGTTTGACACAGGCCAAAGTTATCGACATCACTGACCTTGTCCTCCTTCCTGTTACGATTCTTCTTCCTTTAACGTTTCTGCGATACGCGATTATGTAAGAATAATTCTTATCATATCTGTAATAGTTACACGGAAGTTTAGTTTGCATATCTATTCTACACTTGCCATATGCATTGTAGGCTCTTTAACGCACAACTACAAACTTAGTTTTATATCTAAGCAAGGTAGGCTTGTTTAGGTATAAAAGTACACAATTAACTTTATAATTGTATGCGTGAAGTATGCTGAATAAGCAAAATCTTATGAAGCAGGTACATGTTCATATGTGTTCATTAAATACACAGGAAATAAGAAAGAAAATACTGTAACACGTTATTTGTTTGTGTTCGATAATTTGAAGATGTGGGACATCTAGTCTATTTGAATAAATTATTCGTGTGAATACTAAACGATTTACAAAATGTGTACTCCTATTGGTATCGGCTACTTCAAACTCTCACGATCGCGACTAACGGATACCTAACTCAATAATAGTAATAAGCCGTAACCGGAAAGGTCGCAAACCCGTTTATACTGCAGATCGTTAACAAAAACATTTCCTTGTGTGTATCAAACCAAACAAGATATTTTTACAACCCCTTCTCAACGCGGAAATATAACGTCCATAGACTCTTTGTGATATTTTTTATGTGACCAGTGTTAATTCCCACAGGTCAGACTGTTCCCTGAGTAATTTTGGTTTTCTCACAGAAACATGTTGACTACTGCTAAAATAAGGTGTTATATGCATGATTGTGGTCCCATTAGGATTTTAAATAATGTTCGAGCCCTAACTGAAATATATTTTTTTTATAAATCTATTCTATTATCTATTGAAAGTACTTTTGTGCCCCTTTGTAGTTTTGTGCTCTTATTCCTTCTACTTAGCGTAGTAGGTACTTTGCTGTAGAACGTGGCGAATTGATTGATTGTAAAGGTATTTAACCTCGGCTATGAGACACCGGTTTCCTGCACCATTAACTCAACTTTACTTTGATAACTCAACGCTAACGCTGGCAAAATTCTTTAATATTTATAATAGAGAAATTATTAAGTAGTCTTCATTTTTCATCCTGAGAATCATCATCATCATCATCATCATCAGCCTATCGTAGTCCACTGCTGGACATAGGCCTCTCCAATTTCACGCCACTTAGTTCGATCTATGGCTTCTCGCATCCAGCTCCTGCCAGCCGTCCCGCGCAAATCATCGCTCCACCTGGCCTGTGGACGTCCTACACTACGTTTGCCCTCCTGAGAATATTTTTAATATATTCTTTAATGATATTGCAATTTTTTCGGTAAAATAAGTTTTCTTTGTAGTTTAAATCTGTTTAATCATAACATATAGGAAGTCTATATGAATGAATATTGTATAATAAATAAAATAAAGAATCTCATTCCTAAAAATCATTCACAAATCAAATTGACTTTTAGATCAGATACAGTTGACCAGTAAGGATAGCTGAATAGTACAGTCCTATATTGTGATCAAAATCAATCCTAAAGCGGAAAATATCATGCAGATAACGTCAATCCTTAAATCAAAGTTAGTGCATAAGGTTGTATATCTTTGTATCATACTCACATAGTACGTATATGCAAGTGTATTACTTTCCTATTTATTAAAAACACGTGAAAAAGTTATACGTAATATATACGCAGACATATTACGAAACACCAAAACCATGACTTATTACCCATTTATAGGTACAAGTATTTAAGTTACTCGATAGTAAACAAGAAAGTAATGCTCGTTCGATGTCCAGCATACAATGATTTCACCACATTTTAATTGCTAGTAATGCAAGTTCAACGTCCAAGTGCATCATCAGTTTCGCGAAGACGGGCGCCATGTAGGTACCTATCGCCTCAGTGAAATTCACCTTGTGACTTGTGACTCAGCTCTCATATCGCAATTGTGTCAAGGGATGAACGTGTAATTCATATCAACATCTAAAACGTATTTATTCAATCTGTGCCTTATCTCTCCCATCGATTTACCACTAATTACTTCTTCATTAACATGTCATCTCATCCTTTCGGTGCGCTAAGTAGGTGGTAATGATATTTGATGTATAATAAACAAATCGTTTCTCATTAGTGATTATTTGGATGCTTCTGAATGAACAATTTATTACGGTTTACGCCTGGGAAACGTAAACACAGAATGGAAGATAGTTAAAAGTAAACAACATTAGACGCACCGATTTATCGAAATGAATGACATGTTGATAATGACCAACGTTAAATGTACCTTGTCAGGAAAACAAGTTATCAAATAATAAAATCGTAGAACATTCCATTTTGACTTTTTACAAATTTAAAACCGTTTTTTAAATAATTCATGAATAAGTTTCATCATATAGTACATAGTTATTAGGTATGCAAGTGTGATGTTATGGGGCGGGCGGCTGCGTCGACCAGGTGCGATGTCGCGGGGGCAGGGGCGCGTGCGTAACGGTCGCGGCACGAGCTGCGCCGGCGCAAGGGACGTGCGCTATGGCGGAAATAGCGATGGACAGGGGCGCCGCGGGCAGGTGGTGCGCGATACCAGCTTAGCTCTCAATGTCACACAATTGGCGGTTAATTTCTCGCATACATTACATACAAATGAAATTTAAATGCGTCTTGCACTGATTTTTAAACATATGTACAATGCAGTTAATTTTATACTTAGATATACAAACAAATTAACATATTTTGATAACATTAACATGGTATGTTAGTAAAATACGGATGGACAAAACTCATTATAAATAAATATGTACTTGTTGATGTAGTAAAGTAATTTTTACAGATAAATAATGGTAAAGTGTTGGCTATACTTAAAGCCAATTAGTGTTCTAACTGCACTTCGTTTTGAATATTGTTATTCTTATTATTAAAGACTATTATATATTATAATTGATTATTATTATTATGATAAACTAACCAGCGAACCCCCGACACCTGAACGGTATCTACCATTGTTGTATAGATTTGAATCATTGTTTGTTGAGCTTGCCTACACATAACATATTATACAAAGTATAGGCACCCACGAGCTCAGTCCTTCCCTGCATTGTATTGAATCAGTGCACAGCTATGCCAGCAGCTGGCTGCGCGTGCAGAATCACATGTCTGTACCCGAATCGCACATCTGCATGGAACAGACCCAACGATACCAAACGGCTTAAACGCCTTTTAACCTTCAGTGATAATTCTACCGAGCGTTGAAAACTTACAACCTTTTGAATTCTCGAACCACGATTAGGGTCTCCCTCATTCATTGTTGCGCATATAGGGAGCGAAAACGTTTTAAGTACAGTTGTGATCTGAACGTAAGCGTCATTTTAAAAATAAGGAAAGTATATTTCGGATATTCCTTCATGTTGTATTAAATGCCGGTAGTAAACCTTAAAATACTCGTAATACGGTTCTAAATTGCTTATTTAACAAAAACATATGTATGTACATTTAAAGTTCAAAATGGTTTAAAAATGTCGACTACATTGTGCTGTTCTGTTACTAAGGGTCGTGGTTGCAGGTAGGTGAGTAGTTTAATATTAAATAATGGCATAGCTGTAGAGTTTTCTATATAAAGCGCACAGGGCCATTCAACGCTTTTATAAACACTTTTAATACAGACGGATTGGAATTTATACAGGCAGTTTTAAATTCGAAAATGACGTTACTTAGCAATTTTAGTAAAGATTATTAATATTATGACGGAATTGAAGAGATATTTATGTGATATTAATAATAGGATTTGGAAAAACATCATTTACGAGGAATATATTTTAAACAAAGGTGTCTATCTGCATTAATATAAAAGTAACAGATCCTACTTATTTAAAATTTTAGGATATCTCCAACCAACATTTAGGTTCAATGCCGTTCAAATATAAGTGATTGACAAATAACATGTAAATTTAGATTATTCTGTTTTGAGAATTTAAGTTCTGATACTAAATTTATTTTCATGTTTGAATGCAAGAAAAAGTTTTGTTATGAATTGGAATAACTATGAAAAAATAATGTATGGCTGCAAAAACACCAGCCTGTATGAATAAGCGAGGTACCAGCTGAGATTTCGGCACACGCTACGCGGCCGGTGCGTCACCGCGCCACCGCGCTCACCGACCACCTTTCACCCCTCGTGCATTCCCTTTACGTCTTTCTTCTAACGTACTATTTATATACCCTACGTACATTTGTATAACATTGTATAAAATAATAAGTAAGTACATCACTATATGTTTATGGTTTTCACTGGTTTATTGATCTAGTGGTCATGAGTTTGGTTACCAACTAGTGAGCCCAATAATTGAGTGATGAGTATGACTTTTTGTGTCAATAAGAATACTCTATAAATACATTATATCTAAGTATATTTATAAAATGTTTAGACTCTGTTAATCTCTGACAATAGTAGACCGGTATGTTGTTAACTTTCATTTTTAAATATTTTGTCTCGTTTATATGTTAATCTATACTAATTTTAAGCATAAATTCGAAAGTAATTCAGTCTTTGTCTGTCTGTTTTTTATACTTTCATGGCTTAAACCACTGCAACGGTTTGGATGAAATTTACATAAACTTCGCTCAGGATACTATCCGACTAGGAAGTTTGAATATCTTATGAAGAAAGTAGATACACCGGACTGTGAAATATGTGGGACTCTTGATGATGTCCAACACTTACTGACGGAGTGTGTCAAGTATCGAACACAAAGCGAGGCGTTGGTGCGTAAATACGATTTAAATGTTTATTGGTATGTTTATTAACATTTTAGGAAACCCAACCTCAAATGCTGCACTTGACTTATTCGGAAGTTTACGGATCAAAAGCTTTGACTTGATTTTATATAGAATATAACATAGGATAAGGTACGATGGGACTAACATATTACCATGTAACAAAAGTCTCTAAATTAATAAAGATTAAAAAAATGAAATTCACAACTGAGATCGTTTGATTCTTGATGAAGTACTTAAGATACTATTTATCAGGAATTTTTTTTTATTATGTTATAAGGGGCAAACGAGCAGGCGTATCGCCTGATGGTAAACGATTACCGCCGCTCATGGATACCCGTAACACCAGACGTGTCACAAGTGCGTTGCCGGCCTTTGGGGGACGGGGAGGAGGATTGGGGGAGGGATTGGGGCATGGGCGTCCTGTATCCTCACTCTCTCGATGAAACACAGCGCAAGCGCTGTTTTACACCGGTTTTCTGTGAGGCCGTGGTATCACTCCGGTCGAGTCGGCCCATTCATGCCGAAGCGTCGCTCTCCCACGGTAACCGTCATACACATAGACGGAGCCGCGGGCATTAGTTACTAGAAACATAATAAATAAATTATTTTTATAAACAATTCGCTCTCTGAGAAATATATAATTCCTGTATCGCGGGCGAATTTACAAACTTATATAAAATGGACAGAAAGAACAGTCAGATTCAAACCAAGAATTTTGGATTAAACAGTGTTGTGTGAAGTTTGAACCCACAACTAACTAACTGTGTAAACGACTACGCCATACATGCAGTTATCTTCAGAAAATCTTGTATAGTTTTTCTTAAGTGAGTTAATCAGCACTAATGATCGATGTTCTTTTTATTAATTTGTTTCCATCTAAATATTATTTAATGTTTATCGCTACTAAAGACTATTCATTACAAAACAATGGCACGTATTAAGGGAAGTTCTAAATCTGTATCATAACAACTCAGAATTATATAATTAATTTAAACTCGTTAGGTTGTTATCCCTAAGAAATGTGTTATTAATCACTAACATGCAAAAACCAAGATTAATTTGACAACTATTGTATATATTGAAAGCTAATTTTGGTATACTGTAAATGTACCTCATACTGATCAAGTAGTTTTTATTCAAAGTAAGTTCACCAAATTGATCTCTCCTGGAAAAAAACTTAACAAAGAGTAGACTTCATCATTCTATTTATAAAGTAGTCAGTAAAATATAAAGTAAATGTGTGATTTGACTCAACTACATTGAAACTACAGCAAAAGAAGCATTAGATTTCAACATGTACTTGCTTCCGCAGTATACATACTAAAACTGGATTTCATCACCATCTTCTTACCCTTCTCATAAGTTATCGTAGGTATACTTCATTGTAAAAAGTTTTGACTATTTTTCTAATCAACAACCCATAATGTCCCACTACTGGGGTCGGGTCTTCTCTCAGGACAGGGTTAAGGCCATACGTCCCCACGCTGGCCAAGTGCGGGTTGGGGACTGGCAAGAATACGTAGTGGCTACTTATCTTGCCGTTGGATGTTTTTAAGCAGCCTGAAGGCCTCCAACTAAGCTTCACGACTGTTATCGTATGATAACGGCCGGGACGGACTGCTTAACGTGACCTCCTAATCACGGAGTGACTCATGGTAACATGCCACCAGCGGTCACCCATGCAGGTACTGACCGCGCCGTAGTTGCTTACCCTCAGTGATTGTTTCTAATCACCGAGTGCAACTGGGCTATGAGCGCCTAATTTTTCAAAGCGTCATCTTAATTTGTAAGTTTTTGTCGACGAATAGATTTTCACAGGTATTATACTTATGTAGAGCCTTATAGCCTTGAGAAAGTCACTGCAGATGAAAACTTATGACGTATATATTTTTATAGCAACATATTAGTGCAACACAACGTAAAAACAAACACACAAACAAGCATAAGAGTTTATTTTGTACTGGTTTTATGGCGACTAAGAAAATACACCTAAACTTAAAAGTTTAAGTTCTGCCAAAAGTAATTTAGGCTTATAGCAACACACTATAAAACACCGTGATTAATTAATACAATACAGTTATTTTAGAAGGATTTTTGTAGACTGAACTTTCTTCATTAGAATTTGTGCGTTCAACTGTCTTTAGTTATTCTAGTAGTTTCCATTGTAGTTAAAAATGTTTCCTTAAAAGATATGACGAGTGTACACGTCATTATTTTAAGGGAGAATTAAACACAAAAATATTTTAACTCGGCTACTTACTGTTACTAACTTTACATTATTGGACGATTAGAACATCATTAATATGATGGTGTATTCATCATCATTATCATCATGATGATGATCATGAACACTCAACGCCATTAAGTACTAAACGAAGTGCAGCTTGTATTATGGATACTAAACAACTGATATAAATACACATACGAGTATATACTTTTTTTTGTAAATACATATATATTATACGTAGAAAACACCCAAACTCCGAAAAATTGAATATTTTTGTAGATCATACATATATTTGGTCTGACTAGGGAGTCGAACCTGAGATCTCAAGCAAAGCAGTCGCATACGCTACCACTGCGCCACCGAGGCAGTCAAATAGTAGCAAGTACAAGTGAATAGTGTGTAAATAGTGGTATTCATAGTAGTTTTACCTTATACTGTGGTAGCGTATTAGTAATAAACAGTAGTCTTTTCTTCTTTTCAAAGGACTTATGACATTTATAGCCAGCTTTTTCACTGTTTTATATAACCACCTATTAGATATATCTTGAGACTTTAAGTTCTAATACATTCAAGTTTTTCGCGTTCATATTTAACAGTACGATGTCATTCTTGGTTTATAATTCGATATTACAAGTTTGATTATTGTTGTAACTAACTTGTAGTAAGCTCGTAAGTTGCTGTTTAGTAATAATACTAAGAAGCATATGTGTAATTGAATATTATCTTTGTTACATCGAATAAAAAGGAAGAATACACAAAAAAGGTTCAAGTTATTGTTTATCTATCATTCAGAACGTTACAAGTTCTATAATAAAGTGACATTTAGGGAGACGAGAATTGTCTGTTTCCCACATTCGATATATTTTCGTAAATCTCACCGTTATACGTATTTTTTGCGTATCTTAGCCGAAAAGGTATTTATAGTGTTACGGTGTGAAGGGGAGAAGACCTGGGGTCGCGACGACAGCTGCATCACTGCGCCGGTGCAGGCTCCGACAAGTAGATCATTCGGTACAGGATTAACACAACCGTAAGTGACGGGTAACGGTTACATTGTGTTTTTTATCTACAACCAAACAAGGAACTGTTATTGTATAAGTATACGGTACGGGACCTAATGTGATATTATTATTTTTATATTCGAGTATGTGCGTTCGATAACATGCGAACTAGTCTCAGGTACTACCAAGATAATTAGGTTTGCTTTAAATGTAATATATCAATTATAATGAATGTCCCATATTTCATTATCAGAGCCACAAATTCTTTAAATTAATTTCGTGTTGATTCGTTCCGGAACTTTTTATATCAGATATTTTTTCTATATCTTCACTTTTTTATTTAAATTTATTATGTAAATTATTATTCTCTATATTAAAATATATTAACATTTACATATTACTTACATTTTTAAATATACATATAAAATAAATACATTTAAAAATATAAAAAATAGTGACCACCGACTTCGGGTACAGGGACCAAGAAACCAGTGGTTAGGGCTCCAAAGAAAGGAACCTCCTGACATTACGAGCCGTGTCAAGAAGGACTGCCTTCTACATTAGACCCTTGATCCAGCCATCTAACATGAGCCTCTTGAGGTGTTGGTCGAGGCTCTTTGCTATCAATCCGTGAACAGACAACTACATTCCACATATCGACAATCTCGTGAGATAAATCCAAATATTTCGTTTGTTTTCCTTTTTCAACTTTCACGAGATTCTCGTCATGAGGAACGGCGATATCGACTATGATTGCGCGGCGCTCTAATCGATCTATCACCACAATATCAGGCTTATTGGTAACAATGTCTGTGATAATAGATCGATCCCAATATAATGTAGCATGACCGTTTTGGAGAACTGGGTCGGGCACATACTTATAGTATGGCACCTCTGAATTCACAAGTTCGTATTTAAGGGCAAGCTGTTGATGTACTATCCTGGCTACTTGGTTGTACCTGTGCAAATCTTCCCCGTTACCAAGACGAGAACAACCAGAAATAATATACCTAATAGGTTCTCCGGGACGGTAACATGTCCGGGAAATATCAACCGTACCATCCTTTAGGATATACTTCCGATAGTTATTCGTCATGATAACTTCGTTCATAATCGCACAAATATAACCTTCGGTTTCTCCAAAGAGATCACCGTACCGTAGCCAGGAGGTCAATGCTTTGCAGACTATATCGGACCCTTTAAGGCCCCGATAAAACCGGCCATGGAGTTCCTTGCCCTTCCATACCTCCCTGGTACAGGTTTGCGCCAATTCTCTTTAACCAGAGCGAGTGAAGTGAACCCGGTATCCTCTGCAACCACACTGCGATGCACTCCTACATCAGTACGTAGAATATAATCTCTAAGATTGTATATCTCGCGATTGTACAGAGCCTTGATATTCAATAGTCCACGACCCCCAGACTTTCGCGGGATATACAATCTCATAACTGTTGAACGTGGGTGGTGTATTCGAAATACAGTCAGTAGTGTACGGACTCTCCTATCAAGGGCATCTAATTCGGTCTGAGTCCATCTAAGTACTCCAAAGGAATACATCAGAACCGGCATGACCCAACCATTGTAGACTCGCACATTGTTACCCCCTGATAAAAGACTTTTTAGTACTTTTTTTTCAGGCGGCCAAAGAAGCGTTCCTGCAACGTTTGTTTTTTTTTTTCATGTTAGATTCTGGTATTCCTAAGGACTGTGAAAAACCTAAATATTGTAGTTTTCGGGAACAGACAGAGATCGAAGTTTTGTGGAATCTAAAAGCTCTACTCCTTCAGATTCCACAATCACACCCTTCTTTACATACAAGATTGCACACTTGTCTACACCAAATTCCATCTTGATAGAATTACTAAAGTTTTCAGTAACCTTTATTAACGCTGTCAATAGTAATTTAGTGGGGGAAAGTTGTTTCACATCATCTATATATAGAAGGCGTGATATAACTTGATCATCTTTCTGCAACCTATGGCCTAACCCTGAACCCTTTAATAGAGTACTTAGAGGGTTCAACGCCAGACAAAACACAAGGGACTCAGACCGTCACCTTGAAATATTCCCCTCTCGATCTTTATTGGTACATCGTTTACCGCAGCCTGCCGATATCCAGGATCGCCAAGTACTGTTCTCCATTGCCTCATACATGACCTTAAGAAAGTACAAAGAGATGTGTTAATTTTATATATCTCTACCTTCAAAAGGCATGTATGTGGCACCGAGTCATAAGCCTTCTTATAATCTATCCAACATGTCGCCAGACTCTTACGATTACGTCGTACCTGTTGGCTTATGGTCATGTCTATAATAAGGAGCTCTTTAGTGCCACGGGTCCCACTTCTACATCCATTCTGAGAGAGAGAAATTATCGAATTATTATTAATGTGATTAGAAATTTTGAGTCTCAGAATAGATGTTAGAAGTGTATATAATGTTGGTAAACAAGTAAAATTAAAGTAAAAATTTTTGAGATCCATAGCACTACCAGATTTATAGTGTAAGTGGGTTAAACCAGTAGTTAAAAATTCTGGTAATAAACCGGAATCCAACGCCGACTGGAATTGAGATGTCAGACTCGCATATGAGCTTCGGGACCATTTAAGCCAAAAGTTGTGCAGTCCGTCCGGACCAGGTGCTTTCCAATGCGGTAATGAACGGACTGCACAACTTACATCCATTTTATCGATGATGACTGGTTTAATGGGTGCTATGAGCGTTTGACGTCCCGCATCCAATCACCATCTGTATGAGTGACAGGCACTGACCAAATATTACGCCAAAATTTATTTGTGAAATTTTCATCTGGTAAGTGCCCATCACGTTCACATGGATTCGGGGCCTCCCATTTTCGGTACATCCACTTCTCATTCCTTTGGGACATACGATCCTGATTGAACCGGTCTCCTCGTTTTTTGTACCATATTATCCTATTTGCCCATGTACTCTTTAGGACTGATGGTAGTCCCTAAGAATGCCTGTTTCACAAAGCGCATGACCCTTGGCCGCGTATTATCAAATTTGAAAGCAATTAATTTGCCGATGAGTGTCCTGGTCTCAGCAATACGACGTTCTATTCTGTACTGCTAAGCTGGCACAGTATTTTTGGGTCGAGTAATGATTAGTTCAATAAATTTAATACCAGCTACTCGACGAACTGCAATAGCCACACAGCACAAAATGGAATGTGTATTACTAAGATTTTCGCTATCACCAAGATAATCCGGTAATAACAAATTCAGGGCACCCACCAATGCTAAATTGCATTTATGCATGGGTAAATGGGGTAACCGGGGTCTGTTATTATAATTAACATAACGGTACTCCTGATCGTATCCTCCAAAGCACTCCTTGTCTATCATTATATTACTTTTTTGGAGAACCACGCTTCGGCATGATTGGGCCGGCTCGACCAGAGTGATAACACGGCCCCACAGAAAAGCGGTGTGGAGCGGAATAGCTGGCCTCTCAGAAAATCGGTGTTAAATAGCGCTTGCACTGTGTTTCGCCGAGTGAGTGAGGATACCGGAGGCCCATACCCCAACACCTCCCCCATCCCCCTCCCCATTTCCAAAAGGCCGGCAACGCACTTGTGACACCTCTGGTGTAGCGTGTGTCCATGGATGGCGGTAATCGCTTACCATAAGGTGATAAGTCAGTTTGTTTGCCCTCTGTCCCATAAATCAAAAAAGATTAGCTACGCATTGGTTTTTAATGCAGCATCGCTTGAGTTGTATTATGAATGTTATATATTCTATTTGTCCGGTTAAATGCTAATTTGTTTTTTTATTTATCTACCAGAGAAAAATACTTAGTAAGGGACTTATATTTTATTACAGCCACTTTAATTTTATTTACATTTGTTATTAAAGTCAAGCTAATACTGAACTCTTAGTTACTACTTAGATATATATCTAAGTATACGGGGCGACGAGAATTTATAGTTACTTCTCGTCGCCCCACAAAGTGGCAGTTTTAACCGAATGACTCCTATTATGTACATTATACACAAATATCAAATGAAATGTAATTATTTAGAGTAAACGACGGACACACCCGTTCCGGGACACCTTTTCATTTAATCAGAACTTGTTTGCACACCCAACAAACGGTGTTTAGTTCGCGGAGGGCGACCGATCCGAACGCTGCATAGTTGCACTCGTACACCGGTTTATTTGGCGTCGCCCGTCTTTTGATTGATCCTTTTTTATGCGTACTGAAATTTATTAAAAGCACAGGGAGGGTGCGCGTGCCCGCGACAACTGCCGAGATTGTTGGGCACACCTGGCCCGCGCGTGTTCTCCACTCATATCACATGTGATGTGACCTCCGTACTTCTCGCTATTATGTATAAGTATTTGAATATCTAGATACTGTGTATACACTGAAACTTAATATTGTCAGTTTTATTAAGTATGAAGTGTTTCGTACAAGATTGTACCCTGAAGGCTAATTTCCTTAATAAAATTTCACTCTCAACTTAGTTCCGATGAACTCCAAACTTTAGAGAATGAAATTTTACTGTTTTCACTATACCCACTTCACACTGCAACGAACTTGTGACGCGTAGTAATCGCTTACCATCAGGCGATACGTCTGCTCGTTTGCCACTTATTCCATAAAAAATACCCATAGTAGTTTTTCCTATAGTTGTATTTTTGTGAAATATAGTCTGTACCTATCGGTACCTACTTGTTACACCGAGCGGGAACACCTTGGCTTCTATATTACAACTTATACTTTGTTTGAAGGCCAAGGGACACAGATATACGATGTAATCGGTAAACTACTAGTCTCAGTAATCGTTAGTGATATCGAGAGTTCTCCGGAACTGAATTGAAACCCAACTTTTATTACAAGAATTTGCCTTCAAGTTACTGACTATCTTAAAATCAATTATTGATAAATGATATAAAAAGACATGCATTCTCAAACGATGTGTACATACGTATTACAGGCTAATGACCTTTGTGCCGATTTTCCTTATATGTCCACTTTATTGGAATTTCATATATTCATGCCTTTTGTGCCGACTTTTCATGAATCGTGAAAGTTAGTGCTTTTATGCGGACTTTTTCAATTTCACAAAGTTTCTGAATTTTATACACTGGCAAACAAAATGTTATCCTTGTATACTCGTACTATAGGTAAAGCCATAGTACGAGTATACAGCTCAACGGTAGATAATTAATTAAGGTTTATCGATAATGACTGCCAAATAGTAAAAACTAATCAGAACTACTTAGATGTTAAACAACTAAAGCACCTTCCCACTGAAAGCAATTATTTTAAAATGATTTCGATACCATCGCGCACCTAACCTCATAAAAACGATAACCCTAACTAATATTACAAATGTGAAAACGTGTTGATCATCATGAAATTGAGTATATACATTGTAGCCATGGGAAATATTACTTTTTTTAATAAAAGATGATTAGTTTCCATCATTATCATCATCATTTCAGTTGAAAGACATTTACTGCTGGACACAGGCCTCCCCCAAGGCTCTCTATAAAAAATGGTCGTGTGCTGCCCTCATGCAACGGACGACCTTCTCCAGTTAGTCGGATTATCTTATAGAGGGCCTACTCACACTCCAAAATAAATGTTTAAGCATCTGAAACTCTGAAATAAGCAACTATTATTGACTATCAGCTGATACGGCAAAATTCGAACCGCCATGTTTATTTAAAAAAAAATTCTAAATTACTGAATAACTTATTTTAGTAAGCCCGTTTTAACTTCCCGCAGAGCCGCAGTGTATACGATTAAGCGGACTAAGAAAATAAACACCTCCGTGTTCCTTTAATTTTTCTATACAAAACTTGTCCAGATAATAACAAATATTAAAAAAAAAACAATTTGGTGCAGTAGCTCAAAAGTTATGCGGGTACATGAATTTTAATGATTAATTTTTATTTACATAGATTTAATAATCTAAAAACTATAATTTAGCAAGGACGAAATATTTTTCACGTTGTTAAATGAGTTATTAGAGTGTCTTGCTGAGCACAGCTTTAAATCTCAGACCACACGGCTGGATCGTGTGCCTATGTGCAAGTTGCATTACGTCAATCTGTTCAGAGAACATTGCGTGCGCCGAACAGTAAGCTGGCAACGGCGACGACGCTGCGGTCCTCGTGTAAGCTAATGTTGATACGTGTCATGTTATGGACCGCCCACTGTGCACAGACTATGTGGTCTCTTATCCTACGATGCGATACTTTACGCGCGGCACTGCCGTTCACCTAAATATACACCTTAAATGCGTAATGGGCACTTACCACAACGGTTATTAAAGAGCAAAAATTAAAATCTCAATTTAAAGCTATCATCCTTTACATGAATACAGAATAAATAAATATTACCAATTTTGTGGCTATGTAAGTATTTACTCACAACTTTATCCTGAAAGTGAGATGCAGATGTGGGGTGGGTTTTACAGTACAAAAACTCGCTGGCATTATAATAAATATACATTAAAACTCAGGTAACGAGCGTCTTACAATGTTTTGAAGTGAAATTTAAAGGCAGTTAAAATACGATAATATCCCCAACTCAAATCATCCAAATTATATTTCATGTGAGCGCGATTAATGAGTTGCTCAGGTACTTAGTATGAATAAAGTTATTATGCTGTCAAAAGCGATAACTCCTAAATTCCAAGGTCAAAGTTTATCACGAAGTTTAACAGTACATATAATCAGCGATTGTTTAAGATTTAATCTATTAATCCAATGATTACAATTAATTTTTTGAGAACGCTAACTTTTTAGTCCGGCTCGTAGTCTAGGAAGATAATGCTCTAAATGTCCAGAAGTCAAGAAATGATGAGTACAGTAATCGAATCCATTTCAGAGAATCGATCTGAATATCGATGGAGGTCGGCTCCGGTGGGTCGGCTGTTGCAATGGGTGCCTTTGTCCGCGAGGCATCAATGTCGTCCTCGTTGCTGGCGGTATAATGCGGAAACAATGCGCGGACCACATTCGTGCATCGCGACCGCGACCGTGTCGTGTTCGGCTGCGGCCCGATGTTTGTGCTCATAAAGTGTCATTATGGTAACAGTACCTCATTGTTGTTTTCGGCGATGCCCGTCTCCCTATTTTCTTCGGCTCGTCGTGTAAAAGCTCGCCTCGTCACGGCGAGTTATAACTAAAATGGGTTACGACCGAGTCTTGCGAAACTTTTACGGGCCATCGTCTTCGTTGAAATCTCGTTCGGTTTAATAGCCTTCGAATTTTAAGTGCTAAAGAAAGGTAAATCACTTTGACGTGTCTTGAACTCAAATCCGTGATTTGGGCAGGACTCAATATTTTCGGAACGATTTAAAAAAGAAACGAATGGATGTTGTAATAAAAGGAAACTGTTCATACTCATATTTATAAATTAAAACCATTAATAGTATGATTAAGCAGATTAAAACAATTATTTTTGTGCATAGAACCAGCTGCAATATAATAATAAAATTTGCTTATTAAGTGAATAATAAAATTACCAGATCCATACTAATATTACAAATTCTAAAGTAACTTTGTCTGTCTGTCTGTTACATGTTCAAGGCTAAAACGATGCACCAATTTCAATGAAATTTAGTATGGAGATAATTTGATCCTTGGAGAAGGGCATAGGTTACTCTTTAGTGCGATAACTGACATACATGCGGGTAGAGTCGTGGGCAAAAGTAAGTCTGATATGTTCATCATTTTAGTAGAAACTGTTAATACATAGTAAATTTTAACTAGCTATCGGTCTATCTTTCTGTCTGTAGGTACCTATTTGACCGCCAAACCAATTTGAATAAATTTTAATCTAAAGATAGATCGGACCTTGGAGAAAGACATAACTTATTTTTTCACGATAACCGACAATAACGCAGGTTAAGCCGCGTAATGTTTATAAATGTAAAACGCTATACCTAATTATGAATTTAAGTGATTATTATAACGTAAAAAACGAATCGAATTACAAGTTGTGTTATTGTTTATTATTACATAATGTTCCTTAGTTGTTTGTCATTGACCTTTTTTGCTCGGCTGAGTCAGGAAATTTGTTGTGATACCGAACGGAGCTAAGTGAAAAAAAAACATTATATAAATTATTTGCCTTATGACATCAATGAACATTTATTTAAAACGAATGTAATAAAACCTTAGAGTTTTTTTTATTGTTTGTTGTTTCATCGTATTGTTTTGATAATAACAACATTTTCGTCATGGCTTTTGCAGCGGAACAGTAACAATTAAAGACAATCTTGGGTGACACGGCAGAGAAGAGTTCATTTGGCACATTTAATATAAACTAAGAACCTTATTGCGCAGTTTATTAGAGCTATTTATATTTGCAAACAGTTTTAGATTTAAACAACAGAGCGCATGTTGAAGATCATCATCATAATCTCAGCCGAAAGACGTCCACTGCAAGACAAAGGCTTCCATCAAGGCTCCCCACAACGAGCTGTTCTCTGCTGCCCGCATCCAACAGTTCCCTACGACCTTCGCCAGGTTGTCGGACCACCTTGTAGGGGGCTTTCATCCAACCAAAGCTCCATCTTCCAGTACGTGTCGTCGCCGCTCCAGAACATTTTCGTCTCGTCTGTCAGTTTAAACCTAATTATAGTGATTAGAGCTCAATGACTATTTGGATAGACTACGAACGTTATATAATCAATTAATGCGAACAACTGAAACAATAGAAAGTCATACTTAACCCACTTTCTTTTTACATCCTACGTACCCGAAGCAACCCCGATATCGCTTTCAATTCTGTTTATACAAATTATAAAAGAGTCGAGGTTATTATTAGCATTGTGATTACACCTATTGTTTGTGATTCACAAAACAATGATTATTGAAAATCATTATGAAGATGTCAGCCACTGATCAAGTTTATAATAACAAACGATAAAAGCACGCTTGAACAAGCAAATATAATGGCCTTAATGATATGGAAGACAATGGGATGGTTCCTAAGGGCGCGCAGACGCAATGTCGCGCGTCGCCTCGGCGCATACGCACTTACACATTGCCACTTGACTGGAACTTGACTCGCTCGAATACACTTCACATCTTATGCTGAGATTAAATATATTTCCTTTGTCTAACTGTTATTGTTTAGTATGAAGTTAAATATATGCGGTTGACAATCGAATCTTGGCCATAACGTACACAATACGATAATCATTTCATCATCATCACTGTTGAACATAGGCCATCTCCAAATGCCGCTTGGTTCGATCCTCAGCTTCTCGCATTCAGCCTGCTGACGTCCTACTACCAAATGCTAAATTAGTTTGCCAAAACGCGGTCTCCACTCACGAACCCGTTTTTACTATGAGTTAAATTATTACATTGAACACGTGCAGAGTAAAGGATTAATATTGCAAGAATTATCTTTTGTGAATGATTTACTATGAGTGTAATGAAAGGGAAGAAGAGGCGTTCATATCAAGAGCAGCTACTGAGCGGAAGTAGCGCTCAGGGAGAGTCGCTCAGCAGCGCGAGCGGCGCGTGCACACGACTACGTAGCGGAAGCGGATATGGGAATTGCATTCAATAAATCTACATTGTAACACAATATTTTAAATGACACTTTAACATTTGCATCACAATATACATATATGAAGAAATGTAGATCTACATTGACGTAAATGCTTCATCTACTTATACATTTATTTAAGAATAATAACTACCCTACCATAGTAAAGTGTATCGGGGACTTCAGTAAAAATATAATAACAAAACGGTTTTGTTCATTTATTAGCTACTAATGTTAGTTTTGGTTATTAGATGTTAATGATATAAGCATTCTTAATTAATTTCAATAGTTACTAATTATTTCCTTTCATCTATAAAGAAAACCATACTAATATACCTATACTCACATGACTTAATACCAATTTATGACAAAGGGTTTAGTTATAGACACCTATATTCACATTTGGAACATTCTTGATATCGTAATCTAACTTCATTTTCTGAGTATGATTTACCATCGTCTCAGATCAGTTCATTAAATGCTGAAGGACAAAGGTTCTTCGAAAAAAATTTCTTACAGAGCACTTTACCATACCATAACGAATTGACTCCCTACTATTTTCACTAGAGACCTTCGTTGTATTTAGTCCTAGGTCGAATGTCTCCAAGATCTAATTTAATCAGCATTAACAACCAATGTTGATTTTTATATATATTCTTATCTACACTACTACTACACGGTTGGCCTAGTGATTTCAGTGGTCGCCACACCGCTTGCTACTGCGACAAGTGTTGTGGGTTCGAATCCTACATGGGACAACACTTTGCGTGATCCATTAATTATTGTTCTAAGTCTGGGTGTACTTTGTGTCCGTTTCATGTATATTTGTAAAGATCCCCGTGACACAGGAATGTATTTTCCAAATGCGAAAGGTGTCTTTTTTTTAAAAAAAAGGAAGAATTAAGATCTGAAAAAATATTATAAATTTTTTACCATAATTATGTATTCATTAATTTTCATAATTACCAAAATTCATAGAGCATTACAGAGAACGGCTTGACAATGATTCTCCTGTTTCAGTTCTTAGCATTGACTCGCATAATCATGGTCATTGAACTATTGGAATATATAACTATGGAATTATAAAATAGTAGTTAAGTGAGAAAAAAATATATTAACACACTACAAAATGTATGAATCGAAATCGAATGGGTTTACATATTATGCTGAAGAGTGTAAATTAAGAAACAGGTTGAACAAGTATGGCGCGTATTTGAATGGAGGTGTAATCAGTGCTATTGAGGCGAGTCGTCACCTGCAGGACTTGTTATTATTGTGACTATTTGTGTTCGTGCTGAATGACGCCGCGGGCTGCGTCTCGACAAGCATTTGCGTCTCAGCACTGTCGGGGTGCTTCACTAGGAACTCCCCATCATAAGTTCAAAACCGACTGATTTAAGAGTAGACTTGGCATAGCATAAAAAAATCAGCTAAGTGTGAGTCGGACTCGAGCAGGAAGGGTTCCCTACCATTATCTATATATTGCAAGCGTCTCCCAAATAAAATCAAAATCATTTATTCAATAAAGACACTAAGTGACATTTATGAACGTTAAATTGAAGCTATAGATAAAAATTATAGATCGACAGAAACAGATGTACTAGATTATCAAAGTGAATTAGATGAAAACATTGCCTCCCTGGGTCGAGTTTTCAAAATGCATATAGACTTATAAGACGAATACTGGCAAAGAAAGTCATGGCCACTCTTTTCAAAACCTGTTGCCGTTATTAATATCGAGTAAAAACAAGCAAAACAATCACGATTGTTGTATGGGACCCAAATAGTTTCACCCTTTGGGTACAGAACCGTAAAAACTAAACCATAATTTACCTACTAACTAATGTTTAAAGTAAAGGAGATGGTGAGTTTTGTTTAACTAATAGAGTTAATAAATAACATATTCTCCGATGTTAATCTGATTTGTTTTTTAAATTTAATAATAGTAATTGAGTATGTATTGGTGATATTTATTTAAATATAGGTAATTTGTAACAGTATCAAATCGACGCCTTATGAAGACCCCAAACGTTAAATTGCATGTTTTTTTTGATCTCCTATTTTTTCCTATTCCTGTTTTTGTCTAAAATTATTTCTAATATCATTCTCTTTTGTAGGTTTTTTTCTTTTATGGTTTGAAGACTTCATGGTCGCCCTTTTCTAAAATCCTTTTCAAATGATAATAAAAGCGAACCCTAAACTCGGTCAATACAGTACAGAGTAACGAGTTGCTGTATTTATTATATTTTAAACAAAAGCCTTAGTTCTATAAGCACTTTGCAGAAACCAGTTCCTACTGAGTAGTTATGATAAAGTAATGTTATTGTGTGTTTACAACGTAGTTATTATAGACTGGTGCTTCTTGCCGGATTTTTGACCTGAGAGAGCCACACTTTTTTTCACTTCGACATGCGTGGGCCGGCTCGACCGGAGTGATACCATGGCCGTACAGGAAACCGGTGTGAAACAGCGCCTGCGCTGTGTTTAACCGAGTGAGTGAGGATACCGAAGGCAGATATCCCAACTCCTACCCTCACTCCCCATTCCCCTCCCTATCACGCAAAAGTCGGCTACGTACTTGTTACGCCTCTGATGTTGCTTACCATCAGGTGATACGTTTGCTCGTTTGCAATAAAAGAAAAAAACAGTTTATGTAGCCAGTTGAATTTATATATAGATTTTTTCATTGATATCTGTACTAATAAATAAATTCAAAAGTAAATCTGTTTGTCTGTATGTCTGTTACCACAGATCATATAACAAATTCATTTTTATGGTCTGAGCCGCTACGCTTTCACGGCTTAAGTGCTTCACTAACTTCAAATACATTTGGCATGACATATTTTGAGTCTTGAAGCCTTCTTCAAGATTAAAAAAGGTAGTATAAAATAGCCTATATCCTTAAATAGGCTACTTTTTATCACGATAACCGATATACACGGGTGGAATCGCGGCCAAAGACTATAGATATATTTCGGATACATGACACAAGTCCCAAACTAAGCAAAGCTTGTACCGTGGATACTTTAGTACTGATATAAACAGATAGGTAAATATAATTTTTGTGACACACAAACATGTCGACCCGAGAATCGAACCCAAAACCTCAAGCACAAAATATGATGTTTGAACACTAATGTAAAGAAATGACAATACAAAGGCATCATTACTTAGTAGTTTACAATAGTCAGTACCTACGATAGATAATTCTTAATATTGTAATAATAACTATACAATCGCTTTAAATTTGTTAATACCTCCAAAAGGTACCGTATTCAATTGTTTATTACCTGCTGATTAAAGATATTTCAATAATCGATCGCCAATCTAAGCGATCAAATAATATACGGAGGGTCTAGTTGCACAACTGGCCGGATATCGTAATCCATGACCGGAAACACTTGTTTGAGCTCCGCACTACAGGTACATACGTTCCCATTGGAACACTGTCGTGAGAGGAGTTTCTCGGGACCCTTTACACGAACACGTGCAAAGGATACGTACTTGCCAGTAATCCCTTCACTGAAAGCCGGTTTTTATTGCGCCGGTTTTCTTTCAATGTATACAATATTTTTGTATACATTTTAACATCTATATTTGTTAAAGTGAAAAAGTGTCTTTTCTAGGTTTTCCTAAACAAGGACAAATCAGGACACCTTTTTATTTATATAGAGATTATTAAACAGCAATTTCTAAATATTCAAGTGTTCTGTTGAGCATCATGTACACGATGGACATTATCATTTGATGATTGATGATGTCCTTCCTAACCTAATAGTTTCGTCGATTATATAGTTTAAAAGAAGCGATACTTTTTTCTGTTTAATTGAAAATGCCAAGATGATTTAGTATTACACTAGGTTAATAATGTAACAAGTTTAGGACAGATTGAGGACAACATCAAGCAATCTACGAAGTTCTCGTTACATCACTTACGACAAACAACAATATATCAAGTTGTACACAGATATTATTAATCAAACAATAGGCATTCCGTGAAACAGTGTGTCGGCAAGATGGTCGATAAGGCTCCGGTAGCATAGCGGCGCAAACGACTCCTGCTGCTCGGCGCACTCGCCGCACGCCGCACCCGTACTCGCATTGATTCAGACGCAACGAGTATTTCATGTTTATACTTGAATGGTTCAGAATAATTGAAGAAGTTATTTATAAGTTTCCTCTTTGGAATCGAATCGTGTGCGCGATCGGAGCCGGATGCCGCCACCCTTCAGAGGGCATGCCTTCACAAAGGCATTTAGTCTATTTAAAGACATCCTGCTTAGTGCGGGGGCCCGAGTCCGCTCTCGCACGTGCGTCAAGTGTCCTGCGCCCGCCGACCTGTCAATTACTGTCACCCTCACCTATCTCCGCGCCCGCTGCGTCGACTCTACTGATAAACCGAGCGAGTCCATCACTTTGAATAGCATCTCTGAACGCAAAGTACCTCTCCACATGACCGTAGTCACCAGTGAACAATCATTTACAAGCAAATTAGTTTAATTCCATGCCCACTTCAAAAATATTAGTTTTAAGGTCCACAGTGAAATCGTTCAACATTTTGAAACAATCATGTTTTAAGGAAATTAGCTTGAAAGATTTGAAAGGAGGCTCGTTTCGCTCCATCAAACACGATATTGCTCTACGGCGGCTAAATTTATCGAAGGACTATATCTGACAATATAATGGAGTTGAAAACAATACTGGGTGATTATAAAGAGCAGTGAAGCGGAGATTATGGCGTTCGCATGAGACAAGCGCAGGCGCGGCCGTCGGCCGACCGAGTCGGCTAATGGTTCGGAGCCACTTGTAACGTCAGCCACCGTCATCATTAATTCCTAGCTAAAATATGTAACATACTATTCAAACTACAATAACAGTCTCTTCATCACAAATTATGAAGTTAACTAAAAATATATTGCACTTAAATGACATGTATAAGCAAACGGTATTAAACTATACTCTGCAGTGTCGTAACAGTGATTATAACAAGCCATATTACATACCCGGCCTTCCACCCCAGCCAACGGTCAAAACCTCTACAATAGCAGGTAGCTTGCGGAAATATTTAGCAATATATTCAATAACATCATCAACATCAACTACCCATAATGTCCCACTGCTGGGCTCGGTTCTCCTCTCAGCAGAGGGTTAAGGCCATACGTCCTCACGCTGGCCAAGTGCGGATCTACTATATATTACTAGTACTTATGACTAAGTATTTAGATTGCAGAGTGTCACCCCCTTTCTTCATCCTGTTGTTCTACACCCAGAATAGCGCCGACTAAAAGAGCAAACTCTTAGAACAACAGCACTGAAGGAAAGGAAAACTTTAATATATTTACCCTATGACAAATTTTATAACCATAAAAAAATTCTTTACTAAAGACAACATTTTATCTATCAGAGAACCAGTAACGGGTACTGATACCTATAATGACACATATAGCTACCCTACACCCCAAAACAGCACAAATGATCGTACTCATCATTTAATATCTGTACTGTATGGGAATCGAAACCTGTGTCAAGATCACCGTCCGCTAGCTAGCTGACTACTAACTACCTATATTTATAGATATGTTATACACATACCTATAAATATAGTCTAAATAATAATATATAGACTTAATCAAACAAACTCGTCACAGTAAAGTGTTAGTGGTGAAATGATCAACATATAAATCATAGCATATACTCTCTTAAACATTGAGTGGAAAGCCTTTTGGATGTTATCGAATAGATACTAATGTTGTGACTAACAAGCGCACGTAGCTGTCATAAAATTTAAATATCATTGTAAGGAAATCGTACACCGACTGGTATCATGGACAAGATCACTGGTGGTGCACACATCTATCTGTTTATTGTTTATTTTATTAGCAATATCTTTCTGGCTTAACAGGACATCAATACATATCGTAAAATCAGCGAAGGTTGTAAATTATCATCAAGAGCTCGTCACTAGGTTATATAAAATATGATATTTCAACTACATTTTAATATTAGCAAATCTTTGCTTGTTATAAAATAGCTTAGAATTGTAATTCTTGGCTAATAATAGTTTAATTATATTAAACAAAAAAGATAGCGTTGACAAAGAATGACATTTTGGAATCGAGAAACTAGAATCATATATTATTGTGTGGTTATTGTGCATATAATATATAGTTTCTAAAGTGCCTGAAAAGGTCTACTTAAAGTAAAAGCTTTTTGATTTTTACTTCTTATTCCGCACATATTTGAGAGCTCGATTTTTAGATGAACCTTAGATGGAATATATTTCGTTATTTTAGATGTATGAGCACATTCAGTCTTCAGAGAAATACTAGTTACCTGTTCCTGCCATGTAATCGGTTTGTTTTCAGCATCAAGAGCAAAATCTTCAATTTTGAATGTACTGACTTTTTATATGTAGAACTTTTGCATCACAAAACAACTAAACCGACTTAACGGCATTAGCATCTCTTAAATTTACTTAAACCACAAGTTTCGCCGTTTTTCAACATTATGTACTATATACAATATCATCATCATGATCATCATCAGCCTATCGCCGTCCACTGCTGGACATAGGCCTCTCCAATTTCACGCCACTTAGTTCGATGGCTTCTCGCATCCAACTTCTGCCAGCCGTCTTGCACAAATCATCGCAATATATATANCATACTATTACTATTATTACTGCTATATTTATATGAATACAATATATATGTACAATTTTTTTAGGGGGCTAGAAGTCAAACAAGCAGACAGACCGTCTGATGGTAAGCGATTAACACCTCCACCTAAAAAGGAGTACGCTCTTTGCTTAAAATTTTGAAGGTCGTATTGGTCCGGGAAAACCGTAGGCGACAGTTTATTTCACAGTTTTGTTGTGCAAGGCAGAAAGCAGTTAATCTATTTAAA
Source organism: Hyphantria cunea (assembly GCA_003709505.1). Classification (NCBI taxonomy): domain Eukaryota; kingdom Metazoa; phylum Arthropoda; class Insecta; order Lepidoptera; family Erebidae; genus Hyphantria; species Hyphantria cunea. The sequence goes on from PKRV01000478.1 coordinate 254,165, forward strand.
AACGAGTAAATTTTTATTTAGTCTTAAATAGATTCATAGATAGAATTGTAAATTACATTATATTCTAATTGAATCATTCAGTTGAAAGAGGATTAAATACTTTAATGCGAGAAATAGACAATATTACATAAATAACATTTAATTAAGAAGTTACGAATACTGTGTTCCATTTAAGTAATAATAGTAATCGCAAAGCGTTAAATGGCTTAGATCATTTATCCATGAAAGTAATTGTCGTTTGTATTGCGGAATTTCTATTATTTCGAACATTGTATAGAGGCGTTTTGAAGAGTTGTAGTTCTCAATAGAGTGTCGGAGCACGTCACCTGCGCAGGCGCTTCCCGAAGTGCCCCACTCACACAAGGCGACATCGTATATAATATCCCACGTCTCGCACTGCACCGGTGACAACCCTCCTTTACATCAAACAGAGCATTGACCCCGCTGCGCAGCTTGCTCCCCTCATGAAATTCAAAAATATCGGAACCACATGTTCTTGACCTTCCTCTTACTTTTACTGGGCTTAGTGAGAATAACGATCTCTTCCGATCCGAATCAGATGGCGAGATTAAATATGGAAAAAAACATATAAGCCCTCATTTATTTGATTAAATGCTTGCAGTATAACCTTACTTGCTCAACAACAACCGTAACAATTGGCAACATGTCCATGTGAGTTGCCTATTGTTATTGTCCAGTACAGTACCAGTAACCTACTGTTACTGTCCAGTAACAATAGTGAGTCCTGAATTTTGAAAATAAAATAGAATTAAAGTTTACACTAAAGTGGGGTGAGATAAAGTGTATATCCTAACTTTATCAGTCTTTACGACAACATGGCCTAATTGCTTTCGTAATATCCTAACCTCACCTGTCTCATCGATCCAAGAAGTTTATTATGTTGAAGTTGGTTGTGTGTTTTACAGGTTATTGTGCTACTCATGATTATTATGTCAGTGCCTAAGCATAATATATTTGTATGTACTACATATATGTTACGCTACTACGTAATATGATATATGTGTCTGTGTTCGGTGCATGAAATATGGTTATCAGCAGTCTAGTTAATAATATTTATTTATTTTTATTTATTTTAAACTTTATACACTTTTCAACAATTGTGAACTTAATGCCCAAGGCATTCTCTTAGGGTTGTGTAGAAATCTCGTAAGGTAGGTGGTGCACACAGGTTTCCGTATGAAACTAACTGCAAACAGTGCACTAAAGAATGAAAGAAATACTTAAACATACATAAACATATATAGGACACATATGTGTTAAATAAACACACACAAATATATACATATATAAATATACATACACTCAATTATATTAGTACACTATTAAAATTTGAATATATACCAATTATCGGTTAGTAGTTTCTGCCATTTCGTTAAGAAGGAGCTCATGCACCTTCTTTTTAAATGTAAAACGGTTTGTGGGCATCCTGATTTCGAGTGGGAGCGCATTCCAGAGCAGTACCGCTTGACGTAGGTAATTTGAACTCGCCAATCAAAGGTCGAATCAATGAGTAAGCCCAGATCTTTGACTACGGGGCTGAACGGAATATCTGAACCATTAAACACGATCGGTGAGATTGAGGCGTTATCGAGTCTACTCATTATTCGTTTGCTGCCTACTATTATCGCCTGACATTTCGTTGGGTTAACCGATAGTCCAAATCTAGTCCACCACAACTTTATGAGCTCTAAATCCCTGTTCACTACGCCGTATGTATGCGTTATGTCTGTCAAGATCGTCTGCATATAGGTGATACGCACTCCGACGTTGTTGAGTAATCAGGTCAATAAATATTGAGAATAAGAAGGGAGATAGAACGCCGCCTTAAGGAACGCTAGCGTGGAGGTTGCACCTATTCGATGTCGAGTAATCTGCACGAATACACTGCTGCCGCCTCTGAAGTGGAGAACCATTCCAATTCCTCAGAAGGTACCATAAGATATGCAAGGATAGATAGAAGGATTTTGTGACTGACGGTATTGAAGGCATTAGATAAGTCAACTAACACCAGTACTGCAACTTTGGTGTTTCTATGCCCCTCCAAATATCGCCAGTCACTTTAAGGAGAGCGGTAGCTGTGCTGTGACTGGGCCTAAAGCTGGATTACGTAGGGCTCAATAACTGATTTCTGTGAATAAATTGTGAGAATTGTTCATAAACGCAGGCCTCAAGTACCTTAGATCGGAAAGGAAGAATGGAAATAGGTCGGAAATATTCAGGAAGTGTAGGACTATTATTTATTGGGAGAGGAATAATATAAGCTTTGTGCCACAAGGAGGGGAAAGTTCCGGAGTCAAGAGAGAAATTTATTAAATGAGTAATCGTAAGGAGAAAACTATCCAAGATGGTGACAACCATGCGACGGCTAATGCTATCACATCCTACGGCCTTAGATTGGATAGATAAAATAATCTTTTTAATATCTTCAGGAGGCACTGGAGAAAATTCGAAGTAGTCGGACTGGCAAGACCAGATTTGTAGTTCAAAGTTTGACACTTAGTTTGAATATCCAGTGTAGTTGTAGGTTTTTTTTTTCATGGGATAGCGGGGAAACGAGCAGACGTATCGCCTGATGGTAAGCGATTACCGCCGCCCATGGACACCGGCAACTCCAGAGGCATCACAAGTGCATTGCCGGCCTTTGGGGGATGAGGAGGAGGATAGGGTTGGGGAAAGGGGTTGGGGTATGGCCTCCGGTATCCTCACTCACTCGGTGAAACATAGCGCAAGGGCTATTTCACACCGGTTTTATGTGAGGCCGTGGTATCACTCCGGTCGAGCCGGCCCATTCATGCCGAAGCGTGGCTCTCCCACGGCAAAAAATAACGGTTGATATCGTTCAAACTAGTTGACTTATTGAACACAGGTGTTGTTTTTACTAATTCCTAAGGTACCCAGAAATTTCCAGACACTGGAAGAGGAAGAAGACTTTATATTTTTAAGAATATGATATCATCTTCAATACATTCAAATCTTTCAATCTGGGACATCCTAAAGCTAACTTCTCCTATGCTAACCACACAGTTCTGGTTTTCCAGGGAAATTCTTGGCAAGAGGTGCATGCAGAGGCGGGCATGTCCCAAGTTAGTAGTAAGCTAGATGGCTTACGAGTAATTTCCTTACGCTTAATAGACGGAAAACAAAAAAAAACTTCATTTGCTTTGGTATATATAACAACACACAAGCCGATAATTAATTTAACATCAGAGTACACAGCTGTAACTTACAACAAAACAGAAATTGTAATTGTCCTAGCATAAATAATGTAGCTAAATCAAAATATCTTAGCGCACACATTGATCAGATATAGATAGAATTGTCCTGGTACCCACATCTAGAAAGTCTCACTGACAGAATAAGAAAAATCAACTGAATTTCTAGATCACTCAGACACGTCGTTCTGAATTGTCATAAATATAACACATGTACATCGCAAAACGTGTTAAATGAGATCTAGATTTTTTGGGGCAATCAGTTTTAACATATCACATCCCCATGTGGGGTGACGCATGCAAAACAAAATTCCTGGAAGTAAAAAAAGAACAACGTGCGTTGCTACAGGTGATGTACCTCAAGAAAATCACATTCCCTACCACCGAACACTAAAAAATCTGTGAGTTTCTATCTCTAATAGAAGAAAATTATATGTTATACAAACAGATTTCACATACATGTAAAAGAAAAGTTGTAGTCATCAAACTTATTGCGAATGAAGCATGGTGAGCTAGACCATAGCGGCTTAGTGAAGCTTCTGCATCATCGGGCCTTCGGTCTCGCACTCATCTAGGAAACACGATCGCACGAATGCTGTCATTTTAGGTTGTCTTCCGTGCGAGGGTCGTGCTACCCCAGTCGAATCGGCCCGTTCGTGCTTAAATTAGAATGGCTCTATTACCTTTAAACTAAATATACGAGTATATAGCACAGGCAATGTACATCTCTCCTCTTTGACTCATATTCAAAATTTGAAATGTACTTACACTAATTAATAGATTCTGCTTTTTTAATCAACAAGATTTGAATTTTCGTATCAATCAGAAGTCAACGATGAAATATTATACGGTAAAGCAGCATTGTTATGTTTCTATTATATTATCATCCTACCGCCCTCACATTTCTGCTACTGCCACTTTCTTTTAATATTGTATGTCCTGTATTATTACCTGTTTCAGAAACATTGAATCATAAGTGTTGCTTTACAGTGGAGATTCTCCTTACAATGAAGATATTTTCTCAGATTAGAAATTCAACCTATATCCGTATGCTACTATGATATTAAATAAACGGAAAATAGGCTATGTGAAGATAAGCGGATTAATGATGAATTATGGCACACTCTGCTTTAGAGTACAACAAATATTTTTAGTCACATCGTTTATGAGTATCGTGGAAGCTATGGTTATTCTGTAATTGAAACATACAACTCCATAATTTGTTACTTAAAGTAATGGCGGGGACATCGTATATCTTAATTTCCTGCTATAGTTCAATCGCTCTTACTATGCCTTAACAAATGGTTTCAATTAATTGTTTTAGTAAAATCAACAATAAATACGCTCTGGTTCGCCCATAGCTCTTGTTGGTTTAGAGACTAATCATTACTCGTGGGTGTATTAGATAAATGCGCTACTGCGTTAGAAACAAATAAACTTTCTTGTTCTGAACTGATCTTAATCAGGTTCTTTTCAATAAATGTTAAAAAGTCGAACCCCACTATGCAAATTCTTTGGTTTTAGATTTGTTGGGCATATTGTTTAATGGCCAACGATTTGACAAGGCTCTGAAGTAAACTACGAGTAAGCGTTAATAACTCATCTTAGTTTTTCTACTGAAAAGTAGGATCAGCAGAGGTATTTGAGAAAGGACAATAGGGTTAACAATTCCTGAACACTGACTGACGCTTCTCGAATACCTATTAAAGGTTTAGAGATGTAATAAGGTATATATAATTACATATATATAAATACGTAATATCTTAATGATTAAAGGTAAATATATCTTGAGAGAAGTACTAGGCCTTTGAGATGATTGTAGTTCATCACTACTATTACTACTATAATACTACTTTTACCAAATCTTTATGGGGACTGTAACAGTTGTCAAGGTAAAAAGTGTTGCGAATCTCTAAAAATATAAAATGCCTTTTACGTTTACTTTTAGAGTTTCACTATTTACAATATGTTATACAAAATAAGCCCAAAATTATCTTTAACATGCACCAGCGCAGGCTAATTCAGCGACTAATATGGAATGCCCCGAAGAACGTGACATGCGTGCACTTATGAGTGCTAAACCGGTTCCTCGAGATAAATCGTTGCGCTTCTAAAACATGGCCTTATGTAATAGCCAATACAGGCCTATAGTAGCGTGTAACACGTCATATTTATATTAACATAATATTGATTATACTACATCGTTCTTTCATTTACCCTTTTGACAGAAACTTTGGTTGAGAGCCTGACACTACCAAATTTAGGTTCTATTAAATATTTTCTATTTCGCATGAATTTTATTTAAATAATTATAACTGTAATACGTGTTAAAAAGGCGAGGAAAAAGTAACTTCTGACATAGTGATAAAATATTTCTAACGCATTTACAAAAATCAAAATCAACCGTTTGTAAACCTCTTCAAACGTTAGGTAAAAAACCTCTGTTTATAATAAAGAAATAAATATTTTGAACACCTGACACTCAAGGCATTGGTTAATTTAAAATTGCTTAATTTACTGACAAAATACTTATATTTTTTTGCAAATACCAACCTATTATACATAGATAAAACCCAAACTACGAAACAAATATTTGCAGTAATACAATCATTTGGCCCGGTCCGGGCATCGAACCCGAGACCTCAGCACAGCAATCGCAAACGCTGCGTCATCGAAACCATCAAACCATAAAAAAATCTGTTGAGATTGCTACGATCTTCAAATTATTACGTGAAGTAAAAACTTGGTACCTCTTTTTACGAAAAGTAGCAGTCGCACACAGGTCGAAATTAGACCATAAATATTTGATTTTTTTATTTTGTACTTTTTAGAATTTCTTAAGTCTAAGGCCTCATTACATCTCTTCAATCTAAGTATTTTGGTGAACCACACTCTACGCTAGTTTTGATATTCAGTATGAACTGAATGTCAAAAATAGCCACGAATCTTTCAAACTAAAAAGATGATTAGACAAAAAATAATCATGTTTTTAGTTTGACTTTGACATGTATGTGTATGTGGATATTTGTGTGTCATGCGCATGATCGTGTGTGAAATGTTATTTTTATTAATTTTATGTATGCTTTAAAATAATAGCATACCGCACTCTTTCTTTATACAAACTGCAAGTGTGCGAAATTTTATACTCCTCTGACCGCGCAGTTTTCGTAAAAAGGGGTTAAAAGTTTTTGCTTCGCGTATGTATTGATTATTCGAACATAGAAGTTTACAATTTGGCACAGTTAAATTTTATATGGAGGAGTGTAAAAAGCTAAAAAAATAAATAAAAAAAGAATTATTGTCGAATTTTGACTACTGGGCAGCCACTAGTAATCTGTTATCATAATTCTTCAGTTACGAAGCAGCTACGAAGCTTACGAATGTAGCTGTTAACATTAAATTTGGAATTAATCTAATTATTACATTTGAAAATAAAATCTTAGGTACCAAATGAAGCTTTTATTTTCAAATAAATTATCACTAAATTTGTATATTTCTTCCAATTGTTTTCCAGTCCAGATGCTCGGGCTAAAGCAATTACATCGCAATTGAAACTAATAAAACTCTGGTGATACTCTGTGACTGCTTCGTTGGCGCAGTGGTAGCGTATGCGACTGTTGTGCATGAGGTCGTGGGCTCGATTCCCGCGTCGGACCAAATGTTTGTATGATCTGCAAATATTGATTTCGGAGTTTGGGTGTTTTCTATTTATAATAAGTATGTATCTACAAAAAAAACTGCATCAGAATCTTATTTGACAGTTTAAATAGCAGTTTACATTTATTAGGTAATACTAAACTGTAAAATAAAATACACATCCATTTCAGTTGTATTTTTAGTTTTGTTTTTATACATGCTTGAGAGTAACGTAGAGAGTAAATGAGACGACCACTATTTCACTTTAACAATTACAAACGAATCTATCAGAATGCAGCTCTGACATTGTTTCCGGCATTTCTTACGTAAGTAAATCAATCGCGTTCAAATATCGCACAGGCCATCTCATTTTCTAATCGAGTCACTTGCATAATTGGAACGATTTGCACAGTGGCCGCATCGGGCACGGGCAGGCCTCGGCGAACTGAATCGCTTATGCAATCACAATAATCGATGCTCCGCCGGTGAAACAGTGAAATCAATGCTTCCAACTTCAGTTACCGCATCGTCTGAACTATATTCATTGACATTATAACTTAATCAGATCTCATTAAGCGATCAGGTTTGCATTAGGCAATTCTTTGAATGTTGTAAAGTTGAATTAATGTTTGCTATTACACAGGACTGATTGACATGAAAACCTAGAGATTTTAGCAATTGAGTCTTATAACAGCGACAGTCTTATTAGTTTCAGTAATGGAAGATCTTAGATTTATAGACCTGATAAGGGGAAGTTTATAAATATATTAGTAAGCAAACAAACAAATGTAGTTCGTGCTAACCTAGTGTAGTGTCGGCGTTGCGCGCAGGGCGAGCCGCACCCTCAGGAGCTGCGCAACCACTCTTGTTTTACTTGATTTAATTGTACCACACAGACGGTGACTCGCAACTGGCCTGTTTCGACTCGCTGCACAATTTCTCGCCACTTGGCAGATACAAGTGTATGCAAACCTATACTATTTGCATGTCACATTCAATCACTTCAATTTGCCTACAGCCGCTTGCTCGTAAAACGTATTAGTGCACTACTTACAGGTAATTAGATCACTAGTTATTTCATGTAAGTATATGCAATTTTATTTGAATAATATACCCCAATCAATATTTAAGGTATAGAGAAATTCTTTACAAGAGAAAAATTTCTTTAAATCTGTCACGCATTTCATGATTAATCCAATAGATTTCTTATGGAGAATAGATTTGAAATTTTTGATTTGCATACTATGTTTGAATTTCATGATCGGTGAGTAAGTAAGGCAGTGACAAAATAAAATAATTTAAACCTATAATGGATTACAATTTTATAAAATTTGGAAAAATAATATGATACATTATGAACCACTGGTGACTGAAAGTTTAGGGGTTTACTGTTTCTATCTATAATAAGGTAACTGAGAGATCTAAAATGTGTTAAAAGGAAAGTTGGAAAGCGAGTACCTTTGGTACAGCATATCTTGTCGAGCAGTTACTTCTAAATTATGTTAATTTACTGTCTTGTAAATATAGTTTTTAATAGAATTTTCAACCAAAAAAATTTATTGGACATAGCAAACAAGTACCTTTCAAAATAATGTATTGCCAGTAGTTAAGTGTGAACTGACTGCAAATACTTTAAGTAGATAGATTAATTGAGGCACTGTTACGCCTTATGTTTAAGACCCTCTGTATGGCAAGCTATCAAATAAATTCTGAACGTCTAGGAGTTAGTGCCTCACTTGTAGCAATTATAAGAGGCTCATTTTGTTATCTCAGCGTCATCCAGACATAATGTAACATCGTGCAAAAGTTAGATCTGCGCAGTAATTCAATACGACAACAACGACTTAAGATTGAAACTTACCTGCTCCCATCAAGTAAAACTATCATAAAAGTCGCGGCTATGCTATGGGTATTCTTGCTGAATTGACAGCAGTAATAAAAGTTTTATACCCTTTGAAAATTTAGCATGATAAAAATTGAGGGATACACGAATTGGCAAATAAAAAAAGGTTTGCACCATATACACAATCATATCTATAATATAGACATGATTGTGAGCAGTTGGGCTCCTATGTGCTACAGATTTTAATATCAAGCCTATATGGGTGTAGGCTATTAGATGTAGTCAAACCTTACAACTACATTGATTTTATACTTCCAAATAATCATCATTAAATTAAATACCAGAATAAATGTTACGTTCTACATGTAAATATATTTTCATATTCATATATCCTTTATCATGATCACACAAGGTCACTTAGTTGCTGATTCTCTTATGAAAACTGGGCATAGGTAGGTTGTGTGTCAGAGTGCCGAGACGGCGGGTAGGTAGATAACTTATTAGGGTTGCTTCGCAGATTGCGTGAATGCGTTCACTTCATGGTCGCGCTGCCTTTGTTGGTGCACCGCGCTGGGTGGGCCGCTCTATCGCATGCTCCACATTGCACGCCGCAGGTACCAGTATACCACCGCTGAATTGCATCGCACCATGAACATAAACATGTACACATTTTGTACAATTTGTTTCGCTATCCCAGTTCTGTTTGCTTAAGGGATTACTAGTGATTATCACTATACCTGTCTGTTTATCATCTACGATACGAGTTAGGTAAGGATCTCGTCCTTTGAAATGTTTCTTTCCATCTTTTTTATGTGTTTCTCAGCAGACTTTTGTGTAAATTACCATCAAGCTAACTATTTTTGATACAATATACTATACTCGGTCCAAAAGTTTGAATCATGTTTCATGTATTGTAAAAGTATAAATAAATAAATATGTTCAGACATTTTAACAAAACGCCATCTAGTCCCGAACTAAGCAGAACTTGTACTATGGGTACTAGACAACTGATATTAATACTTACATACATAGAAAACACCCAAACTCCGAAACAAATATTTGCAGATCATACAAACATTTGGTGCGACTAAGGAATCGAACCCGAGACCTCTAGCACAGCAGTCGCATTCCTTGCCACTGCGCCACAGAGGCAGTCAGTATCAAACTAATAAAGTGATTATGGGATATAAATGTCATCAAATCTATCAACATAGCTTGTATTCTTTAAAGCGAAAGCATTTTCATCTTAAATGTTGCTAATATGACTGCATATAGCTTACCTTGTGAAATAGAAATTAGATCTAATGTAGAGCTAAGCTTCTGAATTTACACGCCCTAACTCTATCAACCCTAACTTCACAAACTCTACATTTCAGTAAAAATGTGTGGCTTCCTACACGAAGACGAAACGAACGCCTTTTGTGTTTGCAAATATTCTAGTTTCCAAAGTAATGTGTTATGCGAATATTTAGTTTCTAAAGAAAAAATGGCTCTACATGAAATCTGATTCTTTTTTACAGAGTAACCTACATGAAAATATTTTTGGTGGGATTTCATTTCTTTTTGTAAGTTGCTCGTGGCAGTATTTTTATTGTTTTTTTTTGTGCATTTTTATATAGCCCATTCTCTATCTTTGCCTGGCGTAGGTACTTGTATTTTAAAAACTGCCAAAAGTCCCTTGTAAACTTTTATGTCCTAACACAAACTTCCACCCTCTTTTTTTAAAAGGTTATAAATCGTCCTAATTTTGTAAAATATCCTGATACACGTATTTTATTGTTTCCAACAAAAAGTACGTATATCTCTAGCATAAAAATTATTGAAAGTCTTCAAAAAAACTTCCACCTACCAATTTTGGGGGTAGGGGGGGACAAAAGTAATAGGTTTATGAAATTGTTTGTTTTTTGTATACTAAACTTAGTTTATATTTCCAATTTCAGCTTTTTGGCACTTCAGAAACTACCCTATCAGTTTTGATCAGTGAGAATCATCAGTGAGTCTGTGACGAAATCGGTGTATTTTAAATACCAATAAAAGCTATATTGTCAGAGCTATGCAATTGAAACTTTGTATGTTCAATAAGTCTATTATTGACTTCATATCCTGAGAATTTCATTTATCTGGTATATCGGAAACCAAAGATAAGAGGGTAAAAAAACGACGAATCTGATCGGGGGCAACTGTGCCCCCAGATCATTGCATAACAATACTGATGATTAATGATATAACATAACTAAAATTTCCTTTTTCCAAAACGTGCTATTACTACCATTGTACCTTTTACATAAGGATTGAAGAAACCAACGATACAAATTGGATGACAGAACCACCATCCACAATTGTTTATGAATCAGCGATAATGTTGTTTAAGCTTTTGGAGTCGGTATAAAACAATGTTAAATTATACTATCGTTGTAACATGGCGTTTTGTCTGAGAAATAAACTAGACAAAGATTATTTCAGTTGTCTTTATAGCCAACCGGTATTATGAGTCAGACGTGATTGTTTAATTCAGTGCTTCTAAACGTGTCGTGGCTCATGGCGCATGCGCCCAGTCACAACTACAACTTTGATTCATAAGCTGGCTTTATTTTGTAAAATATTATGACCTTGATTTTAGTACATTAGTTCCTCAATAATCATAACTATCTAATAGTGTAGTCTTACATTTATGGTAGTGACCTCAGTCTCTACTGTGACGTGTACTAGAAATGCACATATATTTTAATTTACCTGTTCATGATATTTACATTAACATGGTGCTCGTTTCTCCTTGAACATGTGTCTGAGATTTAATAAGATATGTATTATTCGAAACGATAAATGTTGTAGTTAGAGATTGAAAAGAGGCGAGCACACGTCACCTAAACTAGTAGATAATCGCGGGGGCATGTACCTGTTGCGTTGCGCACTCCTTTCATGGAATATTGTTCTTGTTATAGAGAGCACACGACACAAAGCGAGTTTATCTGGACGCATTATGAGAGGCATCTCCGCTCCCAGATCGCGCGATAATACTCGTCGTCGTCGACTCACAAAAGTATAGAACGAGGCGCACCGGCTCACGATCCATAGTGGAGCGCGGCAGAGCGGTGCGGGCGGCTGCGACCGATGTAAGGTGATCTCGAGCCGAGTTGACCTTTGTGCATTACGGGCAACCGCCGTCGATCTTCTTTGTGTCGCGTCTCGCTTGTCAGCGTCTTAGCAAGAAGGAACTTTGTTGTCTTTCTCCAAAAGAAAGTTGGTAGAGATATCGATGTAAGCATTGTTCCGCCTTCGAGTTAATTCAATATAGTGCTGCTGTCTATCGAACGCCATTTTTGTTTAACATTTGAATAGGTCTCATTGTGCTCGCTGTTTAGCGTTATGAATAGCGAGCAGGTGTGTCTTAGGAAGTTTATGGTCGCTGATCTTGAGGTCTCTCTGGCGAACCTTAAAATATTTATGACCCTATTTCTTTTCTAACACGTTATCTTAGCTAGGACTACAATGAACCTTTCGCCTAATCGAAGAAACTGAAACTAGTTGTAATATAAATGTACATGCCTACCTCAATCAATACAACACTAGAAATTTCGTTTCAATATGTAAATATTCAAAAGTTAAAAAGTATTTATATCTCATCGCTGATCTACAATGTTACAATGATCTTGTAAATCATGATCAAATAAAACATTGAGGTCTGTTAGAAAGTTATTTGGTAACCAAAATTAAGGGAAGTTAGTGGGCCATTGTGAAATAATAAAACGATAAAATGCCTTTGGAGATTATCATTTATATGGTCACCAACGTCAAATGAGTAATGAGGAACCGAGATGTGTCATCGGATTTTACTATAGAGAGCGTCATGTTGTCAAATGCGGGGACTTTGTTACGCCGTGAGATCGACGTCGCATTCGTGGACTGGCACTCGTGTGTGAGCTTATTAACTTGATTCACTTGGATATGAGCTAAGGCTTCTATTCATGTGTTGCCTTTTGTATAAGTCGGTAAATTTGTTTCCATTATTATCATAAATTATTGTCTATTTAGTAAGCCTGTTGTCTTGTCACCTCACTAATCTAATGCTAGCTAGCATAATTTACATCACTGAGATATGCTAATACTGCGAATATTTCATGCATTATATACTTACGGTTCAGTCATTAGCATACTAGACAAATAGTGATAGTATGACTCGACAAGTGCTACGTAGATACTTAGTTTTATTTTAATTGCTGTCTTTGGAGTTTAATGGTGGATTGTTTCTTAAACGGTGGCGCAGCGGTAGCGTATGCGACTGCTGTTCTTGAGGTCTCGGGTTCGATTCCCGGGTCGGGTCAAATGTTTGTATGATCTACAAATGTTTGTTCCGGAGTTTGGGTGTTTTCTATTTATGATATGTATGTATTTACAAAAAAAAAGTATATATGTATTTACATCAGTTGTTTAGTACCCATAATACTTTATTATTATTTATTATAACTATGGTGTTAACGCTATTTTGAAAAACAAAAAAAATATTTTTTTGTTGGCTCCCAGATGACGTACGAATAGCTCGAACTCAGAGTTGAGCCAGTAGATTAGTAGGAACAACAAAGTGTACAATGACAGATGCGCCAATTTAGTCCGTGTCACCTCGCCCGCCTCACAACAATTAACTACGGTATAGGAAACGGTCAGCTGGCATATTTTTTTTAAATAATCTGGATCAGTTGGTCGAATTTTATATGTCTGCTGACCCATATGTCTGTAAACGTAACGTATTTCACCATACTGTGGCTGTTACAAAAACGTGGCCGTAAAATATTATAGTCAAACAAAAGAATCGCTTTTTTAAATTACTTTTATGAGAATTTCGTGTGGATTTAATTCATCCTTCTTCTTAGTTTATAAATTATCCATAATAATATTATAAATTCGAAAGTACCTCAATCCGTTTAACTGTTTGTTATACTTTCACGGATAAACTACTGCACCGATTTTAATGAAATTTTGAAGAGATACTTTAAACCTTGAGGAAATACAAAGGTTACTCTTTACCCCGATATCGGACACACAAACGAGCGGAACCGCGGACAAAAGCTAGTAGATGTATAAAAGCTTTTTATTTGTAGACTATTCTTTATAGTAACTGTAAAATAAAAGTGGAAATGTAATCTTTTTTCCATTTCATCCTCGGATTTTCGAATATTGGCTATCAACACACAAAAATATATGTATTCGTGTGTTTTTCTTTTAGTTCTTACAGAATTCATGAAGGGTGGCTCCCTTCATGAATTCAATTTATTAAATTTGAAAATTTACTAAAATACTACTACTTTTCTATGTTTATATCCTGAACTAGTGTCAAGTGTATCAATCATTAACATTTCATTTGAAATAGTAGATAAAATTTCATTTACGTTCGTATCAGACAAAGATTTGCAAAGAAAACACATGAAAAAGTGCCCAGCATTAACCGATAATGATAAACCCAAAATGCACATTCAGACAATCGACATTACAATGTAAGTAGGCAGTCGTGTAGTGCCCGAACACTCGCCGCTACATACTCAACACGGTTCAGAGGGACAAGCCACAAAGTATTTCTTGAATGTGTAATCAGAGAGTTTATTGATCGTGGTAAGATTAACACCACTCCGCATTGTCTGTTTCGGCACGTCTTAAATTTTCCTTTTTTGTGCCAATAACTTAAGGAATTCACGAATTAATTTTTTTTTCTTTGCGTTTATTTACGTCGTCGTTTATTACAACGTGAAAGAAATATTCCTTCTTATGTTGCACTTTCGTAACGGCTTTTCAATTGTATATTGTGATGTTTTATGACTATATTTTTTACATGAAATGAAATAAAATAGCAATAACTCCTTCACTCTACTCAGAAAAACACTATTGATATGATAAACCTGGTTAACGATAGGATTTAAAACGGGGAAAAATTGATATAAAATGTGATAATAGATAAAAACACTAGAGGTTTTGCAAAAAAGGGAGTTGTATATTGTTTTTAATATAAAATGACTAATTCTGTTGTCACTTTATTGAACCACCATAATGGTGAATAAGCTAGCATTGTATCACGAACTATTTATTTTATTATAGAAAAACAAAGGATAAATACCAATTTAAAATTAATTAAACATATAATATTTTTTTTTACTTTTTATAATATCGAAAAATTAAAATGAAGAATATCTTAGAATTTGATTTAATAATGATCGAAGTAAGAAACAAAGTTTAATAGTTACTATTTAGAGTTGATGAGAGTTTAAAATAAAATCTTATTTGTCACGAAGATTTCAAAGAACCTATTTATTCAATAGATTAATTTTCTATAATATGTTTATTTTTTTTAATTTAGTGCTGAACTGCAAATTATATGTAGGCAATTTTCAACATTGCGAAAATTTTAATATATAAATAATTAAAAAGTCACAGTAAATAATAATATCGTGAATTCGTGATCAATATAATTACTGCGTTTGATAGGCGTGGAGCACTATGGCATGGAGCATTTATTGATGTGCACTATACTATATGCACGTAAGGGCGGCTCCGGCGCATATGCGTATCCTGCGAGAGCACGTGCCGTCCACACGGCCGGAAGCGCCTCGCCATCGACCCACTTACTGCGACCTTCGCGTATTTATGCTCATTTCAAATGACCCAATAGGGAACTGCTCAAATTGATATCCAATTTTAGTCCGTATATTAAAACGTTAACTAAAATTATTTGTTTACAACACTCACTTGTAGCTGACAAACCATTTCATTGTTATAATTTATTATAAACAAATCACACCATTGTTTACATTTGAAACAACACGTCGCTCCACTCCTTGTCTACAACAACGAATTAAAATACTTGCAGCTAATAAGAAGAGCCGCATGTGTTTTGGAAATCTACCTTACTTGGTGCGATTCATGCATTATGTATTATGTGACTGTGACATACTAGTGTGCGTGCATAAATACAATGATTGACACTTCAGGGTTATTCTAAGATGAGACTTTGTAAAAAGTTATCTGTGTGTTATTTGCGTAGGGAGTGTTGACAAAACTTAGGCACAGTGATAAGGCTCGGACAGGTTGTGGTGTCTTATCTCACGGCCGGCGGGTACATCCGCACGTTGCTCGGACGTGCGCTATCCGACTAACACAGTTATTATCGTGCATCCCCAACTCTATCGTGATCGTATCGACGTATCGGCAACCACGTGATAAAATGCTCGTTTTAAATCAAAACTAACTTTATGACGTGGAAGATTTATGTATAAAACGAAGGACAAGTTTACTACAAGGACTATCGTTAAATAAACTATTTGTGAAGCAGTTGTTTGATTGGTGGAACCTACACCATATGTATATATATATTTGAAAACAATACAAATCTTATTTAGCAACAAAATTAAAAGTAAAGTTATTATTTATAAAACTCTTGTAATAAATTACTATACCATATTTATTTAAAACGATTACCAAAAACTAGTGACAATGTATTTTTTAAAAGCTACAAGTAATTGCCTGTATAACTAAAAATGAAAAGGGATATGCATTTTTTTTCTTCTTTTCAATTTTGTATATATACATACTGATAACTATTTTTTCATGTAAAGGCCATGAGATGCTTGCAATGAATCGCAATAAAACATGCGATACAAAAATATCATCCCAAAGATCGCAAAGCAATGTGTAGAGACAAGTTGGCAATGCACGTGGCCCGTAACACAGCATGATGTTTGCTGTTTAGATCAAAGATATTTCAATTCAAGATGCACACGAATATTTATTAAAATGTGTGTACATACAAAAGTACTGAGGTAGCGTGTTCTTATATTGATAATACCTAATCGATATTCACGTAATTTGATCCCTCGGTATAAATGACTAATCATTATCGATATGCATAGATATGTTAATCACGTTGATAGAATCAATTTTGGAATTCCGTCTTGTAATTGAGCTTTCGATCGACACCTGTATAGTTTTATACAGCTCGGCAATAGGGTATACATTTATGCTAAAGAGTATCCTGTTATGCCTATACATACATGATATGATAAATGACTCCACGTAAATAAAATTACTTGTGTCTCAAAAATAGTAGCAATATTATGGTAGGGGGCTTCCCTAGTTCATAGCAACAACACAACTTAAGAATGAATATATTTATTAGTGTTATCTAGTCCCACAATCTCGTCAACCTTCTTTTATTTTTACAAGTTTTTAGCATAAAAACTAAATAATTCACATTTTGTACAAATCTTCAGTCAAATGTACTTACTACAAAAACCCAAATTTGGCCAGTTAATTTGTATAATTTATCATTACAATTATATGAGTAGGTTTTTCATTTCTTACTTTCGAAATACTGAAATCATTGAAATCTAAGAGCTAAACTAATAATAGACGGAACCTTACAGTCCTGAATAATATACCAATTAACCTGTTTACGTTACCGTAAATGATATTGACAATCAGCAAGAGAAGACCATGCTGGCAAAACATTAGATTTTTTTCTTGTAAGCATTTGGAAATGACACGTTATCTTTTACATCTACGAAACGTTGACCCCAAGAAGTACTGTAAAACGTTTTAAAACGGCTATGCTTACAAGAAAATGGTAATTATATATAATATAATGTGCAATGAAAAATGTATTTTATCTCATCATTATTGTAACAATTACTTAAAAAGGAATATAACAAGAGGTGCACAGGTAAACTAAACACCGACATTTGTCATGGTTAGCTGAAAACACAACATTACGATTATGCTTCTCAAACCTTGAACAATAACCTGTTTGAGGGCAGAGACGATTTTTTCTCAAAATCTTTTATTCGTATTCAAAAACCTAAATGGAATTTCGCAGTGCGCCAGTCGGTGTATTGTACAACGGCGAAGAATGTGGATAAAATCAACAGCGCATTAAATCACACATACCCGATTATTCAATAGTAGAGTGAAAGAATATTTTGCGCCTCGGATTGAAAAAATGCTAAAGATAAAATATCTCTGGACAAAGAGAAATTTGGTATAGTCGGGAAGCTTTATGCGTGGGAGAGACGTCTAGAGAATATCTGAGTGGGTTTAAGGCTTTATTCAGTATGTAGCATAGCGCTGGTTGCAGGTAGTGTCGGAGACTGCGCATAAATCTGTAGCGCAAGCACAGCCGGTGGCGGCTCAATGTTCACGCCTACAGATGATTCGCGGGCGCTAGTGGAGCCAAGCTTGCGCTCACCGAAATGCACGTTCTTAGCATATCTGAATCTGTCTACACGCGGCGGCACACCGCTGCTGCCAGATATGGGCAAAAAATTGAAACACGGAACGTACATTTCTGAGCGGGCCTCTGCCTACACATATAGAGCTACCTTAGCATCTTTATGTTTCACCCCGTTATGGTAAACGAAATTAAATCTTGTTGACGATCTGCATATCACTCAAGTTCCGAAATCTTATTATAATAACTATAACTGAAAAAAAAATTAGAAGAGGTTGTTTTGAAGTTTTAGTTCGGTAATGTTAAGAAATCTAATTTATAATTTGAATAGCAAAACTCAGAAATCCTTCGAGGCATATCGTTAGTACAATACATCGGTTTTTGCGCGACTCGTTACCTGCATGAGCCGTATCCCACGGCCTCGGCGCCTCAACAGGTGTGCACCTGAGACCAGACGCGCTTTTTCATTACGGACATACCTACAATCAAACAAAACGAAGTACATGCTCGTTTGAGAATGATGCTCCGATTCATTCATCCTTCGGCGTGGAATTCTTTTATATTTGCTGGCCGAACTCGATCTTATTTTTATTGTCTCGCTTCACGATTACATTGATGCTACGTGCCTGTGCGTGCCACAACGAGGCCTATGTAGATTTATTGATTAAACAAAAGCCTTATAGAAACGCAGCATTAAGGATTATTTTTAAATATTTATTTAAAAATTATTTCATCACACACTGTTAGA
This sequence comes from Hyphantria cunea, assembly GCA_003709505.1. Classification (NCBI taxonomy): domain Eukaryota; kingdom Metazoa; phylum Arthropoda; class Insecta; order Lepidoptera; family Erebidae; genus Hyphantria; species Hyphantria cunea. The sequence goes on from PKRV01000478.1 coordinate 272,830, forward strand.
TCTAATCAAATCAATTACTTTCTTCCTACCATCTTTATGCAGACGATCTACAAATTTATTCACAAGCTTCTCCAGATAATATAACAGAAGCAGTGAATATTATTAATGACGATTTAATGAGAATATGTGACTGGAGTAGGAGGTATGGACTAAGTGTGAATCCAGCCAAAACACAAGTCATCATAATAGGCAGTCCTGGTCTGCACTGTAGAATAAACTTCCAACAAATACCACACATTGTTTGCAGCGGCTCGATTGTTCCATACAGTAAAAAAGTAAAAAATTTGGGGATATATATGGATCGGTACCTATCTTGGGGCCCCCAGAGTGGGGAAGTTAGCCGCAAACTATTTGCAGCAGCGGGGTCTCTGCGAAGACTACAAAACTTCCTTCCCACAAACACTAAAATTGCGCTCGCACAATCTCTTCTTCTTCCGATCCTTGACTATGGTGATGTCAGCTATCTGGATCTCACCGAAGACCATCTAAACAAACTTGAGCGCCTCCAAAACCTCTGCATTAGATTCATATTTGGATTACGTAAATATGACCATATCTCTGAATTTCCTTCTAAACTCAAATGGCTACCAATACGCTTTTGCCGGAATCTTCACATTCTTTCTTTTTTATGCAGTATCCTGTTTCATCCCCACACTCCATCTTATCTTAAAGAACGCTTTTAATTCTTACACAGCACTCATTGTAGGGACCTGAGATCATCAGAGAATTTGAAACTAGCAATGCCAAAACATTTCACCCAGTTTACAGATAAATCCTTTACTGTGCAAGCAGTAAGACTCTGGAACGATTTACCTGAAACGATCCGTCACGCTAAAACCTTGCCTGTATTTAAAAAGTTATTGAAGGATTATTATCTTTGATTATAATACCTTGTTTATAGTATATATATATTAAGTTTGTGTTTGTATTTATGTATATGTATGTATATATGAGTAGTATGAGTAGATGTATATTTATATATGAATGATGAATATTTTGAATTTGGAGTTTTTTTTTGTAAATATTCACCTTTGAACAGATCTGAGATTTGTGCACCCTACTACTGGTACCCTTATTAATGTCAACAAATTATCCGTATAAAGGTTGCCTGTAAGAGTTCGCCATGAGCGATAAGACCGCCAATTTGTATGTTGTAATTCTTTTTTTTATTTTTTCTATGTGTTAAGTGTGCACAATAAAGATAAATAAATAAATAAATAAATAAATGTTGTTATCTTCAGAAAACCATCATTATCAAAATTGCTACTCTTTTAATAGGAACATTTTTGACACACTATCCACCGTCTAATACGAATAAAGGCAGAATCGGGTTAGAAACCTCCTTTTTTTATAAAGTTGGGTAAAAAGCATGTAATATATTGTAAATCATATTAAACAATATTTTATTAAGAATCAAAACACACACTTGTGAGAATTTTAAAACTATTAGGTAATACTTAATATAAGTGTTATGAAATATTATTTAAAGTTATTATATCACGGTTTAAATAATGCTTTGAGTTGGCACACGTGAGATTGTGATGCAGACCTAAGTATAATACTTCAATTGCATGTGTCACGTGCTATCGAAAACCTTGATAAAGTGTCGGTCAAATTATTGCAAGTAAGCCGTTGTTGCATACCTATGGCCCATTTAAACCTGACACTTCTATACAACACGACGATTGCGCTCTAATCGTTAAAGATATAGTAGGTAATATGACGCATGGGTCCGGATGTCATAATAACAGCAGGTCCCGGGTCACTCCAATCTTTGGCGCAGAGAAGTACACCACGTGGTTTTAGTCGGTCCGATTCCGACACACCAGTCCGCCGCAAACCCTGGTGGAGTGACGACCTGTGGGGGTTTCCACAAGTAAAACAAAAGTAATATGACGTATATAATACATAGGAAAAATATTAAACATGTAATTAATAAAGATTGATGAAAGTGGAAGGTATTTTACGAAAAAAATATGAAATATGATACTCATTTTATTGCTAATCTAACAGAGCAATATATCACCACTCAACATTTAGACACATTAACCTTGAATATTCGGATGGGACATAGTTAATATTTGTTCTATATGTTTGCATATGCATAGATATCTGTAAAATATCATAAACAAACAGATCAACAAGTCGCACTGTTAGCTTTATACCATTTTATCTATAAATTTGTTCTTGATTTAGAGAGCCCATAAAAGATAAATGCAGCCGTAACCTTGATCTACACACATCTTGATATTGGAAATTGTAGGCAAACAAAGGTGGGTAAATGTATTGCGTACCAGCTCGTATTCCACGAATGATAACAGCTTAGGAGAATAATAATATCAACCTTGGATTTAACGACAATTCAAATAATGTAGGTTATACATTTAATATTCTCATAAAACATTCGTATGCTAGTAAATATTCTCACGCAGTCAGCGGACAGCTCTAAGAATCCAAAACTTTAAACAACGTCAAATTTACCTGAATCAGCTGTTTTTAAAAATTTGAACGGTTTGAATGAACTCGTAAAGGCTTCTGAGCAGGGCAACTACCTGCTATTTTGTTGCCAATTGAAGTTGCGTTGAGAAATTTACACCTTACTGTGGGAAAATTTTATGATAGTTGGAGATTTTTTTATGTCAGTTTCGCAGAAGCTGCAAATATTGTTTTGTCGCTCAGGAGCTCCAGATGCATAGATCTTCTGTGCTTCAATGATTTATTTTCTAATTAAATTGAAGCTTGTATAGGTTGATTTAGGCGCATATTGTGGTGCCGAAGCGTTGGGTTGCGCAGCGGCATGCAAGCGCAACGTGGCATAGCCTCTCGCTATCGCTGCGGATCGATCGCGTCGTGTTAATTACTTTCATTAAGGGCAATTGTCCTGGTCAATCGGTCTGATCAGTCAGTTTGCCGCCGCTCGATATTTCCACTCAATACCATTAGACCACTTCGTACCAAATAGCTCTTGCATGAATAGTGTACATACGCTTATCTAAATATTAATTGAAGTTTTGATACAGTTTATAACCCTCACTGTTCAAACGGCTGCAACAACTTACGATTGATAAAAAATATATTCCGCTAATTAATTTGTCTAAAATTATTATTTAATAATAAATACTAGTAGTATAATTAAAGATTAAATCACACACACACTCACACACAATACACAGATAACTTCTACGTATCTGTGAAATGGGTCATCTATGTTCGTGCTAATGGTTTATCAAAATTAGAGATAAATTATAAGTTAAAGACGGATATGTTAGTAAAAATATATATCCCATATTAATTACATATGTTATACATTAAGATAAATAAATAAAAATAAATAGTTTTATTTTACACCTACACATGTAACCCTTTGGCTTTTATTTATGTGATTAGCACTTATATTTTCTTTATCTAATAAAAATAATATCTAAATCACTACAATGTGAGGTTATAATATTTTTACGCCAATTTGGTGTTTGAGTTATTTTCTGCTCCTAAACTATCGAAAGTAACATAATACACCTAATCAAAATTAATAAGTATTTACCCTAATCCAACATGAATGTTAATAGTTTTTTTTCTTAATCGACTTCACAAAGGTCATCGCAACGATATTTTACTAGGACTTATTCCTTTTTTAAAACATCATGGTTAATCTTAATATCAGTTTTTCTTTTGGGTCTTAATCTTAATTTCATTTACCAAGAAAGTTGGCATCGGCTTTTAAAACGTTTGATAAAAATCTATTTTTAGTAATGTTTGTTGAATTGTTGTAAAACAGTTAGCGAATTAACTAAAGATTCCATTAACGTACATTTCATGTAGTTTTTTCAATCTCAATAACTGTGACATTAATTAACCAAGAATTTATTTATCAAGTTCAAGACATTAATGCTACTTCTAACATATTTAAAATAACTTTCATGTAAAGGAATTCCCCTTCAGCAATTGTTTGGTTGATAGCAGGAATGCACATCAGTAACACTAAATACAAAACACAACAATAAACTATATTTCTCGATAGCCCATTAACATACCTATCATTGTACTGCGTTAATCGAATGGCCCGGAGCCCAGTATATGGCGATAACCCGCGGCACTGCCCTTAGCAGCTCGTCCTATTGCTTAACTATAATGAAAATTAGTAAACAGTTATATGCACTTGAATATCTCGACTTAAAGGGATATCGTTTTATCTTAATTCTAGCGACCCGGTCCTGCTTCGCACGAAATACTTTATTTTCTTAAATGTCCTTTGCTATATAAAATATGCATGTATTAAACATACAAACTGTATTAAAGTTTATGGAGTAGTTTAAAAGATCTTAGTGACTGCGTTTTATATTATGTAAAGATATATAATGCGTGTTTTTGTCATTAATTTCTTCTAAATAGCTAAAACCGATTCGGATAAAATGTTGTGTGTATATTTTAATGTGTTTCTGGATGGTTGCAACAACAACAAACATTAGCAATAGGTTAAGTTACAATTAGTCAATCGATGAGTACAGCATTCTGTACCTATTTCAACAATTAAATGAAGGAGTATGGTCACAAAGTTCGGTACCAGAACAAATTAAACTATGTGTTCCACGTTACCTTATCTCGGTCTTTCATATTTGTTTTACTTACTATAAAATAAGCTCTTCGGAAACAGTCGTCTAAATATAAATCCCACCGAAAACATTTTCACGTAAAATTTTGAGTTTGTGAAGTTAGGGTTGATTAAGTAAGGGCGTGTAGATTCAGAATCTTGGCTCTACACGAGCGTAAACTATATGTCGTCTCAGCAACATTTTACGTGAAAATGTTTTTGATGGCATTTCCTTTCTTTTTGTAAGTTGCCTATGGCAGTATTATTATTGCTTTTTTAGTATTCAAAAATGTTCAAATAAGACTTGCTTTCAAAAAGAACACAATATTCCTAAGTCTGACTTTAATTGTAAAAGATTATTAAAACGCAATTAATTAATTAATTATGAGTTCGTGGATAAACAAATTGGTTCATAATCAGATATAGAATCATCTAAGTGTACACTGTAGAACTGAAAAAAGTAAATGAAGAAAAAAAAACGAAGGAGCATTCTTTCGTACTTCTGCCGTAAAACACCTAACTGTTATTTGGCTTGCTGATTTCTGCTACCTGCGTCTGTTTTCATCACCATAGTATTTTGTTTTTTTTTTCTAAACTCGTAACTTTCCATAGGTAATACGGGGCGGGCACCAAAAGTCTCGAAACAAAACTTTGCATATTAAGTGAGTAGTACATGAGCAACTTAGTATCTGTCATTCTTGTGTGCCTATCAAACTTCAAAATAATTGTTTCATAGAATTAACAGAAAATTCATCATTACCGATAAAAACAAGTTGTTTTGACTCCAATTTTTATTTACGTGTGGCCCTGCCAAAATGACTCTACTCTACCTAATGGAAAGCATACGTGCAATCCAAGAGTGGCGATCACCATACTCTTTGCGAAAGTATACAATGCAATAATACAGTATGGTGAACCACTCTATACTGCATTGTCGCACAAACATTATTATTATTTTTACTAGAGACCTACCCCGGCCCGACCTCACTTCCGTGCGTCCTTGATATTCTCAGATTTCCTCTACTATACGAGTACTACTACTCTATAAACCTTCCTCTTAAATATCTCTATGGGTTGTTGAAAACTGCGTTAAAATTCATCGAGTAGCTAAAAACATTTAAGCGAACTAACAGCATTAACGAGTTTATTTTATACTAACAAAAGATTTATTATCAAAATTATATGTACAATGATCAAACATCAATATTAAGATACAAGAAATCCCACTTTATATCGTTCGTTCGTTGGTAGGTACTTCGTTTTAACAGGTTATTACATTTCGACAACATACAGTCACCGATGGTGGAATGATAACAGTATATCAACACTTCTTTAAATCACACCTCGTATATATTTGTAAATTTCAATTTTGTCTTGGTTAATAAAAACAGATATAAATCAAAAATAAATATTTTAAAACCCCCTACACAAGCAATCATGCGCCAAAAATGCCTTACAACATTTTGGACAAAAGCTGATACTCTTACACTGCTGGACCGATATTTACCAAACATAGCTAAGAACCACCGCATGGAAACTGGCTTTCAAATGAAAAAAAACGCACCGAAATCGGCATATCCCTTTGAGAACTGCAATACCACAGGCAGACTCACACACACATCGACGTCAAGCTTATAACACCCCTTTTTTGCGTCGGGTTGCAACATTACGCACACGGCCGTCTGGTCGTTGTGCCATGGTGACCAGACTGCTCATAATTACCCTCAAATATTTCCAAATATATACATAGAGATAAATTTCGCCTCCACATAGAACTAGTGATCGTACTCCATCAAAGTATTTGTTACATTACATACAGTCACGCCTGTTTCCTAGACGGGTAGGCAGACAATTAATCCCCACTTACTACGGTCCTGACATACCTCGCTTGCTTCGTTCACATACATCAGACGATGCATGCTCGTCGGTGCTCTTCACGTTACCCTTTTTCAGAACATCACCATTTTGGTCTGTGAATGTTGGCCGTGGACGACCTCTTCTGACACTTGCACACTTATTAGCTCTATAAATTTCCTTCCACCTTTCGTGAGATTTCACTCAGATGATTGAGAGGATGGATATCCTCTCTAAATGCATCTCTTACTTACTTAAGGTATTTGTCTTGGGTAAGAATCTAACCCTGATATAACGAACGAACGACTTATAGTTTAGCAGTCAGGATCATTAACAACTAGACCAACACGTGTGTCCAACTTATTATCAAATAATTAAAAGAATTTAGAGTTTAATAAAAATAAATTTTCGTACTATTATCTATTAATCTGTTTGTTTCATTAAACTTCTCATAAATTTATATTCCAATTATTTTACAATATTCTGTATAGCAATATTAAATTCATAACCAAAAGGAGATGGAATTAATTAGTTATATCTCTACATTTTTTTATGTTTTGTAGGTTGTGTAGGGTGTGTAAGTACTTTAAAACTCACGGGTCATCAGCTCACTGTATCAATATAAATATGAGCAACTGTTGTCATTCAAATCGTGTTATTAACTGACTCCAGACTATACAGAAACTATCCAATTGGGTATGTAAATTCTACACAGTTCTAATACAAATAAATAAAATTAAAGTATCTTTTTGTAATTTCAAATTAACTGCTTTACATTAAATACTACTTTCCTAATGTATTACATGTAGTACATACTACGGTACTTTACATAAAAAACCGGCCAAGTGCGAGTTGGAGTCGCGTACTGAGGGTTCTGTACAAACCTGTAGAAATATTACATGATGTAACTAAAAATTTATGCTTTTCGCAATTTTTCCTTTATCTGGGCCATAAGACGTTGCTTCGTAGCAAACTTCAAAATTCTGAGTTCACGGGAAATACCCTTTAGGTTTTGATTCCCTTGCGAGTGTCGAAATTTTGCAGCTTAAACGGCTTGTTATATGATCTAACCTAAATATTTATGCTTTTCGCAATTTTTCGTTTATCTTGTGCTTTAAGACTTTGCTTCGTACCGAAATCCAAGATTCTGGGTCCACGGGAAGTACTCTGTAACAATAGTATTTGATATGAATTTCAGCTTGATACCTCGACGCGTTCCTTACAAAAAGGGTTTGACAGACAGACAGACAAGAAAGTGATCCTATAAGGGTTTGGTTTTTCCTTTTTAGGTATGGAACACTAAAAATATTTTTTTTATGGATGTCCTATCAAAGTGACTCTACACTGCCTGATAGAAAGCATAAACAGAATCCTAGAGTTGTGGTCATCATACCTATCGCGAATGCGAACAATGTGACAATGCAGTATGGTGACCCACACCCTGGGGGCTTAGTGATGCTTCTACATCATCCGGCCTTCGGTCTCGCACTCACCAACGAAACACGACAGCACGCATGCTGTCATTTTACGTTGCTTGGTCTTCTGTGCGAGTCTAGTACCGACGGTCGAGCTGGCCCGTTCGTGCTGAAATCAGTGTGTCACTACCTTTTTCTTATACTTTTTTTATTTGTTTGCTTGTTTGTCCGTCTGTCTGTATGTCTGTCTGTTTGTTTTGGTGCCATTTATGCCGCACCATGGCTATCCCACAGAAGAATGTTACGAATGGACTACGCCCACAATAATTATACTCCTTAAGTCTTCATAAATACTTACCTCGTATTACCGTAGGTAAAGAAAATGGCGGGAGGTAATTAAGTTCCTTCTAATCTCTGGAACAGCAGGATCGATTTTGACGTGTCTTACACTGGCAGATAACTGATAAATCCGATGATATAAGGAGTAACTTAAGCTACTTTCTTTTAGACTAGCTTTGCCCCGTGGTGTTAACCGCGTATGTTGTTATAAAGATACAACTATAATCTCGGGCAACACCATGGGGCTCAGCGAATCATCACGAATTTGAGTCACTTGGTATAATTTAAAATAACTGAACGAATAGAGTCATGGTTTTAAATGATTTAATCACGTTTTATACGTTTCTGTCAAACAATTTAACTATAATATAGCGCAACATTCAATTATAAACAGTCATATCACTGACGAATGGATGAGTAGCAAGAAGCGGGTGCACCGAAGGGTCTGTGGTAAGTGATTCATAATTTCACGTTGCTGTTCATAGCTCCAGTGGCGCAATTGGTTAGCGCACGGTACTTATAAGACAGTGTTCGTGAGCAATGCCGGGGTTGTGAGTTCGAGCCTCACCTGGAGCATATTTTTTGTCATTAAATTTAGTCGTTGTTACTAGTTAGTTTAGTGGTTTGATAAGAGAAACGTTGTTTTCATAATTAAGTACTTTGTTATCTTTGTAGTAAAGTTAGTATAAACGTGTTTTAGAATACATTGATATTTTAAATTTTATGTCATTCTTCTATGAACATTACCTACTGGAATATTTATATATATTTTTTTCTAAAATTTTCTATTAACTGGATTAGAAAAAAAAATAATCAGTTCGCAGATCCAGTTAATATTTTTCCTATAAAGTACAAGGTCACTATATAATTGTTGTAATATGTTGTTATAAACTCTTACGAGTTTATTTATAACAACATATTATTTGTATGTAGTAATAATATCTATGCCACGTGGTTAAAGTTACGTAACATATTACTTTTTACGATTGTCAATAACGTCAGTATATCAGTCAGTTAGATTTTACAGTTATCCACAATGGATATGATTACAACCAACTCCAAGAATTGTTTATTGTTTCATAATACTTAATTTTCTTTTTAAACTTACTTTTACTTTTTTAACTTTTCTTTTTAAAGTAACTTTTGACAGGTTCTGGGGTTTGAACAGGGGTGTTTGTAAATCATCGCCACTTAACTGTTTGGAGAGTTCGTCTAGTGGTAGGCGACCTTGACTACTAAGATGGATTTCATGGCTTCGATTACCATTTATGACAAATGTAGTGTGTTTTTGGGTGTTATTTATATTATTTTATACATATTATTATCTTATTGTTTAAATATGTTTATGAACAATTGGCTATATGGCAAAGGATCTTCCTACTTTGGGAACTGACAGCCGTGTGTGTGTGTTTGTGTGTGTGTGTGATGTGTAAAACTGTCTATTTTTCACAATGTTTATCAATTACAAGTTAACAATTGAGCAAATACAGTTTCGCATCGTCACTCACCAAATTAAGACCAGTCATGTTAGAACTAGGCCAGACCTAAGGTTTTTGTTTCCTTGATCGGAAAAAAAACGCTTTGATAAAAAAAGAATTTAATTTATATCGGCCAGCATCTGGTATTATAAATTCAATAAAAATATTTTAGAAACTACATATTGTGATTTATAGCTGTGGTCGGCGTCGTTCTCCTTTTCGGTTCCTCCTTGCACCAATTGAGTCAGCGCCATCTAGCGGAAAAAGAAATGAACTAGTTGGAACAAAATTACAATCCTTAAGCGAATGAATGTATGAAATTTGTTGTTTGTTCAATAAGTCTACCTTTACTTTACTTTTACTTGAGTACTTAGTTCGAAAGCACTGTCTTTCTCTTAGCATTGAAAATGACTTAAAATTATTGACATCCGTATACACCTCCGATATCCGTATATTTTGACAAGGACAAGAAGAACTTAAGAATATATAAACCGATTACGTAAAAACTTTTCATTAAATTAATATAGTCAATGCCACTCGGGCCATTCTTACAAATCTAATGACCTTTGTTAATTAAAATCGGTTCAGTAGTATAGGCGCTACAGTGGAACATACAAACATACATAGACTGTTAAGACTATTTATTATCTTTTTTTCTGACTTCGACATCGGTAAAAACTCTTGGACAACAAGCGCCATAATCGCGTTGCCGACCTTTAAGTTCCCCCAAGAATCAAGGGAGGACGGTGTTGGGCTTCGTTAACCTCACTCACCAGGTGAAAAGTATTTAATGAATTGCTTAGCACCAGCTGTTAAACTGTGGTGTCAATTCATTCGAACTTTCGGCTTTGGTGCCATTTATGCCGCACCATGGTTATCCCACAGAAGAATGTTACGAATGGACTACGCCCACAATAATTATACTCCTTAAGTCTTCATAAATACTTACCTCATATTACCGTAGGTAAAGAAAATGGCGGGAGGTAATTAAGACTAAATCAGCACAATGCAGACATCTATCAAAACTCTTTCAAGGATGTAGATGACAGAGTACGTTCTTATTAAATAAAACGTTAATAGGTTGTGTTTAGAAATTATGAAATCATTTATTGACTATGAATTTCATAAATTAAGAAAGTTTAAATATCTGGTAGTTTTGTTGTAAAAAGAAATTGCACCAAGGAATCCATTTTATTTTTTCTGGTATTCTTCAAAGTTAACTGATCTCAAATTATACTAAGAATAAACAAACAGAAATCCTGGAAGTACAAAAGATTGCCTCGGGTCGCTACTGCGACATTACATCATCACCATCAATACAGCACGACAGCGACGCGCAGAAACCACAATGTATTGCCAAATTAGTCGGGAGTTGACCGTAATAAGCTCACTTATCTATGCGAAGTCGATAAACCGAGACAATAGACTGATATAACCACTTATTGACCTGCAATGACTACCTACCAGACCGGGCGATAAGGTCCGTGCCGTGAGACTCCTCGTTTGCACAATAACAATTGACCAAATCGTAATAAAATCCCTAATCCTCTATTTACTTAACTACCTCAGGTGAAATGGTATGTATCGGTTAACCACTAGAACCAGCAGGTTTCAGGAAAATCCGTTCACCAACAAACCACATCCAAACTCTCAATTTAATTATGGAGAAATATGTAGAGCACTATAGACCACCGTACTTTACATTATTGACTACGTTTAAAAATAAATAATTTAGATTTTAATACACATTAATATAAACAACTGAATAAACAGCACGTACACAATAGGAATAAAATCAAGAAATATTTTTAAGCACATAATAAATTAAAGAGATAAGTAGTGTTCTTTGACCATGTTCTTAAATATATGCAGGGATTTGGCACGCTCTATAGCCAAGCCAAGTTGTTAAGTTTTCTCTATTAGTAAACATACGGGTCAGAATTCCAAAAAACTTTGAAACAAAAATTATAAATATTTATACAGGTCAAAGAAGCGAGCGGGATCAATGTTTACACTTTTATGCAATGCTCTAGTAAACTTGGTGAACCTGTCTGAAATTAAATGGATATGAAGTTATAAAGTCATAAATGAAATACTCCATCCACCGGATTGAGCCAATCTAAAATAGAGCACATTAAAACTTTTAGTCGACTATTAATCGATTAATAGATGCGATCATTAATTGGCATAAAGAAAGCTATATTCATAAATCGTTAATTTAAACGAAATACTTTTAGTGTGTCAGTAATTTATTCTCAGGAGTTATATGTTTAATTCTCGCTTTGTTACAATTTGGTTTATTTACGTTCTAGAACTCATAGTAAAATACTTGAGCAGTAATTTAAATATTTATGCTTACTTAAGAGATGATGAATAATGTTTTATCATTTAAAAAAGGATAATCATTCCTAATTCAAGATATCTGAATATTATCACAATATTTAATAACTATTTGAATAAGCCGATAGCTTCTAATTATCGCTCAAATGGGTTGTGTATCCTGCTAGAGGGTTGTAGTACTAAACTAGTAAGTAATCTGTTGCACACAGCGTAACCTCCTTGATCCTGCCTGCGCTTCTTCCTCCCGCTACTGCATGCTGGACCCCTTGCCTTCAATTCCGCACAAACCTGTTTGTTTATTCATTTATTGTAACCAAACAACTTCTTCAAATTGAAAATCCATTCTGAGCTCTTTACAAAAAAAATACGGCGGTCATCGGTCAGTTGAAAAATGTTTCGTGGAATACTTTTCTGTAAATCCTTAATGATTTCTTTTGTCACCGTTTTTTATAAACCTTTACATGTAGAAATCGACCCGACCCGACATGCCGACCCCGAATCGTGAGGAATGTAAATTGTTGACCGTGCGCGAACAACCCCCGATACAACATTAACACTTCTCAATTTTTTCTGTCACCTACGAGAAAATATTCAAGAAAGTAATGATACGTGCGTAGCGAACCAGAATGTGGCCACGCATTTCAGGACGCCATATAAAATGCATTTTAGGAAACCACACGGCATCAGGTTTTGTTTCAATTATTCCTACATCCGCGTCAGTTCCTCAGTTACTAATGCTGACAATCACTTATCATAAACTTATCAGTTATATATTCAGCGTGCTAACTATAACCGCAATATCTTACGTTATTATCGAAAATTAATTACTGATATGTTTGGTTATAATCATTGTTGCTGATGTAGATATTAATATTATCTAATTTTCCTAAAAAATAAGACAATTTTTTGCTTAGTCAGAAATGCTGTTTAATATTCGATTACTCTTTTCGTCTCTCATACTGACCGTACGTAAATATTAAAGAACTTTAGCTTATTCAAATATCATAAAATTAATGATATCATTAAAATAAAAGGTAATTATGATTACAACAAGAAAGTTTGAAAATGATATATTTTTATGGGAACAAAGCCTAACAAGAATGATCTGATAAATACCAAATTATACTAATGACTATAAACTTCCCCGGAAACAGAGATAACTAACTAAATAAACAATTGCCATACAATTGATTCGATCTCAAGTGCATATATTTTGGTTTTAAATTGACATATAGATAGAAGGCAAACATGAACAAAGATAGAAAGGCAATAAAGATAAGGACGCTGCCTGAGTATCATGTGATCAGCAATAATATGGTCTAGGGCGTACCTTCATAAAATATGTTCTTTGAACATACTGCATGGCTTGGAAATTATTTTAATATTCTATATACAAAGACTATATTAGGGCTCTAGTTACGTTGTTACCTTTTAGTATGTTTGCTTATTGCATTTGTTTTACTTTTTATCGCCCAATGGTCTTCTAAATTTATTTGTGAAAATTAGATATTAGAATAGAAAGATTAAAGTTTTCTGGATATTCAAAATGTATATATGACTGTTAAGTTACACTAGCTGTGGAAAGAGCACGATCATTCGCTCTGTATCGCAAATCGCACTCAAGGATTTATCTATAATTTGTAATATTCATATACATATATACAAGCTAACCGGCAAATGTTGCTTTGCTATAAAAAAAATAGGGGTGGACTACTCTTAACATTTAAGGAGATGAAAAATAGATGTTATCTGATTCCCGGACCTAACCGATATTCACACAAAATTTCATGAGAATCGGTCAAGCGGTTTATTTTAGGAGTTTAACTACAAGCACCCCGACACGAGAATGTTATACATTAGATTGATATACATAAATTTCGTTTTTGAGAATTTTAACTAAATCATCGTGACATAAGAATTTTATATATGTGATTGATAAATATAAGTATCTTTATATCATAATCGACCGCTAAATCATACACAAATAAGTCTTCATCATTAGCCTATGGCAGTCAACTGTTGGACAAAAGCCTATCCAATTTCACGCCGCTTGGTTCGGTCTTCAGCTTCTCGTATAGGATGTAGGAGGTGAACCACCACTTTTCACCCCAAGGCAACCTCGCCTGCACGCGATACATCCTTCTGAAATAAGAACGAGGCTCTGGCAACCGACCGATGGCGGTATATCAACAGGCGGAGCTAAATGCTTTAGGCCGGTGACGGGCATTCGCGTCACACCGGTGTATGATAAGCTGCCACTTACGATCATGGGCAAATCCTCCAATGCGTAAGTATTAAAAAATACAAAGAAGAGCTGACATAAAATCTCATATCTTCATTTGTGTCCTGTACAGCATATTAATCGATTTTTCATTATTTCTTGAGTTCCGTACCTCAAAATGATAAAGCGGCACCTATATAGAATCACTTTGTTGTCCGTCTATCTATCAAAAACCTTTTTCTCATGAACGCGTGGAAGTATCAAAATATACAGCCGTTTGTGCTACCAATTTTCGACATTCACAAGGGAATCAAAATCTACAGATATTTCCCGTTAACTCAGAATCATGGAAATTGGTATGAAGCAACGTTTTATTGCACAGATAAAGGAAAAGTTGCGAAAAGCATACATTTTTACATATTTCATAGAATATACCTACAGGTTTAGAGAACCCTCGGTGCGCGTGTCCAAGTCGCACTTGGTTGGTTTTTTAGATCAACGAAAACAATTTCTTTAATGAGTCATACAAATCCACCTACATCCGGTATAACATAACAAATGAAAATAAGAACTAAATAGATATAACTTTAACAAGTAAGATAGGAGACAATGAATTCACGACGAATTAAAATTCCGTTGTAAGTGGGTACCCAATACACAATCCAGTGGTAAAGATAACGTTGAGACAACTGTGTTTAGCATTGATTTGAGAGCACCGTTGATCACGACCCGGTCTGCTTTCGTCACTCGTAGACGGTAGTCGATCAATTCATAAATAACAGGCTAACGGAGCCTTAATTCACGATTCTATTTAATTGTGTCGTTGTATTTATCGATATGTTTAATTAAAATTTAACTTTCAATGTCGGTTGTACTTATAGGTGATCATTTTATTATACGAGTCTAATAGCCCTAATAAACAAATGCTCATTTCTAAGAAGTAAAACATAAAATTTACTGCTTTAAATTTACTGCGGCCTGGCCATCAGGTTTAAGATAATTTTTACAAGTTAATGTATTCACAGTTATCTAGGCTCACTATTGTTGTAGAATTAAGTTACAGCCAAACACATCTTACAACACCGATATCATTATTGAATGAAATTAATCGCATTTTGTCAAGTCTCGTGAAATTTCCTAGTTAAATTAAAAGCACCCAAGTCATGTCGGTGAACTACGTCAAAGAGGAGTGGCTGCCTTTTTGTATAAAATACACGTATGTCTCCTTTTCAAAATTTGGTCTGGCCTATTGGTCTAATGGTTGCTGACCCTGACTACGGTGTTAAGCCGTACATCGTGGCTCTGTTCCCCATTTAGGATAAATAAATGTGTGATAAGTTCGATTATTTGCTGTGTGTCAGGGTATAATATTTATAATATTATGTATGTGAATTTGTTTGTATTTCTATGTTTAAGAATATTTACTAGTAGTCTGTTTGACATCGCAGAGAGATTGGGATCAGACTAATGGGAATGTGTAAAGTTGCTATTACTATTGAGATATATAGTATGAATAAAATCTGGTTACTATTAACCCATGAGTGTATTTTTGACCGGCTTAAAAAAACAGAGGGGCCTAAGTTTGTTAGGATATTGTGATGTGACTCCAGAATCCTTAAACATTATTGTCACACCTATAGTGCTTTGGGTTTTTATATGTAGTACGTTGACACGAGATGTAGTCGACTACTAACATGAAGCCCATTCATTAATAGATAGATGAATCCTAAAAATTCATTTGCGTAATGAATGATCCCGGACGATAACCCTCGAGAACCAAGGTAATTAACCCGTTTTACAATAATAATTACAACCGGCTGGCAGTACATGTCTCGCTGTCTCCGCTGCCATTGAAAGAAGGAAGAAGGCATTGGTTGTGATTAATTTAACCGTACTCTAGGATAAGTTAAATTACACTGCTGTATAAATTACAGATCAAATTTTTGAACCTTTCAACAAGTAGGTATTCTATCGCTATTCGGCCTTTACAGAGTATTTTATTCAATTCTAGTAAATTTTAGCTAGCGTGCACATACCTATCACCTTAGTAGTTTCATCTTGATTCTTCCGTTATACTTAATAAGTGAACTAAAAAGTAACCGGTTAATTGTAATGACTTTTCTTTTTGGCATAGTTTGCTGCTGTCACAATAGAATGGAGCGCTGACAATCGGCGGCGCGCAGCCGTTGATAGTATCTGTCAAACAGGAGCCTTTGTTTATTAGGTGCGACGTAGAAGCGCGGACGAGCCGCTACCGTCCGCCGCGCGGCCAACAGCGACCAGTGTCGCACTGCCCCCGCCCCACATCTCCACGCTCGCCTATCATCTGTCGATCAGAGCGAACAACCCACTATTTTCATCCAACTTTCTAATTGCACCACGTGCTAGAATTTGCATAAGTATTTAGGTAATTATTCGCATCTAAGATTTATTTGTAAGTACGTACATGATTGACAATTGTCGCAAACCATTCGTGCTTGTCAGATTGGATTACCCTTTAAATTTGAACAAAAAAATCGAGAAAGTTGTTCCATCATATGCGACACAAAGTGGGTGGGCTGCTTTGAGGCTATACTACAATTGTTACTTTCGTATCAATGTACTGGGATATCACTGATCTTCTTTCACATTCACGCCTAAACACAAATACATATGTACACTCACAACAAAACTATTTCTTAAATTGTATGGTTGCAGACGTTGCATTTACTCAAGTTATTAAAAATAAGAAAGTTATTGCAAAACATTTAAGTGTAAATTATTTACTGTTGCAGTTAATCATGATTCATGTTGATTTTACGATTCTCGAACAACTACATAAACCGTGGAAATGCGTAACGAATCGCTAATACTAAAGAATTTCCCTAAACCGATTTATCAAATTATGGTCAGCAAGATGTATACAGTCGGTACTGTCGTATGTAATTCACAAGTGGTACAAAGAATTGAATCATAAATATTAATCAACATCGCAATAAAATCAGTACGGCTCGGAGACGTAGTACCTGCGCAGTCGAACGTCGGCGCATCAAGCGCCGCCCCACTAACCAACACTTACAATCAAAAATATTTTATTTTTAATGAATACAGTCAAGATCCGTCTCAATAATAAATTGCTAGAGGGACAAACTTATAATTGTGACAAATGATACGTGGACTGAAAAATAATATGATGAATATACAATGTGGTACATGGGTACAAACAGCCGACATTTGCAACATAACTATGTGGGCAGTAGTATGTAACGATAAAGTTAAAGTTTATGACTCTGGTGCCAATCGGAATTAAAATTATTTGTTGTAACCCGAAGCTATTATGACAATATAATCTCACTGAAACTGCAAAAGAGAAAGTTATATTTAGTAATATCAAGCTGGCGTATTTAAAATATTTATAGCAGTGACACACTATTGTTATATCCTGAAAAGAAATCCTTATTTTTTTCTTAGAATGAAAAATATAAATTAAAAGTTATAACAGAAAATAGTATCTAATGTATGTAGATCACTTAACGTTTCTATGCTGTTTTACTTGTGCTTTGGATGTTATAGTATTTTGTAATAGATCTAATATTGTAGACGTACATCAATCTGTAGGTTGATGTGTTTATATACTTCCTATTTTTAGTCTAGTTATTACCTACTAAATCTGTGCAGCTGAATGATATACCACAATAAAATAAACGTAAAAGAAATTTAAATTAATAGACAATGGGCTGAAGAGAGTAGTTAGTAGTAGTGTACTGATTTCTTGTTATAGATGTTTTATATTTAATGGTTCAGTATAATAATGGATTCTTGAATATTTCAATAAATACAACGATTCCAGCATTCTACTAAACATAAACAACATAAATATGATATTCTGTGAACGGTGCACAATACGCCAATCGGCAATATTTAACAACTGTAAATCAACACTGACATTTATCGCCAAACAGTAAGTTCAAAGACAATGCGTTGGCAGATCGTTTGGGCATAGTGTTACGTTGATAGTACTCTGGTGGTACAAAACAGGAATCCTTGGGCATGAGTCAGGCGCGCCATTGCGGCGGCGCTTAGACGGCTGCGTCGCGTGCTCGCCGCCGCGTCGTGGCGCAACGACGTGCCGCTGCTGCCACCGCGCGAATGCTACCCGTCATCTGGTGTGGTGACTGGTGTCGCCCAACTAACTTTAGTTAATACTATAATAAGTTATAGCATAATAGGAAATAAGGTATCCCTAATTACTTAACCTATGTATATTACGGCTCGCTAGTTAGATCATGCTTTTTCTTTGGGAAAGCAGTCGTTTTATATGAACACCGATGTCGATCTCGTATACAGACATTCTCGTATACAATAAAAAGAAACTTGCTGAGTATTTACTATTACAAACAGAGTACTAAAATGAGAAGCTGAAACGTTAATCCTTGTATTGACCATTTTTAATTCTTTCTTAACAAATCTAGTGTTAAAATTTCACAATATACTAGAGTCTATTCTAATAATACGGTCCTATTCAACAAACAACAAATATATTTCTCATTTTAAAATACAACAGAATTCTTGTGCAAAAAAAATTGAATGGAAGAGTTTACACGTGCTACAGACACAGGACATGAAAAACACTTGTCATGGCATTCGGAGGACAAAAATCCGGGGCAATACTCCCTGGCAAACACAAAAAGCAGCAGATGTGCGTCAAAACAAAAACAAAACATAATCTGCAGGAAAAAAATCAAAAATAACCATTCAGTTTTTTCTTTTACTACGGAAACCAATTTGTTCAACGGATAATGATAAACAATAAATTAAATTGTAACTGTTATTTTGGAAAAAAAAAGACTATAGCTTGTTTATAATGCTATTTGGTCAATGTAATATGCACTTTATTTAGCAACTTAAGGCCGTTTCTACAACCTATCTCTTCTTAAAACTAGAGATATCCAAATATTTATTATTATTTTTTTGAATTGATTGATTGATTAGTATTCCATTCTTAGTATCAAAAACGAAAAGAGTCACTTAGACATCCGTCTGTCTGTCTATTCGGCATCATTCATAGAGTTCTTGCCACATAATTTGGCCTTCTTGATGGAATCAAAATCTGTAGAGTACTTCCTGTTGACCTACAATTACAAAATTTTGGCATGAAATAATATGTAGCACAAGTAAAGGATGGAAACCGTGAATATATTATTGCATCAGATTTGTGCCATGTGTCATATTGGTATATCAACAGTGACCTATATCAATTTATGGGGACAACAGTATTCTAGCGGCAACATTAATTTTGCCCTTAATTAACTAAAACTTAGAACGGAATCCTCGGTGCGCGAGTCCTACTTGGCCGGTATTATTTTATAAATTTTAGTAGTCAAAAAGAAAATAAATATTGTAGATATGTTTTCGAAAATGGCCGTTAGAAAAGAACAAGTGGTTAATTATGAATTTCTAGTTCATTCTAGTTATAACACTGAATCTGTGAATTGATTTTTGTTAACTATTCTGGGTGAGAGAGAATTAATAAACGATTTATTATTATTAACGATTAATTGCAGACAGTGTTTCATCTAAATCTTGATCGTGTAGTATGAAATTTGATTTGAACCAATTTATTCGTGTGTCCTTCTATTTTTTATATAGAACTCAATCACTAGCAATATTAAATGACCAGCTGTCTAGAAATTATAATGCTCTATCATCATGCAACAACAACATTACGATATGTCTAATGAATTGATTGGAACATGCACCAATTACTTCTTTAACAAACAAATTTCTAATACATTTATGTTTGTTTTGTTTAATTACACGATACAGTTATTCATCTCAAATAGAATAGCAATTCTTGTAAGAATTGCTCGTTTAAAGGTATTATAAATGTTAGATAAATAAATATTTTATGAGTTATATTATTTAACGACATTTATATAATCTGAATCTCGGAAATGGCTCTAACGATTTTCATGAAATTTTTAATATGCAGGTGGCTTCGGGGGCAATAAATCATTCTAGTTAGGATTAGTTTTAAGAAATTTTCAAAAAAAACTTGCACTCATCCAGGTAATTATACCATATTTGACACGATTTTATCATTTGTAAGTACTAAATTAATTCTGGAAGTGAATTTCAAAACGTATTAAAGCGAAATCACGTACATGTCATTTGGACCGATATCACTATGTATTTTATGGTATCCTGAACATTATCTTACGATTCCTAGTCAGACCACCAGGAGATCGATTGTGAAACTATTACTTTTTAAATCGACTCGCTATTAAATATATTTTTTTTAATTTGATCTATACTTTTTAATTGCTTAATTTATGTTTGTTTCATAAAGCATCTACATCTATAACTAGTAATAAGATATCATCAGTCACAAAAATTTTCTTTACATGAAAGTTTGACGGATTCTGATGCTGCAATTAACTTAAGGAAAAACTACTTAAATATCAACGTCTGCTAATACGTATATTAAAAAGACCGCGTTCGTATGAAAGTCTTTGAAATTCTTCGACTCCCTATAATATAATATTCAAGTATTACCCATAAAACATTCTTCTTACGTCTCTCTATCTATTGCTGAAAACTGCATCAAAATCATTGAGAAAAGATCTAAGCAAACAAACCTTGGAAAAGATTATTTAGACTTTATAAAATCGATTATACTAATTCATCACAACCATCAAAGTAATTCGATACTTAGTGAGTCCGGCTAGTGCTGTGAATCTCGCGTTATATCGGGAGCACATTTAACGAATTCTCACGATGCGTTTGGGAACGAGGTTTTTTCTCGTTTCATTTCCCTCGGCAAACAATAGATCACCGTGCGGATGGATGGAGGGTTGGAAGTACATCGACGCGCCGACCGACCAATATTCATTTATGCGTACTTAAAGTCAGAAACATCTGAATTGGTATGTATTCTTGCCATGTATTTTTACAAATACATCATTCCTATTGCCTACACTAATAATATTTTATAATAGGAATAGGAATATTTTGAATTACACGTAGATAAATATATGTTTAGATCATTTTTAAATTACACAATGCAACAATAAATATACATTAAGACCAATAAGAAGTGAGAATCAATTTCTATGCTATTTCTAAATTTAAATTTTCATCAGAATGAATAATGTTGCACTATAAATATTAGCAACGCACTTCCTATTTTAAAACTTGTCAGCGTCTAATATTCGTCGTCCCTACTCTACATACTTAAAGCAGCTCCCAGGCGTCCCCGTGTCGTCTGCGCATACAACTTGTTGCTGTGAACCAGTTCCTGTACTTTAGTGACCTGTTAAATTACTTCCTCAATTATTTATGCAATATATGCACTTTTTAGCATAACACTAACTTCTGGCATATATTTAAAAAGTATAAAAAAAGAATATATTTAAATAAATAACAGGGCATTGTTACAATTTCTAAAGATTTTTGCATATTAGTGGATAGTGTCGTGAATTTGCGTAAGCTCAAATAAAATGAATTATTCACCAGGATAATGTACATAATATGCCTAAAATATATTATATCATTATAAATTCTCATCAAACAAATAAGTCATAAAGTGTTTTTATAAAATTGATATTCGGTTACAAGATATTGTGACCTAATATAACAAGTATATACATACTAAGTATTAACTTGCAATACTATGTTTAATTATTTACAATACTACTTGAGTAAACACTATTAATAATTTAGCAATCTTTCAAAAATATTACCATTTATTTAGTTCCTATTTCATAAAATAAAGATGAATAACAATTTACTTGTTAAGTGTGATACAATATAAACATTTTGATTCCCCCAAGGGTAATGTTACCTGACCAATACGGTTACCCATATCGTACATTGCACATATTGTAATGATTATCCTACCCTGTTTAATAAAAGACACGACGGAAGCTGCTACCTGTCTCGTGAGAATTGACAGCGGATGTTGCAAAGGTGCCCTGTTCTTTTTTTAAGTGTTCCATACTGATAAAATATGGGATTAAGAGTGATTTCGTCTCCTGTTGTCAAATTTTATAAAAAAGAATAATAGCGAAATTTGTTGAATCTATGGAAAAAAAGCTAAGTACAAGGAAAAAATATAAATTAAGATTTCGATTTCATTAGAACTGGTTATTATTACGAATAAATATAATGAAATGCACAATTACTGTGATAAATTCGCGTACACATTTTATGACTATGCGAGTATTCATGTGTTCCAACATTTATTGGTATTTCTTCAAAGTAATATTGTTTTTAGTTTTATGTTCCCGAAGTAACTCGTGTGAAATTTGGTTCCCTTCACCTGCTATAGTGTTGTGCTTGAAAAAGTTAAAGCAAAAAATACAAGAAGGAAACGTAAATGGTACCGGTTATGATGAGTGCATACGTACCAACACAATGTAAAAAAATACATTTTAGGTTGCATTCATGCACTTGTGAGATCCGTTCCCACACTCCTTTGTCGATTATAGAAAATTCATCTGTAACCATCATGCTCTTTAACATTTAATGAAAATATAAAGAGAGTTCACTAACCTTGACGCTCTTATCTTTATCATAATAAGACATTAACAATATAAAAGCAATCTATCATTTGAAATTAATATGATCGGTGATCGGCGCGGCGTGGCGGCGACCACTCGGCGTGGTGGTGCGCGGCACTCGATATCTGCATAGCCGGGCGGAATGGCGGTTAATCAGGTGGCCCGTTACTTTACATTGTGCCCGCTGTGAGTTCGAACCTGAGAGAACAGGTTGTTCAAATGACAAAGGAGCAGATTCCATCGTCCGCAATCCGCGTCTCCGAGCTCCACATTATAAATAGTCCGTCGAAATAATCCGTTGCAACGTGTCACTCTGGCGCCCACCAACGTCGGCCGGTACACTTCCATACTTAATGATATCTAACACAAAAACAATTTATAAAAAACTGCTATGAGTGAACATTCCATTTCCGCGTGCAGCTTTGACCTTACGGTGATTGATGGTCCAAGAATTATTAATAGTTTATCTACGTAATAGATGGTAATAGTTGCGACCGCGATCGATATCAAAAATCTTACTGTGTCATCTTCTCATTATTTTCTTACCAGTTTTAGTAGCATCACTTCTTCGTTAGGAAAGCAAACAAGTGTTTTGAGTGAGGGTATAGAGAGGGCTAACATATAAATTAAAATTCATATGAAAATTGCAAAACAATCATACTCCTGAATTGGTTTATGAACTTATTAGTTAGAAACATTTTCAGTGTTCACTTATAACAGAACTTTCAGAAAATTAAGTTGAAATTCTGAAAGAAACTTTTTGTATGCCTATCAGCTACAACCAAAGCAGTATACATATTTTAGAATTAAGAATTCGACCATATTTTCTCAATCTACGATCCACAACTCCTCGTAGATCATAGTTACAAACATTAAAGATTTCAAATAGAGTTCAGGAGTGAACACGGAGGCCGAAGATATCTATTCCGAAATTTCGTTAGTTTCAAGTCTCAATGCTAGAGAAATTGATAATTTAAGTTATATATGTTTAATGTAGTTCTTCTACCGGAAATAGATTAAAGTTCTTAGTGTGCCTTATACAGTAAATACATAATGGAACCATTGCTCAGCAATTTATTTTTTGAATCCAACGTCCGCATTAGTAATACAACAATTTGTAGATCACACAAAGTTATCCCATTTAAGGTTTGAACCCACAACATTCAGTGCAGTAAAGAGCGTCGTGACTATCGCCTAAACCGCCATTCGTGCAGTCATCTACGTTACTATCAATATATATAAATTTAAATTCCTTATGTACAGTTCAATAACTGTATAGCCGTAATTATTATTAGGAAACACGATGTAAAATGTAAGTAATAATCATAAAGCACAAACAATCGCCTTTCATTTTAAAAACAAGGATCTGTAAGCCACCTGCGAGCCGGGCGCGACGGAGTGGGGCAGGGTCTGGTACTTTACAGCCGGAACAATGGATCTAAGGCCAGACTCGCTATTGTCGGCTACAGCACATGGTGCCAACGTACCACGCACAATGACTTACACCAACACCTGATTACTATATTACAACATTTCCTCAAACGTGACATTAAAACAACAAATGATTCTTCCCGAGAACATCTTTAAAGAATCCCACGGTCCATAGATCTATTTGCACAAAATTTTCACTTTCGGTCAATTCAGTTTGTCTCTTTTACGTTTTTCAAACCAAGATTATTAAATTAGTATTGACATTTTATAAATTGGTAAATATTATAAGCGTATCAAACGGGTCTATTCTTTAATTTCTACGGTTCATAACACCCATCGCGAGATGGACCAAACAAAATTTAAGTTAGAATCCCAGCTGGTGTCAGATCGAAAGATGAACAAGGCGATTACACACTATTATGAAATACAACTGCTCGTAACGCCCTCACTAAAGGGGTTAACCCGTGCGGCGGAAATTGATTTAAATTATGCTATTAATAATATTAATTCTATGTTACAGTAGGCCAGTTTTTGTGTATGCACAATAACTTCAGATTCACAAAAATAATAATAACAGACACCTATTTTAATTATTAGTTCGTTCTGTTAAATTTATTGATTTTTAGTAACAAATACTATTTTAACAAAATTAAATATTTGTTTTAGAAATTGAATTTGGAAAGTCGTAAATAATATCGTTTCTTTACAATATCTGTTATCGATTCTCATAAATATTCTCAAATAATAGTAATTAATAGAGATAACTAAGACTAGCTTAAACTTTAAACTGAAGTCATTAAATTAATCAATTTTAAGTGTGTTAGTGTAAACTTTAAAAGATGAAGGTGATAAGGAAAAGGTTTGTATACCTAGTAGTGAGTGACGCTGACTGTTATGTCGGATGTCATGAGTTCGATTCTCAGAAAGACTAGGAGCACTTTTGTGTGTGTTGTGTCTGAGTCTAATTTACCTGTATTATGTTTGTATTGAAAACATTTAAGGATTAAATAATCGCAAAACCAACTATTTAACTTTGTTTTACTTCAATTTTAGTAATTAACGAATGTGTATACTTTTTTTAAAAGACAAACGCCGCATTTTGAATATACATCCTGTATCACGGGGGTCTTCACAAACATACATGAAACGGAAACAAAGTGCACCTAGACTTAGAAATACAATTTATGGATCACACTAAGTGTTGTCCCATGTAGGATTTGAACCCACAACAATTGGGGCAGTAGGAAGCGGTGTGGCGACTACTTAAACTACTAGGCTAACCGTGCAGTCAATTGTATAGGTTAATAACATGGTAGGAAGCACCAAGAAAGAAAGTGGAAACAATAAATATGTGATCAGTATTTCGATCAAAACTAGATGAGCTCAACTACATGAAAGCAGTTCTATTAACTAATAGTAACGTCTAACATAAAGGCTTACGAGACCATAACTTAAAACTATACCCATTCTGATTTGAAAAATATAATTTATAAAATACACAATATTTTACAAATGATATAAACACGACCAAATTTAATGATAATTCACTCATTGGTAATCATTTACATAGAAAAAAAGTTAATATAGAAAACATAATGTCGGCGGTCAATTACTGACCCAGCGGGCGTTATCCTGCCGCGGTTCAACAGATGGTTGTTTTTTATCAGTGGTGCGGGTGATGGGGCGCTGAGCGAGCGTGGTGCGCGGGGGTGCGCGGGGGTGCGCCCTCTAACCGTATAATTACACGTTGTAGTTGCGCGCGCGCCGGCACGCACAATTGGCTTAAACGTGTGTTTACTTTGATGTGCCGACCGCGGCAGTTATCCACGTGCGGTCACCGCAACTCGTTCTCATGTTAAGCTTATTAAGAAGAGGCTACCTGTTTTACGGTTGTTTATACTTACACCAAGAAATGCCTTCACGTTGCTGATTTAAAAGGCATGTGGATAAAAGCACTTGGCGAATTCCAAGTACCGTGCTAGGTCTCCGTGATTACCCACCTATTTCTAATCTAGCCACATATTTCTATACCTATCTATCAAATTTATACCTCTTTGTGCATATATATTTATTTCTAAATAAGATTAATCAATAGGAACATTGTGTCAATCGATGGACACTCGAAACTGCTTTATCTGTGTCATCTGTTTGTTATAAAGTGTACAGTTATGTCGCACAAATGCCAAGGGCTACATCGATCAACCCGATGTTGTCGCAAGTGATTTTTAATCGACAGTCGTAGTCGAAAGTTGAGTAGCGACGTCGTGATGCCGAACTTAGCCTCCTTCTCCGTACCGGTACATATAGAGCGTTGTGAAAAAGTCATTCGTTCGTCTCGATAACAGCTACGACACCGTATAAAAATATAGTAGATATTAATCTTCTGATCGTGAGCAACGTTTTGGGATCATCGTTTACTTAGATCTATGTTGCAACTAAGTGTATGGCTAAATATTGTTCGAGTTGTTGCCACCACTTTTAATTTCCCTTATGTATGGAAGACCCTTTGACATTTAACCAAAAGAAAAATAAGACGTAACAGCTAACTTAAAGTTTTAAAATTCACATTTAAACATAAATAAATATAGTAACCTGGAGAAATTTTCACTTTTCTAAAGGAATTTTCTGAAAACTGCGTCATATTATTACTACTAATATTTACAGTCGTATAGTTAATACGTTAAAAACTGGTAACACTGTAATGGTCTGTCAAAAACTTTATATTTTTCAAGTTCTTCAAGTCTTTTAACTTCACGATGTAATACATAGAGAAATTATCATCATCGTCATCAACAGCTTATAAGAAACCACTGCTGGAACTGGCCTCTCCTCAGAAAGAACTTTAAGTTTCTTGATAGTTCTATAAACCTCTATTTGATTCACACAGTAAAGTTGTACATTAAAAATATCACAAAAATATTTAATCGGTACAGGTAAATCCTATCCAACTACTTATATCCGTATGTGCTAAAGTTTTTATGGATATTTGGATGTTTGTTACCCATTCACACAAAACTATAGAATTTAAATTAAAACTTACAGTACTATTTGTTTGTCACGCTTTCTCGGCTAAACTGTTACACCAATTTTAATGAAATTTGGCTACTGTTTACCGAGATCGCAATTGCCGCGGGCAAAAGCTAGTAGCTCATACATCAGAATAACACATAGTCTACTATTATTATCGCGATAACCAACATACAAACGAAATAAGACTCAAAAGCTGCAAAAGACAAACTAATAAAGAAAACACAAAGTTTGTAAAAAACCCACATTTGATGTTTCCTTGAAGAACAGGTTTTTCACCGCAAAGTTAATTGTTCTCATTGTTTTCAGTCTTCACAGCGACTAAAATAGAACGAACCCTGTATCAGATATATTGATCATCATGCATTAGGTACCTTTTTCACCACGTCATCGATTCGATCAACAAATACTTCACAGGATGTTGTGCACACAAAATATATTTATACTAAATGTTATATTCGATTTTGTATCAATACTTTGGTTATAATGATGTAGAAGTAATATACATAAGTCGGCTGTAGTAAAATCTTTTAAATTTTGATTTTAATAAATTTTCACCGAAAATGATATGTCGTATTGTCGTGTAATTTCATTTGATCCTATCTATACATTAATACGTGAAGCAATAACTCTAAAGAAATTATGCAATTGGAGGCATAAAAAATTTGTCCCGGTTTAGGTTTATATATAGTAGGAATGTAGAAAGCTAACTGGGTGACCACTGATAATAAGTAAATAGTTAAGAATTTATATTGAGTTAACAATACTTATGAAATGTGTTGTCACTTACTTAGATAGACTATTAAATTTTGCAACATTGTTAGCTTTACGAACTTACAAACAAGACATTTAGAAGCATTACTATTACTAAAATGACCATTAGCTGTCACCCGTAGACACACTGACTTGCGATCTAGGACACTAGTACACTTAATAATATATTTGTTAGATTGACATACGCTATTAATCACTTGCTGTTTACCGACATAGAGCATGAAACATTAGATGAACATCCTGTAACAATAGTGATGATTTAAGAGCGAGATGTGCCGGCACCTCATATGTTATATTGGATTTCTGTGGCAGGTGTTATGGAGCGAGCTTTGACGCGTTTAATAAATAGAGTTGATCGGGCCTTGTGCCCCCAAACGCCGATAATTCTACTTAACACCTTGATGGATCGTTTAGACGGTACAGATAGTTTACAACGCTAATGAAACATAATAACTATTGATAAGTATCATAAACTGAATATAATGGAATTAATCACGGACCTCAAGCGTTTAGCTCACCCAACTCGGTTAGTATCTTTAATCTGTTGGTGATTTATTTCCACCTGCTATGTTCAATCACTGCTTCTACACATTGTACAAACCGAGTAACGTGTAAGTTACATATACACTGATTATATTGAACATGCGCTTGGTCAAACATGTAACATAATTTAAAATGAAAATAGTATTTTCAAAAAATATGTTGTCTCAAATTTAAGTAACTTTTGATCCTTCTACGTGTTTCCTGTTAAAAATGATTTAATTAAGAAATGTCGAAATTATTGCTGTTATTTTTTTATTTGACTGCCAATGGATTGATGTACTACTTCGCTTGGGATGCTGTAGATCTAGTATCTTACACGATATCGAGTAGTGATGATTTCTATTCATAAAGGAACGTGCCTCTGTAAAAGTAGTTTTAAGCTTATACAACGTCATTAGAGCAGTGTTTCGTTCTCTCACATATCGTCCGAGCTAGAGAAAAATATTTTGGTCTGCAGGCCACTCCATGCAGACAATGTTTATCGCTTGTGCATTATTAAAAATTATACTTGTTTAATTCTTTAGACTTTTGATGGTTTATATTATCTGTAATGAAGACAAATCAAAATATTTCTCCGGGATGTATGGCCTTTTGCTACTTGGCGTAACGACTGCTCTAATAACGGTATATTAATGGCTAATGGAATTTAACTATGATAGCACTGAAGACTTTGTGAAAATCATACAATAACACTCACACAAAGAAAAATATGCGTGTGAGTAAGTGTAAACCATTACCACTTACACTCACACGCAACACGCAAAAACAGTATACTTTTACCACTTTCTTATTTATTCATTTTTTATCGACTTAATCTTCACTGTTTTTCTGTGTAAATCAAATTTACTCAGCAACTAAATTAAAAATAATCTATTATTACTAACCAGTTGACTCAATTAACTTCGAACTTCTAAAATATTTTATGTGAATATTTTCTAAATTAGCGATAAACTTGTTTTATTATTTATAACCGCCTCGGATTAATATGGTTAGTTACACTTGCCAACTCAGAAAAATGTCCAACTATAATGAAATTAAAATTGTCCGAACTATAAATGTGACAAATATGACTGTAACAAACACATCCAAAAAATTTTTATTAATATAGATGTCTCGAAAAGATATTTAAGTGGAAGGGACATTTTATTTTTGAGACAATAAAAAAAATTATTATCTTAATCATTTATATAACCATTGACAAGTAGATGAACGCAGGGGTATTTTTGGGTCAAAAAGAGTTTTACAAACCTTTTCATCTTAAATGGGTTAACAACACCCATGACTATTGGCTATTCATCTAAACAAAAAGTAAGACAATCCTCCTTTCTCAGAAGTAGCTCACGTTTAACAATAGACTATGAATGACTGTTAATGATGACATTGAGTGTAATTAAGGAATTGAAATCTCTTCGTCTGCTGTTTTGTTATATATTCCAACAACCATAATTGTTATGCTAGCATTTTCTTAACGTAAATACGAATAGTTGAACTAAGTTAAAGCTGTTAGCGGTATTACTTCAGTCGGTTTTTATAGAATGCTTTTCGTAAGCTGAAACATATATAGGAAACTTTTGAAGATATATATATATATATATATATATATATATATATATATATATATATATATATATATATATATATATATAAAACCACAAACATATGCCTAAATGAACCAAACCATGTACTTTATATCTACGTATATTTTAAATGTATACATTGAATGGATAGTTTGTAAAAATAAATTAATAAGTATATATAATTAGCATATGCTAAATCTGGGGCCACGGTCGTGCCCCCGCCAAGTCCAGCCAAGCAAAGCGCAAGGGCACTACGAACCTTTTCTCGAAGTGCTTCGTAATTTTTTTGATCCCTCATAACTTTGGTTTTCGATATACCAGATAGTTTAAACTCTCAGAATATGAAGACAATAATAGACTAATTAAACATACAAAGCCCAATTAGGTAGCTCTGATACTATAGATTTTATTGATATTTAAAATACACCGCATTCGTCACAGACACACTGATGATCATTAAAACTGCTAGGGTACTTCCTGAAGTGCTAGAAAGCTGAAATTTGGTACATAAACTAAGTTTAATATGCAAACAACAAAAAACTTCATAAACCTTTGCCCCAACCTCCAAAATCGGGGAGTGGAAGTTTATATGAGACTTTCATTCATTTCTATACTAGAGGTTATATTTTTGGTATACGGACATTTTGTTACCAAAAAAAATTCAAAAGGAAATGAAATCTCACCAAAAACATTTTCATGTAAAATGATGCCAAGACAACTGTATATTATGGCTTACCCTGTGAAAAAGATATCAGGTCTCATGTAGAGCTAAGCTCCTAAATCTACTGGATCTAACACTACCAACTCTAACTTCACAAACTCTACATCTCAGTAAAATTTATGACTTTGCCGTTCTTGTACAAATTCAACATGGTATATAACTATCGAACGTGTATAAATTGCTATAGTAAAGTACGACCGCAAGAACATAATTGCACAATAATTGTAGAACAATTAATGACAAAAGTATTGGGCATTCTAACATTGACCCGCAGCTACGCTTGTGGCAACCTTTCATGACACAGCGATCGATGTTACACAACTTATTAATCCGGTTCAACACAAGAAGTTGCGGTAAGCATTCTCTTTATTAAAAGTTTATTGTTTTACATTTGATATTGCTCCATGCGTTATTGAATACGTCTGTATCTAGGCTAACCGAGATAATGATAGATAATACGGCACAATGAAGCACGCGCCGCAACGTGCACCGGTTCGTTAGTGTAACTGTTGAGTCACGGACCCAAAGATCACCTGACGGGGTGCTTTTGACAGCGAGAAGCAACACGCACGCGCACCTATACCAATGCCTACGTCTTACTAAAATCGTACTTTTCCATTGATTACAGCGAGTGAGAAGCACAAATCTTTTTCATTTATATAAGGAACGAAACTAAACTTTTTTTTCACTTATCACTTCATTCAATCATCAATAAAATATGTAATCTATCCGGAAGTATGTTATCATCATGCTCAACTGCCTCGTTGGTCTAGCGGTTGAAGTATGCGACTGCCAATCAAGAGGTCTCGGGTTCAAATCCCGGGTCGGGCCAAAAAAGTTATTATGTTTTTCTGATTATATAAATACTTAATAACAGCTCGGAGTTTGGATGTTGGGCTCTGAACCCCCGGGCGTCGGAGAGCACGTAAAGCTGTCGGTCCTGCGCTTTATCTCTTCCCGGTCGTGTCGGTTAACCGTCCCATCGGATTATGAGAGAGAGGGAACAGAGAGTGCACCTGTGCTTGCGCACACACTTCTTGTGCACTATAATATCTCCTGCGTATTTGGCTGGTCTCCGTTGAGACTGGCTGCCGTGCCCGTAATCGGCTAGGAGAACATCAATCGTCATGATTACATCAGCTTTTGACATTTCACAAGTGGACATCTCCCATTACACGTCACTCTAATCGATTTTGTGAGTTTGATATTCAGCTCCTGCCAACCATCTCGGATATCTTGCCATAAAATAAATGCGATATATTGAATCAATAACATGATTGATTAATGTGTAGAAATGAAAGATGTAATAAAATAAAGCAGTTTTGTATTGTAACAACTCGTGATCATTACTTGTTATTTTGTGTACGGACCTCCCAAAGCGTCCCCAAGAGTCTAGTCTGCCAGATGAAAAGCATAAGAAGAATCCAAATATGGTGGTCACTATACTCATTGCTAATGCAACAATACAGCATGGTGACCCACATCATGGCGGCCTAGTGTTGCTTCTGCATCATTGCTCACCAACGAAACACGACAGCACAAATGCTGTCATTTTAGATTGATCTTCTGTGCGAGTGTAGTACCGCCCTGATCAAGCCGGCCCGTTGCTGAAATCAGCGTGGCTCTATTATTCAAGTCATCCTTAA
Source organism: Hyphantria cunea (assembly GCA_003709505.1). Lineage (NCBI taxonomy): Eukaryota > Metazoa > Arthropoda > Insecta > Lepidoptera > Erebidae > Hyphantria > Hyphantria cunea. Next base: position 305,324 of record PKRV01000478.1, read on the forward strand.
TTATAACAAAAGTGTATATGTGCAATATGTGCACATTTTATTTACAATCCTTACTAAATAGATTACACAACACAAGCAAGGCAAATAAGCTAAAAAATACTAACAATATTAGTACTATATAATAACTAGCTTCTCTATTCCATCATCCATAACATATTGTTATTAAATAACAAGGGATCAAAATTAGCACCTTGTTACTGCCCCGTACATAATGGCTTTATAATAAAAAAAATATAGTAATTTAACGTTTACTCGCTGAGGCAAAAAGCGAAACCGCAAAAAATGAAATGGATCCAGGCGCGCGTTGTAAAGTAACGTTTATTAGCCAAAAGTGAAAAAAATATCAGAAATATGTTGAAATTCTTTAAGTAATAATAATAATTGGGGTATTATTTTTTTTAAATGGTTTTGACAAATAAGCAAAATGTAGTTTTCGTCAAATGAGAACCCAAATAATTTATGGTCAAGTAAAATGTTACAGTTATGATGACATGAAGTGTGATAGTAGTAGTAACATTGTCATATTGAATGACAATACTAGTTCACTGTGCTAAAAAAGCCCGGACTTCTGGTCACGAGAAATGTTACTAAGCTAGTTATTTAAACAGAGCACGAGCGTTCGGACCCCAAGTATCTATCAACTCGACCCCAAACGGTTCAAAAATATAATAAATTACACTACGTTATTATATTTGTGTTGTTTGTGACTTTCTGTCGATGCAGCAATAGCTTCTCCGCAGTGACAAAAATGCGGAGAGATACAAAGTACTCCTAAACGATGAAAAGTGGTAATGCGAAACGTGTCATCGACAAACAAGGTCCCATGTTGGGCAATTGAAATGCCATTAAATAAGCGCAGCAAGTGTTTTCTGTTTAAAAATACATAGCGACGCTTAAGTAGATATTTGAGGTAAATAATACGTTACTGGGTACTATTTCTCTGAATTTGGCTTAGTATATTAATATTGAATTATATAAACAAAAAAAACACCAATATGCCTCGTCTTCTAAGTTTGGGGTTACAAATCAAACAACATGAACTGAAGCCAACTAGTATCTAATATTCCATGACAGTATAACCTAGATTACTACTTACAACATATCAAATATTCAATATTATAAATAAATGAAGATTTCAGACATCTAACACACAGTGCCATCTAGTCCCAAAATAAGCAAGGCTTGTCTTATGGGTTTTAGATAAGTGATAGAAATACTTTTTTTTTGTAAATTATTACATATTATACACTGAAAACCCCCAAACTCCGAAATAAATATTTGCAGATCATACAAACATTTGGTCTGACCCGGGAATTGAACCCGAGACCTCAAGAACATCAGTCGCATGTGCTACCATTGCGCCACAAAAGCAGTTAATTATATATAAGTTCCTCACTCTGAGACACTAAATTTCACAGGGCGCTAGAATGGTTACCTTTCTCGAGCCCTCTTTGTAATAGACACTACGATGACCTTCGGCCGCGTGTGGCGACTTCACGACTTTACACAAAGACTGTCAAGTATAATTAAAGTAATTACTGTTTACAGTAATTAATGACCCAAATAACGTGATATGGTTTGATTGATCTCGGAACTGTGACGAGATAATAATGGCTCACTGGCGATATTGCCACACGCCATCTTATGAACGTTTTCAATTAATGAATACCCAGTTCGACATCACACTTTGCCTATCATATTGTTGTGAAACGTTTTGAAGAGTCTTTCATATCAATTGTTTCAGCTCTATAACTATAGATTACAATGTATTGTCTGACACTAAGTGTTACGTATCGTCTGCACTGTTACCCGATTGCAAATATTTAAACCATATTCTGAAATCATCACAACCATAATTAAATCTCATGCAACTAAAGCAGACTCGTGTTCGTGAACGCAGACAGAATTATTTTATTCAATAAAAAGAAACCTTATTAGTAAAAGGCAAGAATTAAAGTTAACTCGTAAGGCAGCGTGGGTGATTAGTGGGGCTTTTAAATAAGATCTTGGAAACATCGTGGTAAGGGTTATCGATTGTAATTCTGTGTGAGTAGCGGCGCGGTGGCGCAGGCGACGACGGAGATAGCCGCGAGCTATCCGCGTACATAGACACTGCATTAGGGCTCCTACGCCTGCCCGGCGGCTCCTTTGCCGCCATAAGCGCATTTAACATGTAATCGCGCTTGCATTTCTCCTTTGTGTGCACAAATAAAGACTAAAAAAAACTATAAGGTAGTTAATTATTTAAGACCTGTCGCTATCTATGTGTAAATTTGGAATGAGTTTTAAGGCGCTAACTTATGGATTTTACGTATAGGGTGACTGCAGATTCAAATGTATAGAATACAGCAAGTCATAAATAGGAAACAGAAAGTTCTTTATATCTTTTTGTTTATCGTTTAAAGCTGTATTAATTACTAGTTATCGCACTATCATATTTCCAGATAAGTCTAAGTAGGTTATACTATAATTTACGTTCATGAACAAGATTATCAATCTTTGTTGTCCGTAATATTATTACAGATAGTTTGAAGGTTAGTCGGTCATATTACAGATAGTTTGAAGGGTTGAATTATGGGCCTCCGGTATCCTCACTCACTCGGTGAAACACAACGCAGGCGCTGTTTCACACTGGTTTTCTGTGAGGCCGTGGTATCACTCCAGTCGAACCGGCCCATGCATGCCGAATCGTGGCTCTCCTACGTACCCTATCAGTGTCTCATCTAATTTTTGATGACGATTTTAAAGAACTGATTATGTATATGTATACTATTTACATTTTAATCACCATTATAATTGAAACAAGCAGTATTGTAGGTGGTACTTATAAGAACCCAAAACCCCCTTCCCGTGGAGCTTAACGGTTGGCAACACACTTGTGAGTCTCAAATTCCAGGCACACTTACCATTTTTTTCTTTTATTCTATTTTTTGAAACTTTTATGCACAGCGTATGTCAGTAACCTTATCATTAAGGTGGGTTAAATATTATCCCATCCTAACCAGGATGGGATAAGATTGTTTACATTGGTTCATTTCCTACTTCTGCAATAAAAAGAAAAAAAAAGCTCTGATAGATTTTCACCATTTTTAAATGTCAGTCATTAGAACTTGTGCCTTAAAGTGTACCAAATAAAAAAAAACATTAATGGTATTATTAGTTAAGATTTCCAATCAAATAATGCTGACCATTCATCGTCTTTGTATGGTCAGTCTATATCTTGATTATTTTGATGGCCACAAACAATGAGATTTTAAATTAAATCGTTATACGTAAGGTGGAATACGGCACGAAGCACGTTATTAAAGAGCTTAAAGACAGCGGCGACAGTGTGCGTGGGTGCGATTGACTCGTCAGCAGCTATCGGAGCTCACTTAGCGCTAAGTTGGCGCTCGCTTTATCGAGCCTCCGCCGCCCGCCGCAGCCGTCCGTCCTGCTTCACTGCACTCCCAACATTCACTTAACTCAATCTTGGCTAAATTAATGTTAAAAACCATCGGATCCCTTCATAAAGAAAATAAAATATTCTGAAAACACGCTGTTTTTGAAACTTTTGTGTATTGTGCGACCCAACTTTATGATTACACTGTGTAGGGTAAATCAAAATTATATTTATGATGAGATTATTGATTAGGTATGTTAAAATCTTAGTTCATATTCTAATTCCGAATTATAATGTTTTTTGTACAATGCGAAGTGACGTTTCAAAAACAAAAAATCTCTTGGTGTAAAAGTACGTTTAACGATGGATGCCTATACCCAAATATTTCACAAGTTAATGTATTTAGTTTAATAAAATTAAGCCCTTTATTAAAAAGATTAGAACGACAAGAACGTTGAAACTAAAATAGCTTCTAACTAGTTTTGCGATATAAACAAGTGGTAAATTAGCTCCTTGAATCTATTCTTGTTCTAAAATAAAGCCACTTTCTATCTTTTATTTACTGTCGCAGTGCCGAGCCCTTTATCTCACTTGACAAAGAGGCGGGTAATTGCCATTCGTACTGAGCCAGGGATTTCATTAAAACCTGATATCGCTATTTCAATGTTACAGCTAAGTAATTCTTATTGTAATGACCATTTTGTTTGTTATTAACACGGCTATTATTCAAGAAGCTATCTTCTTCTTGATTTTTTATTATTATTTATAGAATGCTAGTTGACCCTCCCAAATACGTCTATATTGTTTTCGATCTATGTATATATTTTATATATATATAGCTAGGATTCATTTTTAGAAAATCTACCAAAAAGAAATACTCATCGGTCATCCAAGTACTATTAGATATTATATTACAAAAGTAGTTTTTTCACAATGATTTCGTTAACACTCTTGTGATGAACGTTAATTTGCAATCACCTTATTGTAACGGCCTACTAATAATGGGTGCAATTTCCTTTTGTCCCATCTTGAGTGAGTGTTTTGTCGGCAACTAATCGCTCTCCCCTGTGAACTTGAAATAAAGCAATTCTAAATCTGGTACAGTCCTGAGAATATTTTATTTGGTATATTATTATTTAAATTTTCGATTGTTCACTAATGAGGGGCTCAAATATAATAATGGGTAGCGCTTACATTAAACGTGTTTTATAATATGAACCTACAATATTGAAATGATTTCGATATATAACTCTTTAATCTCGAGAAATGTAACAAGGGAAACAGTTTAACTGTTAACCGTCGATGAAATAAAGAATGGTATCGTTTGCAAAGAAATATTATAATGTCTACAATACATTCTGTAATAAACCAGGCCTTTATTATTAGTTATGAACTGGATAAAGAAATAGGTAGCAAAGGGACAAAAAAATGTTAGTTTATTAATCCACTTGGAGGTTAACAAAATAGCGTAGAATCATCTTAAATTCATTAGGGTACGTAAATGGATATTAGTTAATGAAAATTAATTGAAACCACCACGCATCAGGGATTGAAGGGGTGGTCGGAACAGTGATGTGATGAGCGTTGCTAATGCATCTGTTCAGGTAACCGCAACGCACCGGTGGAACTACACCTTATTTATCATTTTTTATAAAAAAAACATTCGTTTGAAATTGCACCCTGCACATATAAGGAAACCATATTATCTTTAAGTATATACTATCTTTTACCCGCGGATAAGCCTACGTTTATCTCGGTTGTCGCTGTAAAAATTAGCTTATGTCCTTCCTCAAGAATTAAAGTGTCTCCATGCCACATGTCATTAAAATCGATGTAACAGTTTAGCCGTGATAGAGTGACAGACAGGCATGATTACTTTCGAATTTATAATATTAGTATGGACAACAAACAACTAATATAATACATCATATATTTAAAATTTATTTTTTATTGGAAATCTGACATCATTGAACTTTAATATTGCACTGGTGTATTCGCGTGGTACACATAGGGTACGAAACAATTCGTTTCATCATCATTGATAGATAGATACTTGTACACGTTACACAAATTGACTACTGGTTTCTATCACTGATTTTTACTAATCGTATACCTTTATAATCATTTTTATTTAAATTCTACGTTTACTTGTAGAATGTACATTTATTATTTTTTTCTGAAAAAATAAAGTTTTACCGGAATGGAAGGTGGACTTTATTTTCAGAATCTAATAAAAATACATATTTTCAAATACACAGATTTACATACAGACTAATATCAGTGTTTTGTTCGTCTTCGTTGCGAACATTGACGTCACGGCGTGTTTGTCTACCCATATGCGCACGTGCGTGCGCGCAGGTGACAATAATACTGCGCGCATCTGTGAAGCTTTATACCTATCTATCGCGCTTTTTTGTGCTAGCTATTGATTCATTGTGTACTAAAATGTAACATAGAGCAGCCGGCTTCGGGTCGTTTCATTTCACGGTAATGTGTGTCATGCAAAATACGTTATTATTATTGCTACGATGAACTTTATTTGATACATTTTTGGTATTTCATCAGCAGGATGTGGAAAAAGCAAAAATGTTCCCACGCTAAGCAAACACCCTACCTATCAGGTTGCTTATATTTTATATACATATAAATATCAACAAAAGCCTTTAATGAATATTAAATAAGCCTTTAAATTAGTAATAATTAAACATTTTAGTTTCATGCTGAATATAGGCTTTTCCTTAGAAACGAGGTTTGACAATTGATAAAACACAGTTATGCTATATTAGATTGAAAAAGTAGCACAGTTGTTGCGGACTCGTGATTAGTAATCATCTTTTGTGTAAGCTATTTGCGCCTACTTAATACGCTAGTACCTTCTGCATCTCATTATTTTCATCGAGGATCACTAATTTGTTTGCTACTTTAATGGTACAAAGGAATCAAAACATCAGAAATTCAGAGCTTTCCCTTCAATTTTTCATTTATATATTGGTTATAACTGTTTAACACACCACTCTATAAGTACAAGTTAGGTCCGCGTAGAAACAACCTCCAACTACCAGAACACATTCATATCGCCAGGTTTCCAATTACAATCCACTCCCTCGTCAAGAATGTTGAGTAAGGAACACGTTCACAAAATTTAACAAAAACAGGTGGTCAATTATTTTCCATTGCTTACGATTATTACAATTACAATACTTGAGACACATTTTGTGAACAGTTGTTTACTCGGATTTTGTTTGCGTGACAGTCTAGAGATAGTTGTGCTAAGGGCCAGTGTAAAGACCATTTCTTATTTGCATATATCACACGAAAGTGCCAATGGAAATTGTATCTTGTGCAGTTCTATTAAAGCTGTTGATAATATAAATATGTGGTTTATTAAACAAAGTTATCTGTGTAAAGTGGTACCTGGGGCTTACTCACCGGCTGGCTGCGCACGTGCGCGCGCGCCGCTGTGGCCGCCACTGCGCTAATCGTTCCAAGATTAGTGCCTTACCTAACAACAATGTCGATAACTTCAAGTGTACACATTATGTTCGACAAGTGCTAATTTATATATTTGAACCATGTTATTGCTAACGTGGCAATTATATTTCAACCACCCAGATTTATTTGCTTGAGAAAGACTTCAACGAGCTTAACCTATTTTATTATAAAATGCTCTAGCTGACATTAATATAATTATAAGACGATTAAAAACGTATCTATTGAAGTAATTACTAAGACCATATAAACTACGACATTTTAATAATAAATTTGTATTTATTTATTGTGAAAAGGTGTTTATAATAAAGAAAACTATTAAGAATAAAATAGCAATAAAAGAACGAATAAATATCGATATGTAAAATTTGAAAAACGGCACTAACAACACTAGAGCCGGCGCGGCGTCTCGGCTCGTAATCGTAAATATCAGACATTTAACACACAGTGGTCTCCCCGACCGGTGATTATAAATAGATTGTTGCGATACAGACGACGTGTTTACAGCCGGTATCTGTCGATAGTTGATCCAATACCAACAACTAACGTCATGCAATTAACATCGCGGAATGAACGTGAACCTACAAATAAGCTATGAATGAATCTGATCTCTGCCGTTCAATGAGCGCTGACGACCGCCGCAACGACGAAGCCCACCTGACTCCTAGAGCGTAATCAATGCATTACTCATGTTCGTTATTAACTACATCTCAATGACGCTTGGCTTTATACCTGTTGCTAAAACATTGTACACACTTAACCAAAGCTTTATTATTAATTCGTGCAGTTAAAATGACCGTCACCAATGTTGCTGTCTTTTTACGTGTATTTATTTAATTTTACTGTACAATACTAAAGACTAAAGTTTTTGACTCATGTTTTGTTACACTAAAGGGGTATCTTTTGTGCAACAAAACATGAGTCAAAAAAGCCCAGTTAGCCTATCAAACCCAATCAAAACAAATATATTTCACCAAGAAATACACATTAACTATAACCAAACAAAAACTGTGTGTTCAGTTTTTGATTTTAATGTTTTTCCTCTATTCAAACAAAAAGAATAACTCTAGATCTACTTTACCTTTCAAATATTTTACGACTTGCAATATAATAGTAGTCTAAAATAATTGTTATGTCAAGTTATGTCTGTCACTATGATTTGTGTTTCAAAGTCATTCGTTCATAAAAATGTTAAGAGTTTACTTTAAATTATGTAAATATTTTTTAACAAGAGCCAAGGGTATATTTCTGCATCTAAGATGTGTTTGAATTACTTATTATTCAGGCGCACAGAGCCGACGGTTCATGGAAATTATGACTGGGCCGTGCAGCATGTTTATGATCTCACAATGAATTCAGTACGTACTTTCCTTGATTTCAATATGATTATACACTTTACGTCGATTTTTCAACAACACCTCATCAATAAAAGGCAACAAGTTTTTCAATAGCTATTTTTCTTGTGACAAGTATAACGAATAAGAATTTATACGATTACTGATTTTATAATCAGTAATCGTATAAATTCTGCAGCGTAAAAATTTTATACTTGTTTTAAGGTCCCTAGCATTTTCTAAACTAATAAATTGAATATTTCGTAATTTATTATTTTATTAAAATTTCTTCTCTCTTTTTTTCTTATTCTTTCTTTTTTATTCTTGTTCTATTGCTCAGTGTCACCAGTACTATTTCAAGTTTATATAAACAGGCATATATTATTATTGTTTCCCAACTTTGATAACCCGTATATTTACTCGTCTGCTACGTGTGATTTAACAATACCTACTCCTTTTTTTATTTTTTTTATAACGGGGATAAATCCTCATGGACGTCCTCCGCTCTGGGGAGAGAGCGAAGGGATCTGTCAGACTTTTACTGACTAAAACCCCCCAGTTTTCCGTCTCTCTCCTACGCCAGGGATCACGGGAACTTAAAAGGCATCCGCAATCCCCGACTGGTGCCGGCCCGCTGCTGCGGACCACATCTCGTCAGTGAGAGGAGTGAGGTATTTGACTCCCCTCGAGACTTCAAAGAACACTAAGCGCCGCCACCTCGTGTCCAGTTGGTTGGGGGCGACGGACATCCCCAAGTCCACCGCTCCTGGACCCAGTTAGGGAGGCCGGTGGAGGTCAGCGTATGCCTCCGACGCCCGGTGCGCCTTCTGCGGACTGAGAGAGAGGTCAGGATCTCCCTCTTCCTCTCCCTTTCCGCAGCCTCCTTCTACGAGATGACGGTTTCGCAGAAGAATACCACCGCGTCCCAGGACTCCTCGCCGTCGACCATAGAACGAACTACGGCCGGCAGCGAGAGGTCACTGCCTACTACAGAGATGAGGGCAGGGCGCGGCCCTTCCCAAGCGGCACACTCTGCCAGCGTATGCCACGCCGTATCCTCCCGACAGTCGATGCAGTGGTGACACCGAGCGTCCGGCTCCCTGCTTATGTGACACAGGAACCTTCCGAAGCAGCCACCAGGACCTCGCGTAGCTGTGACCGACGCAGCTCGATAACTCGCTGCGTCAGTCCTTCACCGTGGGCCCGCGCGTCCTCACGCCACCAATGTAACGACGCGAGGACTTTTGCCTCCAGGTCCCAGGGTGGAGATCCGGCCAGCACACAAGCCGCCTTATAGGAGATCGTGCGATAACCCCTAACGACTCTGACGGCCATCACCCTCTGCGGCTTCCGCAGAACGGTGATTGAACCGGCCGTCAGGTCAGCCGCCTAAATCGGGGCCCCATACAGGGCCATCGATCGCACGATCCCCTCATACAACCGCTAGCAGGCGGCGTTTGGGTCCAACCCGTTGGGAAGCAGCGTTGATAGCGCCACAGACGCGCCCTACAACTTGGGTGCTAGCTGGCGGAAGTGGGGTCGAAATCCCACCGGCTATCGAGCACCAGTCCCAAATATTTTAGGGTGGGCTCGACAGCGATACGAACCCCCCCAACCACCACGTGCGAACCCGGTGGCGGCGCCCGTCGGGGCCATGAAAAGCTATGGCCTCCGACTTGTTGAGGGCCACCTCCAGGCCGAGGCGCCGTATGCGGCTCACCACCTTTGAGACCGCCGCCGTCGCTAGCAACGCTGCCTCCCTGTATGAGCTTCCTCGGGCAGTGACAAGCGTGTCGTCAGCGTAACACGTCAGGTTCACACCCGGTTGGAGCTCGCCCCTCAGCACCCAGTCGTAGCCGATGTTCCACAGGAGCGGGCCCAAGACCGAGCCCTGTGGAACACCGCACGACATGGGGCGTTGGTGTCTGCCATCACGTCCCAGATAGGTAACACACCTCTCCGTCAGATAAGCCCCAACGATGCGGCGGAGGTAGGGAGGTACCCGATGGTAGCGCAGTGCCTCTCGAATACAACTCCAGGGCAGAGTGTTGAAGGAGTTGGAGATGTCCAAAGACACCGCCAACATCACTCCACCCCGGGACACCGCTTCCTCCGCCAGATCTCTCACTCGCGAAATCGCCGTAATAGTGGAGCGCCCATACTGAAACCCGAACTGGCAATCAGCCAGGTCCGGCCCAACCTCGCACATGTGGTGGACGAGGCGGGCTGCGACTATCCGCTCGAATAGCTTTCCCACCTCGTTCAGCAGCACTATGGACCGGTACGCGGACGGTGAGTCCGCAGGGCGCCCCGCTTTCCTGAGCAAGACCAAACGGCCAGCTTTCCACTGAACGGGTAGCTGGCCCCGCTTAAGACACGCTGAATAGAGACCTATCAACTGGGGCTCCAGCTCCTTCAGAGCCAGGGCCAACACGCAGCCGTGAATGCCATCGGGCCCCGGAACAGTATTCTTCACCCGGAGCTGCAGCCCGGCCGCCCCCAACTCTGACTGTGTCACCCCTGGGACTTAGGCGTCCTCCTCAGACTCCGCAGCTGTGGGCAGAGCCATCGGCGGCGAAGTGTGTTCCGCTTGTGCCGAAAAGAGGGCTGCGACCACGTCCTTCAGCAGCTCGGGTTGGAGACTCTCCGTAATTGGAAGTGCCCATGGTCCGATTTTCCCTCGGACCGAGCGATAAGGACGCCCCACGGATCCCGGCTTAAAGTCTCCAACATCTCCTCCCTGGCTCGCGTCTTCGCCTTACCGATGGCCAGATGCAGAGCCTCCTTAGCCGCACGGTACACTTCATACAGCGCGGCTTCTTCCTCAGGGACCCGACGACGTTTTTTTCGATATCGGGTGTACTGGCGCCTGACACGAACGCACGAGACGCGCAACTCCGCGATCTCGGCGGACCACCAGTACACCTGGCGCCTTCTAAGTTCTTGGTGGATCCGGGGCATGGACGCGTCGCTGATTTCCGTCATCGCCCCGTGAAACCGGATCCAGGCCTGCGCAATAGCAGCCTCCTCGAGTAACACGTTGTCGAGGCGCTTACGCGCCCAGCGCCGACCGTCCGTCCGCAGGGCCGATGAGCCGCGACCGCCCGCGGTCTGGGCGGAGACGCTGAAGCGGATGTAACGATGATCCAACAACGTCTCCACCTCCACGGCGACACGCCAGTCACAGATACGGCCCGCGACAGCGGGACCAGCGAACGAGATGTCCACTATGGAACCGCCCCGCTGCCGCACGCACGTGTAAACCGAGCCCCGATTCAGGATGGTCAAGCCAGTCGTAATAGCCCACTCCTCTAATGCCTCGCCTTTGGCATCAGTGCGCAGGGATCCACAAGGTTTTCGAGGGAATCCTCGACAACCTTGTGGATCGTACTGTTCCCCTTTTTTTGAGCGGGGGCGCCACAGACTTTGCCACCCATGCTGTGCTCCGCGGGTCTCCCTGCAGCTGAACAGAGGCTGCAGTTTGGCTTCTCGGAGCACTGGGCCGCTCTGTGGCCGGTGTTACCGCAACGGTAACATTGGCCGCTACGGTCAGTTGTGGCAGTGCACCGCGCCCCGACGTGCCCATTTTTCTTTTTTTTGACGTGGTGGAATTCCTTTACGCACTTCGCTCCCCCCCTGCGAGGACAGGGGGTTCGTTTTGTGTGGGACTCCTGACTGACTCGCCAGACTACCCACTAAACCACCACGGTGTGCCACTCTGCGCCTGAGACGGGAGAGATCCGGGAGCCGCTTCCTTCCGATCCGAAAGCACCTGCGTCAGTCGGAAGGAAAAGGTCCCGTGCTGATGCCCTGCCCACTCGAGAATGACGGGCTGGAGCGCCTCCACGGTGGCGAAGCCAGCACGTGGAGCCTCCAGCTGCGAAGACCAACGAGCCATCGTAGCTCGACGGGCGGCTTGCCCCGACGTGCCCAACCTCAAGGCATCGATAGCACCGCATAGCCCTGGGCTGCAGCAGCTTCACCCGTGCTGCAGCCCAACCCACCAAAAGCCGCCCGCTGTCGACTAACTTTTTCGCCGCCACAGCCGGGCACTNTCCCGTGCTGATGCCCTGCCCACTCGAGAATGACGGGCTGGAGCGCCTCCACGGTGGCGAAGCCAGCACGTGGAGCCTCCAGCTGCGAAGACCAACGAGCCATCGTAGCTCGACGGGCGGCTTGCCCCGACGTGCCCAACCTCAAGGCATCGATAGCACCGCATAGCCCTGGGCTGCAGCAGCTTCACCCGTGCTGCAGCCCAACCCACCAAAAGCCGCCCGCTGTCGACTAACTTTTTCGCCGCCACAGCCGGGCACTTCGACCAAATGGTGCACAGCCCTGCAGCGTCGGCGCGAACCTCGCCAGCCCGTATGTCACTCGGTGGACATCCACCGCTTCGAGCGTCGGCCTCCACGACGTCCTCCGGAGTCGTCGAGTCGTCCAACCCATCGACGCGCAATTCTGCGGTCTTGACGGGCCTGGACACCCGAACGTCCTCCTCATTGAGGACCTCCCTCAACTTAGCAGCCAGGATGTCCGTCTTTTCCCTGCCGTCTGGACCCATCACCTCAAACAGCCGCGCCCCCGTAATAGCCGAATTCATCCTAAAGCCGGTTGGTGTGCCAAGGTCGGGAAACGCGACTTTGGCCTTCGCTTGCGAGAGGACCTCCTTGTAGGTCAGGCCCCTCTCAATAGCTCCGGGCTGCAGTGTGATTACAACAGAGCGGAACGAGAGGTCCTACTCTTCGGGTCCTCCGTTTTTTATTTTTCTTCTTCTCGGGCGCAGGTGTCGGAGGTGTCACCTTCTTTTTTCCACCATTTTTTTTTGACTAACAATACCTACTCCTAGAGCAATCCCTAGATGCTGTAACTTTGAAATTTGCAAGTGAATAATTATTACATCCAATTCATAATTCATAGAAATTTGTGTAAAAATAATGACAACTTTAATTAAAATCATCACTAACCAGTGAATTACTTCATTCTATATAAAAGCTTTCTTTTTTTCTTTTCTAGATAAAACTCCAGCTTCACTCTTCACATATTACGAAGCGTAAATTATATCCAATTAGTTTTGTGATCCAGTTCGATTTAATGTCTTCATTGATTGTGTTTCTTCTACCTGTTTTCAAGACAGCCATTCAATATTGACGTCCATCAGAACATGTGATTGTCAACATTACATCGCACAAAAACGATGTGATAATAAATGAAGTGGTGTTTGTAACAAAATAGTAACGAGAACAGCCCAGTTAACATGTTCACTCAACTATCGGCCTGTCAACGACAAGAAATAATGATGTACGTATAATATTGCGCATTGCGTGCAGGAAACGAATGTTAGCAATACTATAATGCTGGAGGGTGATGCCCAAGCGGTAGGGGTTATAAATGTAATAGCCTAATAGATACAGTTTTGATGAAAAAGAATAACAGTACAAATCCCTAATATTTTAAATCTAAATATTAATTACCTACAATGACAGTAGTATCTCAATCTTTCTTGTCTCGTGTGATCAAGAAGATTCTTTTAATTGCCTTTCTTTCAAAAAGTATATTTATGCTTAATCATAGGACAAGGTTTGTCGGATGGCTGGGAAATCTGAGATTGTCCCGGAATGTCGCGTCTTGTTCCGTGTCCAGTAATTAGACCTTATTGTCCCGGATTCGGAAAACCTATAAGCTTTGTAACAATATAAAATAACAACGAATGACACGGCTGCCAAATTTCCCACGATATAGAATACATAGGTAGCTAGCATGTCTGAAAACTGTATGTAAGGTGGCTCCGAAATAACACGTCCAAATATTTTAGTAATTTAAATAAAGTAGTTTGTTTTGTTCATTTAACTCTAACAAGCAATGCTTTTTGTAAAAGAGTATTTAGCCAACTGAAAAGTATATGGACTATATGGACTAAAGACTGAAACCGAATGTCCATAAAATTCATCAAATCCAAACTGCAAACTCAGAAATTTTATCTGTTTTGCAAAGCTTTGACTAAAAAAAAGTTATAAAAGTAGCAAAATTTTGTAATAAACAAGATATATATCACGACAGAGCAACCCGACACCGATGTCTTTCTTTTTAGAACTATCCCGGATTTGATAAATTTCTATCTGGCGACCCTACATAGAACAACAGATCTGTTGATAGTTAGTTGAAGTAACGTAATATAGTTGATATAATAAGACATCACTTTTGCAGTTTTTATTTTGACTGCCTATTTCTCATTCGTAGATATAAAATGGGTCATAAAACTGTTAACTACACGTGTCAAATGTTAACTCACTATTTCTTTCAAATCAATTCGTATTCTACCAGTATAGGATAGGGTGTAGATATAATTTGTTGTGTAAGCTAAACAATAATAAAAATAATATATTTTAACAGTCAGAAGTTCCGTTAGAAACGTAATTAGTAAAAAGAAAGAAAATTTCTTAAATTTAAATAGTTAAAATGTCATAAAACAACGTGGATAAATATGCAACTTAAAAATACAGCAAAAGAATTTAGGTCCATTAAGAAATATCAGAGAATATCTGTAGTAAATCAGTAGAATTTTGATAAATATGGAAAGCTTGTTACTTGCACCGCGTGGCAGGAGCGGGGATCAGATCGGTGTCGTGGTGGGCGCCAGCAGTCGATTGTTCTTGCGTCCTCGGCGCGACGAGCGACGTGTCATCCACTGCTATGTGCTAATAAGATATATTGACATTACTCTCAAGGTTTACTTCGTGTTACATTTACTTCAAAGCTCTTTGAGTTTAATAAATAATCTTATGTATTATACTCCCTTTCAAATATTAATTTTCGTGACGATGGAGTTCTTAATCAAGAATTTTCAAAATACAATAATTTTTGCTTCACTTTAGATATAATGAGGACTTTGAGAGGTATTACCACATTTCAATAGTAAGAAAATTAGTTCGTCAAATAATATTAACTTAAACATACCTACCTACCTACCCATGTTGTATTTTTTTGTTTTTCTTTTATTTAGGTTACTTACATAAGTTAAAGTTAAATAATTAATTGTTTACTAACGATCTTATGTGAATGAGTTAAATTTAAGTAATGTTGATATTTGTGTGTTTGTATATGAACCAATTAAAATAATATTATAAACGTTAACTATTCATGTACTCTTTCTGTATAAAAACTAAATCTGCCATAATCATATTGTCGCATTGCATTGTCGTCATTTATAAGTTATGCAACATGTCTACATTAATAGGAACATAATTTCATAAAAACTGAATTAAAAAAAAACCGCTATTTTTTGTAAAAGTTGTCTGCGGCCACCATTTCAATAATTGATGAATTTGAAGATAGATTTTTTCTAGACCACATCTGTCTACATTATTGAATCATAATGTATCACTTCAATGTAATGTTATGCAGCCTAGGCAATTCGGTGCGCCAGTGTTAGAAGATGATACTAGTATTACACCTTTATGATTTTAACGATAAAACTTGAATAATCTTTATGAACTACCTTGCCTAATCTTCACAACTGTACCAATATTGTGATTCTACGAATACGTGGAAATAGTACTCTAATTATCTATAAATTTTATTTCCGGCTTTTGGGGGATGTAAAGGGTGATGGGGGAGGGGTTGGGGTATGTGCCTCCGGTATCCTTACTTACTCAATGAAACACAGCGCAAGCGCTGCTTCACACCGTTTTTCTGAAAGGCCATGGCATCACTCCGGTCAAGCTGGCCCATTCATGCCGAAATGTGGATCTCCCACGATAAAGTGAATATATTAGTAAACCTTCTATTTGTTTTTGAGATGTCCTTCCAAATTTATTTTACTTTTTTGAATAGTTTCCTAAGAATTTTGGTTCTCTAATCTGATGCTTACCTAATTTGTAACAAAACTATACAAATATACGTAAAAGTAGTCCAGATAATTTTGGGTTACAGCAATTTCCAATAAACTTCCTTGTGGTAAAACCAGTTCAGTTCTAACTGTTACCGTAATTGTACAGGATCAATATCTATCTAGTCGAATGTGAATTTCGTAAGTCGATTGTGAGGTGGTCAAGTTGATCGATGATGTGTGCGCGTGCGGGCTCCGCTTGTCAATTAGGTTAACCGAGTTCAGGGCCTGAGCTACGAATGCTCTTATCATCTCGTAGAATCTAGCGACATTTCCGTAACTAAACTTTAAACTTTTTTTTAATGAATAGTGGGCAAAAGCGCAGTCAAGATTACCGCCGCCCATGGACATCTTCAACACCAGAGGCGTCACAAGTGTGTTACCGGCCTTTGGAGGATGGAGAGGAGGATAGAGATGGGGTAGGGGTTTGGTGTAAGGCCTCCGGTCCCGGGCCGAACGGGGTACCAGCCCGAATCATCACTCGGGCTGGTACCATCGCCATCGCCCGTGCCCTCTACCACATGTCGGACCGCCTCAGGGAGGTGTTGGACGCTAGTTTGGCGTCCAGACGCTTTTCTGAGTGATGGAAGAGCGGGAAACTGGTCCTGTGACGGAAGCCAGGACAGCCTACAGGCCCATCATGTTGCTGGACGAGGTAGGCAACGACGAGGGTGCTCTCTGCCCGCATCGTCCAACATCTCAGCGAGGTAGGCCCCGATCTGTCGGACGGCCAATACGGGTTCCGGGAGGGGCATTCGACGGTCGATACCGTGATGCGCCTGAGGGTTAGTATCGTTAGAGATCGCCAACGCCTTTAATAATCTGCCATTCAGCTGCATCATGAAGGCACTCCGCTGCCACAGGGTGCCAGATTACCTGAGGCAGCTGGTGGTAGACTATCTGGAGAAGCGTACCGTCGTGTACGAGGACCGAGAGGTACACCCCCTTGGGATTTGGAGGCGGAAATGCTCGCTGAAGTTTATCCACGGGTGGCTGAATTCTGGGCGGAGAGTGGCATTCGCCCTCTGCCCAAAGAGTACGCGAGTGGCGTGAAGCCACCCTTCGAGCCACGATGGTTCGGTGGTCGTCGCGGCTGGAGGCTCCGCGTGCTGGCTTCGCCATCGTGGAGGCGCTCCAGCTGATTATCCTCGAGTGGGCAGGTCGGCAACACGGGACCCTTTCCTTCCGACTGACGCAGGTGCTCTCCGGGCACGTTTGCTTCAGGAAGTACCTGCACTCGGTCGACAGGAGGGAATNGAAATGCTCGCTGAAGTTTATCCACGGGTGGCTGAATTCTGGGCGGAGAGTGGCATTCGCCCTCTGCCCAAAGAGTACGCGAGTGGCGTGAAGCCACCCTTCGAGCCACGATGGTTCGGTGGTCGTCGCGGCTGGAGGCTCCGCGTGCTGGCTTCGCCATCGTGGAGGCGCTCCAGCTGATTATCCTCGAGTGGGCAGGTCGGCAACACGGGACCCTTTCCTTCCGACTGACGCAGGTGCTCTCCGGGCACGTTTGCTTCAGGAAGTACCTGCACTCGGTCGACAGGAGGGAATTGAGTCCCACCTGCCACCACTGCGACTGCAGTGAGGACTCGGCCCAACACACACTGGCGGTGTGCCCCGCTTGGGCGCCGCAAAGTCGGGACGGTGCCCGCTTCAATGTGGGCAGGCGCTGGGAGGGGCCCGGATGGCGTAAGCAAGCGGTTCCCGGATCCCTCCCGTCTCAGGCGCAGAGTGGTACAGCGTGTGGTTTTAGTCGATTCGATTCCGACACACCGGCCCGCCGCAAACCCCGGTGGGGTGAAGGCTCGAGGAGGGTTCCACAAGTAAAACAAAAAAAAGGCCTGCGGTATCCTCACTCACTCGGTGAAACACAGCGCAAGCGCTATTTCACACCGGTTTTATGTGAAGCCGTAGTATCACTCCGGTCGAGCCGACCCATTCATGCCGAATAAGGATTCTTCTTATTTCAATAGATAATAGTCCCATCTAATATCAAAACGGCGCACCATAATCCATAACGCATTCCTTAGAAAATTATCGAACAAAAACTGGCATGCGCTGACACACAGGTAGCACGATGTGAACAATGTAATATTTTTTATGTTGCAAAATAAATAATAGCCGATTCTATACAAATCTGAAGTCACAAAAAAATGTCGTAAACTTCACTGCAACCTTCATTCATGTTTTGTAAAATTTTGTGATAGTAAGTATATAAACCGCTTAAACATAACAGAGAGGTATCTATCGTCCATTATCAGAACAACTGTAATAAATATAATACTAAAGTCAAGTGAATAATTAACGACATAGAATTATATATATTTGAGTCTTTTTTTGTAATTAAAGTTTAGATATTCAAAGAACATGTACAATTTGTGTACAATACTTTGTAGAGTTCTTGTTCCGCTTTGATCCTTTAGGTTGTAAAGAAATCCTGTTTATATTATAACGGAACGACTTATGAATATTTCCACAATACTATCTGATGCCGAACTTTATACTGCCTAAAAATGAATAAATATTGTGTTTTGTTAGTAACTATTGGTGATTTACCGACAGTAGCGACATCTAACACAGACAGGTGAAATTCTGTTTTCTAACCATCCAGGATAGTTAGGTGGTATATAAGGTAAAATATGTATATATACTCATAAGATCTCCACGGGTATCGAGGACGCGACTAGTGTCACAAGTGTTTGCAGATACCGGATAGGACTTATTGTCAGGTTGTTCATTCGTTTGTTTGTTAACTCAGTTGTTTCCGGATCTTTAATATCACATCGAACGATCATACATCATTATTTGGAATATATAAAGATTATATCGTATGTGGAAAAGTGAACAAATATTTTTTTCAATTTATTATTATTATTGATATTATAAATTCCAAAGTTACTCTGTCTGTCTGTATGTTACGCTTTCATGGCTAATTGTTAATGGCCGCTACACTGATTTCAAATAAATTTGGTATAGAGACATTTTGATTCTTGAGAAAGAATATAGATTTACTCTTTACCGCGATAACCGACGTACACCGCGGATCAAGGATCGAGCAATTTGCGAAGAAATATCTATTAGTTTTTTTTATGCGTTGTATATTTGTAAAATATATGTTTAAATAAGTACTTCTCTTATCTCTAACTTCATTTTTTAAAGTGATAATTAATTTTAACAAAAAAACTGACTTTAAGAACTAAACCAAATTGAAATAGGAAGGGAAGCATTAGCTTTTAAATATAAAAGAATCATGAAAATTGGTTGACCCAGCCGAAAGTTCTGAGGTAACAAATAAAAAAAAACAGTCGAATTGAGAACCTTGTAAATCCTCCCGTTTTGAAGTTGGTTAAAAAGAATATCACCATCTGCAATGTGTCTATATAATAGTAATAAAATGTATTCTTTATTTCTTTATTTTCTACATAAGTAGGTAATATTCCTATTTAGTTTTAAGATTCATCATCATCATCATCATCAGCCTATCGCAGTCCACTGCTGGACATAGGCCTCTCCAATTTCACGCCACTTAGTTCGATCTATGGCTTCTCGCATCCAGCTCCTGCCAGCCTTCTTGCGCAAATCATCGCTCCACCTGGCTTGTGGACGTCCTACACTACGTTTGCCGAGACGCGGTCTCCACTCAAGAACTCGTTTACCCCAACGGTTATCGGTTCTTCGGCAAATGTGGCCAGCCCACTGCCACTTCAGCTTGCTAATCCTGTGGGCTACGTCGATGACCCTGGTTCTTTGTCGGATCGCTACGAGGAGAAACGATTCTAATGCGATCCTTTAGAGAAACGCCGAGCATATACCTCTCCATTGCACGCTGAGCGACTTTAAACTTATGGACCAGTCGAACCGTAAGTGTCCACGTTTCGGCTCCGTAAGTCATTACGGGTAGGACGCACGCATTGAAGACTTTCGTCTTTAGGCACTGTGGGATCGATGATGAGAAGACCCGACGAAGTTTCCCAAACGCTGCCCAACCCAGCTGGATTCTTCTGTTCACCTCGTCCTCAAAGCTGTTTCTACCTAACTGCAAAGCCTGCCCGAGGTATACATATTTTTGAACAACTTCGAGAACGGCACCGTGTACCGCAACCGGTTCCGGTAGTACATGTTCATTGAACATGACCTTGGTCTTGTCGAAGTTCATCCGTAGGCCGATGCGCACAGACGAGTCAGCCAGGTCGTTCAGCATCTGTTGTAGGTCCCGCAACGTTTCTGCCATGATGACGATGTCATCTGCAAATCGCAAGTGAGAGATGTATTCGCCATTGATGTTGATACCGCGCCTTTTCCAGTGCAGCGTCTTAAACAGGTCCTCCATTGCATTAGTGAATAATTTCGGGGATATAACGTCCCCTTGCCTCACTTTAAGATTGCTCGCACAAATAAAAAAGCAATCGATCTAAGGTGGGAGGCTCTTAATAACATTTTTTGAGTTGTTAGCTACTGTGGTAACAACTGCAAAAAAATATTATTTAGAGCCTTATTTGACGGTTGAAACTAGCAAATCTGTTTATTGAGATAGTTTTTAGAAAGAGGTATCAATATATCCGTAACAATAGCCCAGGTAACACAGGCTACATGAATTTTATGAAAAGTTTTACGCAGTCGGGTTGTAGTTTTTTAAACATTTCTAGTTTATAAGATAGTCTTATCAATGCTGTGCTGACAATACAAGTGATGCGATATTAACCCAGACTGTAACGTTAAAAAGTTAAGTACTTTCCCATAAAATTAATATGCATATATTACTACATATATATTTTTACACAAACATCAGACATGTTTATATAAATGACATTGTATATCAATTGAAGTTTACGCAACTCAGCAGGCTGCGGCAGCTGTGCGGCGGTCCTTCGATGACAATAGATTTTCGCAGGTTGTAGCCGGGTACAAACGGTCTCACTTTCGAAGAAATTCACCTTCGCTCCGTTGCACACAATACAAGATTTGCTTGTTTAGCGCCGATACTTGCGTTAGATATCCTTCCAATAGACAAATGTGAGAAGGGTTTACGAAATAATTTTTAAATGAAACTTAGTCATGTATATAAATGTGGTCAGTAGTAAGAAAGTGATATAGCAGTGTATAAATTCTCACCAACATTTATATATCTTCTTCTTCTTTTGATGAGATGGCAACCAGCCGGATCAGCTATTTCTGCCAATGTCAAGTGTTTAAAGTTTTCAATTCTAAGTCTCCGTCGTGATGGGATTAATAATAAAAAAATACAAAAAATGTGGATGACATGAAATGGGGACCATCTTTCGCAAAAACAAAAAACGATCTCCAACATTTATATTTATAAAGACTGGAAAGATGTCAAGATTTATACAGATATAAGAACCAAACTGACTGACAGAAGACTTTTTAACCGACAGCAAATAGTTTTAGCAGACTATGTACATTTGTAGGTGATAATAGACTGATTATAATGAATGAGGTTTCAATAGATTCTTAATAATAATCCAGGGCACATAAGCTATACCTATCATCATTAGATAGATATTGTAAATTTTATGAAAACTTTATAGTTTCTTAAACTTCATCTTGTTTGCGGTGTGTGCAGAACTTGATTAGAATAGACAATACACTATCTAAATAAGGCTGAAAGAAACAAGTATTTTGTTATAATATTTCCTACCAATCATATAACAACCAATAATTAAGTTTGACACTCGTGCACGCTATTTCTTTGCTATACAGATTTTTATAAGTTTTTTCGTCAAGCCATAATAAATGTGATTGTTAATTCTTAGAACGTTTCACAAGGCGAAGTCAAGCAGGCGTGGTTTAATGTTACTCTTGTGGAAACAGCTGTACGCTCCCCCTTTACCTGAACACCTATGTGCAAAGCACGTGTTGTATGTACCCTCCGGTCTTAGGTAAATACGATTTGTATTTGAGGTCCTCACATCCGGAGTAAAAACGAGTACCGGCGACTTCTTTACCTATAACTTGATTTTATTTGCATAGGTTCATGTGCCGAGGCGCGCGCAATGAATATGGAAGACTGGTGTGGGCATTGTAGCGATAACGGATGAAACACTATTTTAGTTGTGTCATGCAATAGGATATATATACACCAAACACACCTGCCAACAACTTCCGATCACTTATTGACAGAGTTATATGATCTGAACAATTCATCCATCTCTGTTTGATTTGTTTGGCATCTACTGTTTAGTTTTCTATTTCATTATTAACTCTTAATGCTTATGTAAGTTTTTTTATTCCTTTGTACATAAAAGTTAGTATATATAATACATTGATGGGCTTGTTCGTTCGATTCCCAACCAGGCCAATTAATTGCGTAATGAACATGATGATTTGTTCTGTGTCTGTGTGTGATTTATTTATAATATGTATATTTATCAGCAACCTAATTACCGTAATATAGACAGTCGTGTGTGAGATGTGTGAAATAAAAAAAACTTCTTTACACACACACATACAAACCGTACTACCGTAAAGAGTATTGACTAAAGAATATTAATTTTATTATATGCATTTATTAAAGAGGCTGAAAATATTGGGAGTTCAATTCGTGTGATGCGGTTCTGCGTTGTCACAATAAATCACATGAATTTAAGTTAGTATCTATAGAATTTTAATCGTATGCGTCGAAAAATTCGATCGCCAACAATAGAAATCGGAATAAAAGTAGTGCATATTAAAATTGAATTAATTATAAACCAGTATACATTGTCTGAGGGAATAGACGATGACTGGTTGCGTCGAGTTGAACGAGCTCTCCCTTTTCAAAGTTCTCAATCGGAAGCTGTGAGCAGGTGTGCCCAATCCGTCTCCACGCTCACACGATGTAGAGCACTTGAAGAACGTTACATAAAATTAACAAATATATTCAATAAATCTTCTTTATTGAATATTCATTAAGTAACGTTAAATTTAAACAGTCTCACGTGATCAATAGTTTTTATTGATGTTTTTATTTCAATAATAGTAAATAGTTCGCACGAAACGGGTTTGTGTAATCTATATGACTTTAGAATTAATGGTGTGTAATAAAGGCGTAAAATTGTCATATAAGTAATAAGTTACTACAACAAATAGCCCAAACTGGGCAATACCCTACAAATATATACAGACTTATATTTCACATTCTTGTTATTTCATGTTTAGAAATAAATTCGTATTCCTTTCTCAAACAACATTTCATTTATAATTTGTTTTATTTAAAATTTAACATTTTATCATGTAATCGGGTAACTCATAATTTCTACATAAGTGTGCAACTACTATCAGTGGTAGTAACCAGAACTTTGAAAGATTTCATTTATCATTCATTTTCAACAAATACCACATACCAACATTAAATGAAATTATATTTAGAAACCGTATGTAGGCATTAGGAATTACCCAATTCTATATAAAAAATGTGACGTTTTAATAAATTACTGTAAAATGATAAAAAAAACATGATCTAGTACCTGCCTTATAAGAGACGTGTCTAATTTAATTCTAAAAAACACGACAAAGATAACTCAACATCAGGTAATTAAGTATTGTTTAAGGCAGAATTTAAAACATATTTTCGTGTCTACATAATAATTAACTGTTGCCTGCGGCTCCGCCCGCGCTTATGTTATATATCGTGGCAAATAGTAGTCTATGTGTTATTCGGATAAGTAAGTTATTTTACTGTAAAATTTCAATAAAATCCTATCTTTAGTTTGTACGCGCAAGAGTAACAAACATCCATCCATACTTACAAACTTTCGCGTTTATAATATTAGTAGGATACGTGAATAAAAAACTTTGTACCCCTTTTTACAAAAATTACGTTCGACGAATATGACATTGGCTCAACCAAAATTTACATCTAGGTTAAAAGCTAGAAAAATAAAAGTAAATGAAGTACGATTGAATTTCAACCACGCCATATCATTCAATGCGATCATTGAACACTAGTAATGTTACGAGCAAAATAATCATTTTTTAGTGAAATAACGAACTATTAAGTACACTAAGTCTATACACGTTAGTAACCGTAGTCTAAACACTCTTAAACATATATCACTTGATGAGATCACCTTAACAAACCAGATGTTACCCTTACTTCTCAGTATTTAAATATAGTGCACCGCCCCTAACGAATGCTTACAACGGACTTGTATAAAAAATCTATCTATAGTTATTTTTCATTCTATCATTACATATATATCTTCACTTATTTCCTTACTTTTATAGTGTATACACTCAGTTAGAAATGAGTGTTTAATAAATATGTTAATTTCTGTTTCCAAAGCATACAATACAAGGAGCTTATTACATTAAAGTTTTTCATATTCCTCCTCGGTTTTCCCGGTCACTAAATAATGTATAATACTAATAATATCTTCAAACATCTTACAAACGGCTGATTCTCAAATTAAGCCAAGCCTGTACTATGATATCGAAACTGCTGATGAATATGAACATATTTCTAAATACATAATATCTATCTATCATTACCTTCTTCCTTTGACGCTACAGCTCGGTGTGGGTTTCGGCCTTTTCCACCATTTGTCTCCAGCGATCTCTATTCAAGCCAGCACGTCTCCAATAGGTCTTCTTTCTTAGAGTAGCCAGGTCTTCCTCAATACAGTCCCGCCACCGCTTCTTAGGCCTATCGCGCGGTCTTTTTTGTTGAGGGCCACAGTTTGTGATAGCCTTTGTCTGCCCACCGAAGTCTCTGCGCCTTGCAAAACCGAACGATGGTTTCATTATGTATCATATCTATACATATATATATCTATTATCATATAAATAAAAATGAATCACCGAAATGTTAACACGCGCATAACTTCCGAACAACTGAATCAAATTGGATGAGTCTTTTTTTTAAGTGTTTGTTATTGTCAAGGCAAGGTTCTAAAATTTAAACAGAAATTGGAAGGGTTATATTTTCTTAGTCTGCGACTGAACACTGCCTACTGGAAACCTGAGGCGCACATAAATTCTTAAACAAGTAATTCGGAAACCTAGGTGTAACGGTACGAAGCTCGCATGGTCACCTAGTTTTAAATAGATAACATTCACAACAAGATACAACCAGACACAGTACAAATGATTGTGTTCATCACACAAAGTATTTTCCGTGTGAGATTCCAGCCATCAACCTCCGGTTTAGCAGTAAAGATCACTAACCTCTACATCAACTGGCCTGACAAATTTAAGTGATTTCTAGGAATAAATAGTCTGAGAAAGCAGTGTAAAGTTTAGGGAGGATAAGACAGTAATTTATACAAAACGTATATTCTTACTCTGAACGATGGTCGGCAGAAGAAAATATGAAATAACAGGAAGACAACTTTTAGTAAAGCTCTTCAATAGTTGTAGGTAAGAATATTTATCTACACTTGTCCAACCATACTTCCATAATACATAATAATGGTATACACTCAAAAATAACTATTTCTGTCTGTCTGTCTATCCGTCTGTCTGTCTGTCTGTCTGTCTGTCCGTCTGTCCATCTGTCCGCCAGTCCGTCTGTCCGCCAGTCCGTCTGTCCGCCAGTCCGTCTGTCCGCCAGTCCGTCTGTCCGCCAGTCCGTCTGTCCGCCAGTCCGTCTGTCCGCCAGTCCGTCTGTCCGCACGTCCGTCTGTCCGCACGTCCGTCTGTCCGCCAGTCCGTCTGTCCGCACGTCCGTCTGTCCGCACGTCCGTCTGTCCGCACGTCCGTCTGTCCGTCCGTTTCTCCGTCCTTCTGTCTATCTGAGAGCACGGCTAAACCTCTGCATCGATTTCAATAAAATTTGGTATGAAGATACTTTAATTCTTGAGGAAGGGCTATGGTGATAACCGACAAAAAATCGGGCGGAGCTGCGAGTAAAACCTAGTTAGAAATATATTTTCCCGTTGGACGGTAACAGGCTTACCAGTTTAATTCGCCTATATCCTACCCCTTAAGAGATGGACATGCCAGTGTATACATATACTTATACACATATATAATGTGTATAATTATACTACGACATTGAGATTCAACACTATTTTAGCTTGATGTACATTCACGGGCTATAGAGTCACAAGTAATTTATTTATATACAATATTACACAGTAAACTATAAACCTTGATTAGAATATTTACTTATTTTCTACTTATACCTTGAAGATATAATTAGATTAAGGCCGTTCAACAAAATTCGTTATCGCCTAGCGCTTGGATTGTGGAGGACTGACTCCAGTCACTACACGTAAAAAATCGAAGTTCAGCCGTATATTAGTAGACTAAAAAGCCGACTCCAACGTCATTTGGGAAAAGGACTTGCAGAAAACTTTGGAGATAATTGTCAAGTACAGGTTCCAAATGTAAAAATATGAATATGTAAAAAGTTAACCTCTTTAAGGAAAATATATTCAGGTGTTGAAAAAACGGTGATAAATATGTATCTGAGCAAACAAGAGAACAGACTTTTAACTTTTCAATCGTTTTAAACTAATTACCTCAGCACCCCGCCTTATCTAATCAGGTTCTGAAAGGAGCCGGTGTGAATACTGGCGCACATGTGTTTGCACTAGCGCACGTGTTCATTCACATATCCACCCGTCTTAGAAGGGCGAGCCCTGGCGACTATGGGACATTAAGCAACCCATAGATAAACACCGTCCCTAGATAGTGTTTACAAAGAAAATCTTTATGCACGCCTGGAATAACCCAGCACGTAATATCTGTAGATAGAGTGTGAAAAACTGATAATAGAAATCATAATTTACATGGCTTGTATGAGAAATACTTATAAAAATAAACTTGACAGGACACAGTGAAAGTAGATAATTTTCTGTGCCTTTTATTGCAAAATCCAAATGCACATTGAGATATTAGAACAGATTGTTATATTTGTAAGTTTTGGTACTAGAACCCGCCTCGACTGCAGATGGAAATCTTTAAAAATTCTCCAATTTCCTCTTCTATAAAGTGCATGACTGCACGGTTGGCTTAGTGGTTTCAGTGGTCCTGACCGCCCAGAATAAGGCGCGCCTCTGGCGTCCTCAGAGGGTATTGGCGGTCAGAGCCATACGCGGATACCGCACGGTGTCGACCGAGGCGGCGTGCGCCTTGGCCGGAGCACCCCCGTGGGATTTGGAGGCGGACGTGCTCGCCGAAGTTTATCGACGGGTGGCTGAATTCCAGGCGGAGAGTGGCATGCGCCCTCCGCCCGAAGAGGTACGCGAGTGGCGTGAAGCCGCCCGTCGAGCCACTATGGTTCGGTGGTCGTCGCGGCTGGAGGCTCCACGTGCTGGCTTCGCCACCGTGGAGGCGCTCCAGCCCGTCATCCTCGAGTGGGCAGGGCGGCAGCACGGGACCCTTTCCTTCCGACTGACGCAGGTGCTTTCCGGGCACGGTTGCTTCGGGAAGTACCTGCACTCGGTCGCGCGGAGGGAATTGAGTCCCGCCTGCCACCACTGCGACTGCAGTGAGGACTCGGCCCAGCACACGCTGGCGGTGTGCCCCGCTTGGGAACCGCTGCGTCCGTTTCATGTATGTTTGTAAAGATCCCCGTGACACAGGAATGTATATTCCTAATGCGGGAGTTGTCTTTTTAGAAAAAAAATAAAAATTAAATAAAATGTAATTTTCATAAGAACCTGTCTATTAAATCACTCTCTCAATAAAGATCGCATTAACATCATTTGCATACGTAGATAGTCTATGTAAAAAATAAGGTTGAGTAACTTAAAAATCTATGCGTAGAAAAATTGAAAGCGACTTCATTTTATACTTATTAGTATATATAATGATAACAGAACTTTTTTAAAATAAACAACAGCAATAATAAATTACATAATATAAGTTATTAAATACTATAATACGTTTTCATTTCCGATGTAGTGTAACAAGCATGCAGGTAATATTAACAGTAATTTATACGAGAACAGAGGGTAGCGTATCAAACAACAGGCTAAATTTGTAATTGTTACGTTTTTGTTGGTCATCCCCATCAATATGGCACAGTCGTTAATTTCATTAAGAGCTTATTAAGCGGGCACGCGACTGCTGACAGTTGCGCCCGGCACGCGCGATCTAATCGAAAAACTTATGGTCCGTAACACTGCTTAGTTGTGTATTTATTCACTATGTAATTTACTCCATATCATCTTTTTATATGAATATACATGGCTCAGTAAAAATTACTAGTATTACAATCAACGTATTCATCATAATCACAGCCGAAAGATACACAGCATTGGAGGAAATTATTTTACTAAAATATTTTCATTTTGTTTTCGTTACCTTTTAATTTTTTGCTTTCACGAGTCCTATTACCTGCATGCTAATATCCTTACCAAAAAGCCAATACACGAGATAATTTAAGATTGAAGACTGATATGATTACAGTTACAATGATTAATTAGTAATGTATATTACTGATTATTTCATCCTCATATGCGCACGCGTTTGTTGTGGTCACGCACGGCGCATCACAGGCGTCAGGTGGTGGTTGCCACCCCTATTTAACAATAGCGACCCGAATGCATATTACGTCATTCAATTAATTAATGTTTTTGTGGAGTATTCTTTTAGTAATATTTAATAGCCTTTGTATAGTCATCTTTTTACCCTAAAGAGAATCGAATAATATACGTATTAATGTAAAGTTAGATTTCAAATGATTCATCTCATAGGTTTAAAACAAATGTTAAATTACATGATTGCCTTGGTGACGAAGTGGTAGCGTATGCGACTTTGTCTTTGGCAAGAATAATGTTTACAAAGTTTGAAGAGATAAACACAGTTTGTCGTATGGTTAGTAAAACACAGGCATTAGATCGATATTCCTTTATTATATTAGCATAATTAAAGGACAATTAATACTGTAACCCTTTTAACAAAACCAGCGATATACGTTATAGTATTTTTCTAAAAAATAATGAATTAGGTAAAAAATGTTAAATACTTTTTCACATTTTTTACCTAAGATATTTATATAAATACTTACAGAACTCTAGAGATCTTCTCTTCAAACTTATTGAGTTGCGGTCTTTTTCTTAACTATTAAGGTTATTGTTATACCTTTCAAACAACAACCGCGGGTAAAGCCTCGGTGCGAGGTTAATCTTAAAATGTAGTCTAAGTAACTCCTTATATTAATTATCTGCTATCTGTCAGTGCAAGTTACGTCAAAATCGACGGATCAAAACAAAAAGACAGACTGACAGAAAAAAAAGATAGAAAAAAAGTCCAACCTAATCCGATTCCTTTTTCTTTTATTTCATTTTATAGATTTTTTTGCTGTGTAAGCACAGCAAAGAATTAAATGAAAGTATGCATTTAGTGAAGGCATGAAGTGTAATAAGACACTTCTACTTCATTTATTTGTATAGGTTATGTTATGGATAGATTACCGCTTAAAGCTATTTTGATTTTTTTTATCACATTTTCCTATTTCAACTTAGACACAATACCTAGTTTTTATTATACTATAACTGTAACGGTACCTATCGGTTAAATAGCATACAACTATTCAGTAATGCGTCACACATAACATCACTTCCGGTCAGTGTATTTGTAGAGAAAAGTTTACCCATTATCCCACCCCACATCACACTCAAGTACGGTTTGTTTAGATTTAGATAGGGATTTGCGAATGATATTATTAATTGTTTGGTTCCCACAGCTTCCAGAGGGGTGAGGCCGGTCGAACTGCACGGTCGGCTCGTTGATTTGTGTGTTATTGTTGGCGATGCTGGTGCGATCGGTTTCCGCACGCACTCCCACGACAGCGAGCAGATGGAGCGCGGCGCCGGCGCAGCCACTGTCACTCACAATATTGTCTCACCAGTGACCCTCGTGGGAGCTGTGGGAAAACTACCCCTTATAGGGAGTGCAACAATACTCATCATTGTTGCATAATACGCTCTGGGTGCTTTATCAATTATTGTTAACGTAGTTAACTCTTATTAGTTGGGATCATTTTTACAGACTGGGTTTTTGTTATTATCATAGATTTGTGCTGTTCATGTATCAATATTTCATTACTTTTTTTATTTTATTTATTTATTTTTACTCATAGATACTTTTACAGAGAACGAAGTGTAGTCTTAGTGTTGAATGAAATGTTAGATTTTTTAAAATTTAAGATTGCGGTTTTGATCTTAACTGTTTATAATTTGTTGTCCAAAATACATAATTATTATAGAAAAATATAAGTATGTATGTATGGCAAGTTATAAAAAAATACTAAAAAAAATTGGTGAACATTATGGCTTCATAACTCGAATCTTATAGAATAGGTACTGATCCGAGGGTAGGTACGAAATAGGTTAGATATTTTTGTGAATGTGGAGAACATTCATATCTTCGTGACCGCTTTGAGTACTTTATTCCCAGAAGCCAACCTTGTCGCTCTTCCTCTTGTCTCCTTCTTCGAACTCCTTCTCATACTTCGAGTTGCTACAATCACTCTTTTAGTGTTGCACTTGTGCGACTATGGAATGCCTTACCGCATGCGATACGCGCCAGTCCTTCTCTGAGTAGGTTCAGGAGGAGAACTAGGGATTATTATCTGTCCCTACAATAACCAGACTGTTATTTTATCATATGTATTTGTATATGTGTATATATGTGTGTATATATATGTATGTATGTGTATATATGTATATGTATGTATATGTATGTGTATTTGCGAATGAATGTAGATGTGTACTAATACGCATAAGGGTATTAGTACACAACTGTAGGTATAAAATCAATGTCTATAAATCACTATTATTATCTTTTTAATTTGTTATTATATTCGTTTCTTTTCAATACGCAGAACTATGCCTTTACATTTCTCCACTATCCTCTATTTACTCAGGGTTTGCTGGCAGAAAACTCAATGTCAATACAATACAATGTTATGTAAAGTGAATTAACCCATGTTATTGCATTATTACTAATTAGTGACTTAAAATTCCTCTGATTGGTTTGTTATTTAAATTGTTATTTCAATTGGACAGGCCTATGTCCAGCGGTGGACTGCGATAGGATGATGATGATGATGATGGTGATGATGATGATGCAAGTCATACAACCGGCCGGCCAGTAGCTAACCGCGGTAGTACCAGTTGGCTAATGGCTGGCCGGTAGCCGGTACTTGGCTAGAAGAGCCCGCCTCTTCTATTTCTACGTTTGGAAGACTGAAAAAAATCGTAAGGTAGCATATACAATGAATTTGATAAATAAATAAAATAAATAAATATTTTTGACATCTAACACACAACGCCCTCTAGTCCCAAGCTAAGCAGAGCTTGTGTTATGGGTACTAGACAACTGACAAAATATTATAATAATTTTGTAAATATATACATATTACATTGAAGACACCCAAACTACGAAACAAATATAACACAAATAGGATAGAAAAACTATTAAAGCATATCAGTTTTTATTCGTTTATCTGTGGTTGTTGTTGTACTATTACAACAATACCTAAAGCCACGTGGCAAAGCAAGTCCATAAAAGTAGCCAAAGCTACTCAGTGAATATATATCCCATCAAAATCAGTCCAGCCGTTATAGATATTAGCCGGAACAAATAAACAGACAGACAAAAATTTTAAAAATTGATTCTTTTATATAAGTGCCTTATATACTTTCATAAGCTGTTAATTTAAAATTACAAACGGGCACTTCGATTTTTTTTGTATAAATGGTAAAATTGACTAACAAGACAGATGTCACAGGTCGACGCAAGTGCCGAAACCGTCAATTTGAAATGGTTAGAATATGAAATAGCAAAAAGCCATTATTACGAAGTAATGTAAGGTACACTGGGCGTAGCTCCACACTCACTTGATCGGTTTTTCTTTCAGTAAAGGCGTTTGGCAATAATTAATTATTTTTGTTTATGAACATGATCATATAATACGAAAACCTTTGACTCTAAATGTCGTGAACAAATAATACGATGCCAAATGCCAAAAAACAATTGACAAAATTAGCAATTGAGAAGTAGTGTGATTATTTCAAACTGATTACGGTTTTAATTTGTTTGATCATTTTTTGATTATTTTCAAAAGGTATTTTTACAGAATAAATTATGTTTTCTTGACTGACTGACTCATCAACGCAGAACCTAATATCTGCAGAAGTTACAAACTTGAAATTTTTTATGATTTTAGTGACCACTAAGAAAAGATTTTAGGAAATTATACGTCTAATGTGGTAAATAAAAGTATGGGAGCTCACCATTTTAGAGTTAGAAATTAGAAACAAAAACGGGAATAAAGCCGCGGGCATAGAAATAGCTATTACGTTAAAATGTGTTTAAAGTACTAGAATCTGAACAAGAATAATAAAAGTAAAATACACCACCACCTATATATTAATAGATTATTTTGATTTTCTGCATCCAATTCTTTCTCAACCGCCACGAAGTATTGTTACCATCTACCGCTACTACTGAAATTATTGTAATGAACGGAATCTAAGTGATTAGAACCCAGAAGAAAATCTTGAGATTTATCATCTCACAGTTTGACAACGACGACTGTTTTATTTGTCAATTGATGATATATAATACAAAAGAGAGACACTTGACCCGTCAAAACAGGATCTTATACAGCGTGTATCATATTAGCATCGATTTGAATGTCGGTGGCGCATGAGACGCCATTGCATGTGTGCCGATGGCCAGCATCCGCACCTCTCCCCCTCTCCACCCTCTGACCACCGCACAAGCCCAGCAGATGCTCCATTAATATTTTATCACGCATAACATTGAATTCAATTTGATACTCCGGTTGCTATATCGTCAAACTTTTCATCGGCACATCTGTCTGCTGAAACATGGAAATTTATCAACTCCTGAAAACATTTAGGGAAATTTATGTCTACCTATTGATGTCTATCAATATCTTCCTAGATGTTCTATTCATTGAACGGGATATCTAGACATCGATATATAGATTATACATACACACGTCTGGTATTCAGTCAACAACCGTTTTTAAATGATTTAGGTGCATCTTTGATTCTCTTGACACGCTCTCACTTGGGTGTGAATATCATCAACTTAAAAACATCTTATTGCTTAATTTATTTAATACTTTCAAACTACATCCCGTCAATCACTTTGCTATAAAAAAATAAGTTAAATTTTCATCCTCTTAGTATTAAGGGGGATGAAAAATAGATGTTGTCCGATTTTCAGACCTATCCGATTTGCACAAAAAATTTCATGAGAATTCGTCAAGCCGTTCGGAGGAGTTTAACTAAAAACACCGTGACACGAGAATGTTACACATTAGATATGTATTTAAATAAAATATACAATAAGTGGCAAATAACAGGTAGATTACAGGTAAACAGAGTAGTATACACGGGTATGTACTGAATTGGCATGAGCATCATCCGTCATGAATTAAGCACGATTCGTCGTTGTACTTTCATGCATTTTGTTCTGAATAATGTACCAATTTGAATGCTCGGTATAAATCATGATAACAGTTTCGGTAAACGAATCATAATATGTTCAATAACAAATGCTTTGTTTTTGCAACTACGAACGGAGATTGATGTGCAACAATTATGGGATGCTCCTGAACCATATATTCACAATGTGATGCATCGGCAAACAGTTTTTTTTGAAGTCTGTGATGCTAATGTGTAAGTGGAAATAAATGGTAACACTCAGGACCAATCCATCGTTCTATTTTACATTTTATCTACGCTACCTACCTGCATTTATATCAAGTAATACGTTTACTTTGACACGTTTTATTAATCATTTTTATAATTGATGTTTTAAGTATCACATGTCTAGGCATTATGTTTTTGATGTGTACCAACCGGATGATACTAAGCTATACTATATTTGTATCGTACTAAAGCACAATAAAAAAATAGTATATAAAACG
Source organism: Hyphantria cunea (assembly GCA_003709505.1). Lineage (NCBI taxonomy): Eukaryota > Metazoa > Arthropoda > Insecta > Lepidoptera > Erebidae > Hyphantria > Hyphantria cunea. The sequence goes on from PKRV01000478.1 coordinate 339,271, forward strand.
TGCCTGTTGATTTTAATTTTTACCCGACTGCGTCAGAAAAGGTGGATTGTGTTTTGAGCATTTGTATGTACGTGGGTGTATATGTCCATTATTTTGGCACAGTCTACAGCCCAAACCGCTGGACCGTTTTCGGCATATGAGGTGTCGTTGAATTTATCAGAATTGTGGTGACAGTGACAGTGGGTTGTTTTTTCATATCCTAGCAATATGGGTATCAAATGAAAGATCGAGAAAATATCAGTTCAAAACTATATGTATCATATCACATTTATATTACTATTGTAACACAAATACGAGCAAAGGCTACGAGATATGAACCCTACAAATTGATACAGATTGTTTCTTTGTACACTAATGTAGTGTACAAAGAAACACTGAGGTCAGGGTATCTTCGGTAGATGGCGCTGTCATGTGTTTTTGTTGCCGCTGTATGTGGAAGTTGCCACATCACTCCCTTCCAAGAACGGAGGTCGATATCTAGATGAGTCAGCTATCTGTGCTCTGTTGCGGAGCTTGCCAGTGCCAGAAGTGAGTAGTTTCAGTGAGTCGGAACTGAGTGCCGCAAGTTCCAGTTAGCCGGAAGTAAATGCTGCTAGTCCCATTAAGTCAGGGCTGTAGTCAGCAGATCCCAGTGAGTCGGAATGACATGCGGTGCGCGGTGCTGCGTTGAGGGTGAGGCCCCCAGTGCGTCGGGGCGGTTGCTGCGTAGGGGCTAGTTGAAGTTTGCTGTGCCTATACTCTGATGAGGCCGTAAGGGTAACCAGGGTGGAGCGGTCGCTTCCTGCGTGGGGTGTATCCCTACGAGGCTGAGGTTGCTGGCTGTCTGGTTGCTGGGAATGGATATCATATTCCTCCAACATAAAGGGAGGATCCTCCGACCAGGCGAGGTGATCATGCTTGGCGGGCCACTGCTTCGGTGGTTGATGTTGGGACATTTTATATATGATAATCGGTGCGAGAACTTCTATTGCGCGATTAAGGATTGGTAGTTTCTTTGCACACTACGTTACCCCGGATCTTCGGTAGATGGCGCTGTCGTGTGTTATTGTTGGCGATATTTGTGGAAGTCGCCACTATAAAAACATAAACCAACTGCTTAACAGTAATGAACTAAAAAGAGAAAAGCAAGTATTACAATATACATATGTATGTATATTTAAATTAGTCAAACAAAATATTGTAAGGTGCTGCTGGCGGGGACAAATGGTACTTTGTTATCTTCTGGCAAAGGTCTACCAACACTACGTCTACCACCGCATGCGGCACTATAAAGTCTTTAGTTTGACCAATTTAAATATACATACATATGTATATTGTAACACTAGTTTTTCTCTTTTCAGTTCACTACTTGTAAGCAGTTGGGTTTTGTGTTTTAAAATAATACCTTTTTATTTATTTTAAGAACCCTTTTTTCCTTCCCTTATTTGATTAGAGACGGAATAAAAGTCGTTTTGAAAAAATATACGTTAAATACAAATTAAACTGATTTCTTTTGTAAAAAAAAACTGAAATGAGTGAGAATTGTAGCTGTTATATAATACCCGTCCATCCATACTCATATTATAAATTCGAATGTTCCTCTATCTGTCTGTTATGCTTTCACGGCTGAACAGTTGCACTGATTTCAATAAAAATTCATTGAAATATTTTAATTCTTGAGGAAGGATATAGGCTATTTTTTACTGCGATCATCGACATACAAACAAACTGTATGTGATTATTCTCTTAAGAAAAGCTAAACTCTTAAGCGACAGACAATACACGACTGTTATTTCGAGGGTCACTTAAGAACACTGACTAAAATCGAACTCAGGACTTAAGGCACGAACTATTATAGGATTTCTAAAAAAATTGAACCTCATTATGTTACACATTTAATAAAATGTTGTTGTTTAGAATATTATTTAATTCAGATACTCTGCTAAAGGAGATACATATTCAATATAAGTAAAATAATTCGCTTGCGTTGCATTGAATATTTTTTAAATTAATTACACGTGTCTACATATAAAATAAACCATATGGGAAGCAACATGACACTGTAAATCACAATCATGAACATAATAAAGTCCATCATATCATGCACTTTCATCTGTTGGAAGCGGCGCGGCGCCCCGGCGTAAAACCAAATGCGTCGAAGTTAAAATCGATTACGCCTCCGCTGTAAAGCTATGAATATTTTAACTGATCCACGTGATTGACTCATTGTTAAGATTGGTGTCATAAGAAGTACCAAACTCTCCCAATTGAGAATACCAACAGAAAGTTTACTATTGTACTGAGCATCTCAGAATAGTTATAGTAATAGAAGAGCTTTACCGTATTAGGGTTTGCCGAATGGGTCTAATATTTCCCATTGTTGTAACCAATAATACTAAAATTATATTGTGTGAAATAAATAAATATTTAGCTATATATATCCGTCGTTTGTCCGTGTGGTGACGAATCAAGAATCCAGAGTGTTTCCACCCCTATCCATCCAAGAAGTGGTGTAAGAGACAACTAAAAGACAACAGGACATTGGCACTGCAAAGAGAAATAAAACTTGAAAAAAAACGATGTTCTTTTTGCACACTATATAGTCTTAATAATTTCTCTTGAAACTGCGACAACCTGTACTTCAAAAATAGTTTTGTTAATAAATGAATAATAAATATTAGGATCATCTGACACACAACCGTGTCTACCTACAAACAAGGCAGAGCTTATACTATAAAAGTTAGAATGATTGATAGGAAAACCTATATTTTTTTACCCAATTCAAAAATTAAGCGAAAGCTACACTCTCTCAATATTTGTTAACACTTAATGTAACGCCACAAAAAAACTTAACCGGTTACGACAGCTTAAAATTATTAAATCGCTTCTAATGTCAAAATAAAGTAGTGGCCCTTATATGTTATGGATACAAAACACCCTGAAACAAATATACAAGGAGTAGGAAATCTTGAAACCAGTCCATCTGTCCAGGGATGTATAGTAGGCCAAAATCACCTTTGTAAGGAGAGGCTGATGTATAGCATAAGACTATTAAATACCATGATGATTGATATATAAATAGAGGTTATTCCAATAACATTTCTTATGTCTGAGAACAGTAGAGCGAATTTTTAACGATAGCTCATTGTAATTGACAAAATGTAGATAATGAATACGCTTCTGCCTATCCATTCGGGATAAAAGCGTGAATTTATTCAGATATTAACCTGTATACGGATACATAATACTGTCTTTCTATCCGAAAATAGGCAGGAAACTGGATAGTTGCCGAAATATCTAACTTCTATACCAACGCTATGCAGGAATTAGTTAGTAAATATGCTATTCTTTAACTAAGATAAAATCTTGATCATCATCGTCATAACGAATTCTGTAAAGTTCTTGAAAACATTTGGGATTTAGCTTGTTGCCACCGACTGTACGCATACACGTGGCCTATAAAAACAGGTTGATGTAAGATTTGGTAGCTTTTTTCAGTCAAATGTTAAAGATTTTTTTCTAATATTGTAAAGTCGACGATATCGTTTTTACGCTGGGTCAGTAAATTGATGCGTAGGTAGGTAGTCCACGTTTTGTGATATAAAAAAGATGTACGCGGAAATATTTGGAGGTCGTGGAGTTCGGATTCCTGTGTCAAGTGTCACGGGCAGGCGGAGCGGAGGGGCGTCGAGGGCAGAAGACACGACCAGCCATTGTCCGCGCTCGCACGACGAGACGAATCGCAACGCAGGCTTCATGACCCATTAAACGCGGTCACGAAATCATTTTACCAAAGTCTTTCACTGACACCAGCCACCGGTTTTAACTGCCAAATCCCTAACTTTGTTCCCACGAACTCTCACTATGCAACTATTGTTATTTCATAGCGTTAGAAATTTTTATTTTAACAAACTACAAGTGATTACACGCGAATCGGAAATATAAATATAAGTACCTAATAAAAAGTTATCTAAATGAATACTCACTATCTTGATTTTTTTTTATGGCATGTGGTGCAACGAGCAGACGCGTCGCTTGATGGTATACCAACCACCGCCCGTGGACACTCGCAACATCACAGGCGTCAAAAGTGCGTTGCCGGCCTTGGGGGATGGGGAAGGGGATAAGGGGAAGGGTTGGATTATGGGCTTCCGGTATCCTCACTCACTCGGTGAAACACAGCGCAGGCGCTGTTTTATACCGGTTTTCTGTGAGGCGGTGGTATCACTCCGGTCGAATCGGCCCATGCATGCCGAAGCGTGGCTCTCCTACGGTAAGAGGGAAAGATATGGGCGCCTAACACGATCTACATCCCTTAGTCTTTGAAACTTTCAGAATTAAATCATATATGTAATTTATATACTCGTACTTACCTCATTGTATTAATAAAATCGAGAACAGTTATCTATTAGGGATTACAATATTCTTTTCAAAAATTATTTGCTTATTTTTTTTCATTTTCATGTTTCTATCGTGCTTCAAAAATACAATTCTTGAATTGCATCTTCACCCTTGAAACTTATGCCAATGACAATGATGCGATTGGTCATGACCATAACGTGTGAAAAAGCTCATCGAAATGAATTAAACTTAATTAATTACAGTCTATCCAATCTAAGAAGTACCATATTTCTCAACTAATCATTGCAATATTTTACACACAGGTTTAGTTCAGAGAAACAGTAAAAGGCTTGTTAATAGTACCCCATGTACTATTAACATCAAATAAACATACTAAAAAATAAAATCAATATACAGATTGCCTATGTATAAGTGCTTCGTGTGCTGATGAATTAGAAATACAGAGTGTCACGACTCTATTGAACTCATGAGTGTCGTAGAATGCTACTTAGGCATCAAACTATGCAGGACAACATCATTGCAAAAAAAAGCAAGCAAACCTTGAAATGAACCCTTTACCAACCCGTTTGGACGGCGTGATATAAAAGACCAAAACCTCCTTCCTATGGAGAGTAAGGTATATTTCTGCAACAATGAACTGTTAGTGTCTTTGGATTAATGATGAATATAATATATATATATATAGCAAAAATAGATTGTGGTCTCATTAGAAAACAAGCCAACAAGTATCAAAAATCGTAAACGCCTGATAATAAAACTATTGCAATACTTTACAATACGCATTCTATGGCTTTTTCCTCTTGATGTGTAAGATGAAAAATCTATCCGTACAATGATACTACAAACTACAATCAATTGCATGCGATCCTCACTATCGATGAGAACCAACACATCAATCTGAATAAATGAAACTCTTCGTTACGAGTGAGTGGCAGACAACGCAGAGACGAAACTACTGGGCGCAGGAAGCTGATATTTGACTTGAAAACTAATTTATTATTGAAACTTTGTTAAATATAAAGTTTCAATAATAAATCAGTTTTCTCAAGTGATGTGAGTGAGTACTAAGAAAATACATTTGATAATTTCTCCCCGTAAGGGTGTGTGCCGTGCACACGTGCGCTGCAGTGTTAATTTTAACATTGATCTATATATCAATGAATTTTAATGAATCTACGGGTTTACTGAAGCTCACTTAGCTTACTAAAGTGCACTAGAATAATGATTGCACACGGGCTCTTTACGGGTTAAATACCCTTCTTCTGCCCCTAAGAAGGTCGAAAAGGGGGTTGGAGTTTGTGAGAAACTTTTATATCTTTAATGAATTTATTTGAAACTGTATAAAAAAGCTTTTTACTTAAACGGTAGACAGCGACCTCCGTTTTACGCACTTATCAATTATTTCATGGTTATTTATAAATGTTACCGGCAATCTGTATAATCCAGAATTATATACAATACCTAGGCAACGTTTACAATACCTAAAACAGGTAGGTAATGTGTAAAAAATTATTTATTTTGTACTTTGCCTAAGTATTCTACATAATGCCTAATGCGGAGCCGGTTACGTGCTACCTACGGGAACGGGTTAAAAGCAATCAAAGCTCAACTAATACAAATGATTCAACAACAAAACAGGGGATCTGGAGTAGTCATTGTTCTAACGTAACCTATATAAGTAGATGATTCGGACGCAGAGGTCTTTGTGTGTCCGATGTCAAATTTATGCGGAAGCTCCGCATTTGCGGATGCGAATGTTCGCAATATCCCTGTTATGAATTTCCTAAATATTTAATTTTTATAAAACTACTTAAATAAAAATAAAAAAAAGCAACCTGAGAATTATATCTTTTAGAACATACACTTAATTTTCAAACTAAGTAACACAAATATATATTCTTATATTCAAATACCTACCTAGTTATGATCAAACAAAATGTTTTTTTTTGAAATTGATATTAAAAATATTTTAATATCAATTTTTATGCAAGTAAACAGACATAAATATAAAACAAAACAGCCCCATTTTTCAAATCAGCAAAAAACCGAATCTAACACTATGGTAGCTCTTTTTTAACACGCTCTTATTAGCTTCACCTGTGTATTTCTTTTAACCTTTATTTGCGCTTTTTTTAAATATATTTGTTGTCTGTTCTATTTCTTTAACAAATAGCGTAAATAACAATAAAAAAACAAAAAGCGTAAAAGCAATGGAAAGTTAAAATAAAATACATGAAAATAAAAGTTAAACCTTTAATGTAAATATTTTTATTTATACCTACAACATGTTACTTTCTAATTCACAATTTAAAATGAATATGTATAATTACAACAGACCGATTCATTAATAATACATTTAACCAATGTTAGTAAATGTTTAAATTATACATAAAAATAGATCGTAGACATCGTGTACTTCCATGGAATTAAAAAATTCCTCTCATTAAATACGTATTAATATTATAAGTGCAATATATTTTAAATATTTATATTTTTTAGTAATTGAATACTCTTTACCTTGTGACAAAGTCGTAAAACAGAGATATTAAATGAAGGGCGGATAACAAAACCTCACTTGTACATGGAATATTGACAATTTACTTCAAATATCCATGTTACTTGATTCACGAAATCAGTACAAAGCTCGAGAACCTAATCTTTAAATATTGCATCCCCTGATCAGGTTACACATAATACTGTAATAGAAGTGATCAATTAATTACACACATATTACCCTAACTAATAAAAATCTACCCCCGCAGTAACGTCAACAAAAATATATAAATGTGTTCAAGCTTATGTTACGACTAAATAATAACAGAGGCAACAAATTTGTCAAATTTCTTTTACAAATCGTAATTTGATATAATCCTGAATCTTTTACAATTACTCAGACTTGCTTTTAACAGTGTATAGGATTTGGTTTGTTTGATGTATCAGGTACAGAGCACTCACGAAGACAGCATTGGCCCTAAAACAAAAATAATTCAAATACACCTTTATATTACTTTTAGATATATATAATAAATTTAATATTTCGGACAACTGACACACAACGCCATTTACTCTCAAACTAAAGAGAGCTTGTATAATGGGTGCTAATAAAGGTCGCGGGTGTATGATCTGCAAATATTTATTTCGTAGTTTGGGTGTTTATAAAAGGTGTATGTATACAAAAAAATGTATATATGTATTAATATCAGTTGTCTAGTACCCATAGTACAAGCTTTGCTTAGTGTGGTACTAGATGGCGTTGTGTGTTAAAATAACCGAAAATATTTTTTATTTATTTATTTATTATATACTTTTTTTGTAAATATAAACATTTTATACATAGAAAACACCCAAACTACGAAATAAATATTTACAGATCATACACTCGAGACCTCAAGCACAGCAATCGCATCACTACCTTGACTGCCTCTGTAGCGCAGTGGTAGCGAATGCGATTGCTGAGCAAGAGGTCTCGGGTTCGATTCCTGAGTCGGGCTAAATGTTTGTATGATCTGCAAATATTTGTTTCGGAGTTTGGGTGTTTTCTATGTATAATATGTATGTATTTACGAAAAAAAAGTATATAAGCATTAATATCAGTCGTCTAGTACCCATAGTACAAGCTCTGCTTAGTTCTGGACTGGATGGCGTTGTGTGTTAAAATGTCTGGACATTTTTATTTATTTACTACCACGCTCAGTTTCTTCCAATAGTCCATTCTGAAGCGATCTCCGAGCAGATTCCGGAATGGAAGATTTCGGAGACATCTTTATATAGTCCATATGATAGTGGAATATAGTACCTATTGCTATTACCAAATCATAGATAGTTGACCCTATTTCCTAGTGATTTTGCAAACCCAAGATGGACGTATGGACAGACATACAAGTACACAACCCAGCCTCTTCGAGTTCCTTTGCCCACCATAGACTTATTCTATTATTTACCGTAGCTCCCTCACCCTAGTCGTTTTCTTATCTTAAATAACCATCTTTTAACTGTTTTAAAATGATTACTCCAAACCCAAAAACAGCCAAATCTCTTACAATTTTACACTTCCATTGTACCCAAAACACAATTGGTAATTATTAATTGGTATTTACCAATTGTGTTTCAGTTAAAGTACTACTAATAATATTCGACTTACTGTCCTTCTTTAAAATACTCCTTCAAGGTGTTAGAGAATCTCTTGGAATATTTGACAAACTCCCTCTTTCTTTGCTCCAGAACTTGCTTTCCAGCACCAGGAGTGTATGTCGACACCTCATTGACAGCATCAAGAAGCTTCTTAATAGCTGAAGCTATTTCTCTGGAATAAAAGAATATTTATTTGTATATAAATTTTGTGAGGTTGTATGGGGTAATCAGTAGATCTACTGAACCGATTTTGAAAATTCTTTAGACCAATAAATAGAAAACACATTATTTGTTTCACAGGCTATGAAAAAGATATTACTGCAACATCCTACATTTTTAAAACTATTCAACTGATTTTAATGCAGTTTTCAGCTTTAGATACAGTGATTCAAGGGAAAGGTTTATTTGTATGTGTAATACATACTATAGTAGAGGTGATCGGAGAATTTCAAAGATTTATTATTTATAAATTAATACACCAATAAAGATCATTTTCCTACTAACTTTATAGTCTCTAAGAATGTCTTCCTGTCAGTAATTTCGTCTGGAATGCGGCTCAAAATCTTCTTTAAGGCTGTAGATTTTTTGTTCAGTTCCTGGAATGCTTCCTCAGTTCTATTCAGCCTCAGATCAGCACCTGAAACATTATATAGCCTCTTTACTGTAATCCCTTGAATATGTACACCCTGCAAGATTATCGAAAAATAATCAAAACACTAGATATATATTACATATAGTAGGCATTTAGTTACATATATTTTGAGTTCAATTACGGTGACCGGAAGTAATAAAAGACATATTTTTTCATCTGCATCATCTCAAGCCTTCTTTAACCAATTTGGTGTAGGCCTCCTTCAACCCCCTTCACTTGTTTCTATTTTGGGCAGTTTGTATCCTATTTTGGCCCGCCACCTTCCTGATGTTATCTTTCCATCTCATCTGCGGTCTGCCAACTGGTCTTTTAAAACCCCACAGTCTCTATTCTAAGAGTTTTACTTCTTGGTCAAGAAAGATATACTTGGTGACTCTTTACAATAGAGCTCCATTTATTATGATCTTTGGTGACTCTTTTCAATGGAGCTCCATTAATTGTGATCTTCGCTGTGTTTCCAGTGTCAGTGGTCATAACCTTGGTCTTAGAAAAGTTCAGTTTAAGGCCAACACTAAGGGATGCATCATGTAGTTCTTTAACCATTGTCTGGAGCTCTTCTGGATCACCAGCGAATAACACTATATCATCCGCGAATCGGAAATCGGACAGTTGTGACCGCTATTGAAAGGCCTTTGTTCTCCCAGTAAATTTTCTTGAACACGTCCTCCAGCACCAGAGTAAACAGTTTGGGTGAGATAGTGTCCCCCTACCTCACCCTCTCTTTGGACCTTAACCGGCTCAGTTTGATGAGGAATAGCTACCTTCTATGGTTATGTATATCAAGTATATCAGAAAGATAAACAATTGACATGCTCCTTGCACAAAGATAGGAGCGTAGTTGCAAACTACGCTTCTATCTTATTCCTCCTCTTAATTGGCTTACTGCCTTTTTAGAAAGTGTCTCAATGCAGAGGAAATGGCCTTGCAACAGTGTGATTAAGTGGGCTTCTGAAAACAGCCAAGCTAGTTCACTAAACTAAAATTAAAGCAAATGTGACTGATTGCTAGATCTACAATGCCATTAATGTAAATAAGAAAGTAAATAGTTAGTGAAACTGACTATTTAGCATTTGTTACATATAAAACTTGCGGTTTAATAAATATTTTGAGTTACATCATACTCATAATAACCAAATCGCAGCATATTAAACAATTATAATTAAAATATGAGAAACTTTGTATGTCATACTCCAATATATCTTTAATCTATCTACATATAAATATCTTGTGTCACAGTTTTTTGTTATTGAATGCCTCAGAAATAACTGGTTATAGGCCATTTTTATACCTAAGGTGATAAGGGTAATAGGAGATAATTTATATGACAATACAATGCTTGCCGGGTCAACTAGTTTTATTGTAAGCTAGTTGTGGCCCGCAGCTCCGGTTGTTGGTTATTGCGGCAAATAGTAGCCTATGTGTTATTCTGATGTATCAGATATATTACTGTAATATGTAATAATAGTTTATGCGTGAAAGATTAGCAAACATCCTAACAAACTTGTTTTGATGTTTATTAAAATATTCTGAGGCGGCAACAACTACCAAAATTTATATTCAACTAAACATAGAATAAATCACATCACTAAAACCATGAAAAACATCAACATGATATCAATTAACTTTTTTTAATTTACTTAACAACAGTAAAATACTCTTCATAATGAAATTAATTTATGCAATATTTCATTTTCACAGGGTAGGTTTTGCAACATATTAAGTAAGGCTCTTATGTGTTTAAATATATTTCAAACAACAAGTAAAAGTTGAAATAGCTATAGATTTGAATAAAACATCATTGTAAAATATGACCTAAATAATTGAAAAAAGGTCAGATTAAAAAAAAACTTAAAATCCCTTAAAACCTGTGTTTCACAGGTGAATTCAACATACATTTCACTGCCATATTAGTAGTAACAATTGTTGCTCAGTACAAAATAAATGTAAACTGAAACTGATCATCTCTGCAAATTTAGTTGATTACACATTTCAGTTGACAAATTCTAGAAATTATCACTCACATTCAGCCTCTGTTAGTGTCCCCTGCAACCGTAACAGACTCTCATTCATATTGACAGGGATATCAGCCCTTCTCATAATACCTGCCACTAAATCATAATTCAGGCCTGGCACTGCTGCTTCAGCCTTAGTGAGCGCAGCACGAAGTGTCTGAGAAGCTCCCAAATCATATTTCTCTAACTGTAACAGTAAATAATTCCGTTTTAAACTTAAAATTCTGTTATATGTGTATTTTTTTTCGTTTTTAATAAACTAACGAAACGTTAGTTATAGCGTTTCGTTAACATACAATAAGATTAATCAAAAGTTATGAATCCCTAATTATCAATTTCCCAATATGATAGTACTAGATAATGATTCATTGTGTCATAGTAATAACAAATATCTTAACACTAAAATGAATAAGAATTATGGATTTAAGATACGATTTAAATTTATAAAGAAGACATTTTAAATTATGGTTACACCAAAGAAATTTCAAAATTATAAAACATGTAACATACACAACACACAGACTTAAGACGTATGATTTTTCATCAACTTACTTGAGTTAATACAGGACGTATAAGAACTGGTAAAACTAAAGATGTAACAGGTAATTCATCACCCATTGTCATTGTGGTAAGAATATTATTTATTCAAATACAAAGAAAGAGTTTTCGTTTTTCTGCTTAAGAGAAAGAGTATTGGTAAGTTGATTTTGATGATATTTGGCAATATCATTTGACAACTTGACTGACAGTGACAATAACATTTTTTCCACCATTCGCACTTGTCCTAAAGTCTTTTTAACTCAAAGATTGCTTTGTATTTTTTTAATGAAATTCCGTTTTTTCTACCTAAATATTAGTATATGTGTTAAGAGTGTAATAACATAAGAATAAATTCTTTGGAGTTAATGATGAAATAAGTATAGATCACCACTTTAATTGTTGACAGCTAGCCACACCAAGTGATATGTCATTGTCTTGTAAGTTATCAAAATAGTAGAAGTACGTGCCTATCAGTTTTTTTTTTTGTATCTTTTACTGATTTCATAAAACTTACACAAATGGCAAAAAACACTTCGAGTTCTGCATTCCGAAAAATAGATATAGATCAGTACAATGAAGATAATTTTAAAGAAGATGAAGCGGAACAGTCGGTACCCATTGGACCGGATGAAGGAGAAGTTTGCGCTCTGCTTAATCAATATCCTTTTTAAAGAAATAAATCTATTATATCGCATATTCTTACATCCAATTGTAAATTACGAAGTATTATCACTACCTTACGTAACTTTACACTTTATACTATTCACATTTTCGGCTATATTTTCCTTGTTAATTATTGTAAGATGTATATTTTGATCGCCATGAATCATACCTTTTATCAGACTACAAGTATAAAATTCAGACCTCATGTAGTCTAATAAATTATTCTAGTTCAACATTTCTAATTTTTTAAAATTTAACTTGTTTTGTTATTTTAATTCATTTACATACACTACATAACACTACTTAAAAAGTAATACATTCTTGTTCTGTGAAATATTACTATTGTATTAGTACTTTTACTTAGTTACTTTTACGTACTTACTGACATAAGATTAGTAAACAACTAACATGCAATTGTTTTCAGTGCCAATAATCAAAACATCACCTATTCATATACTAAATATATTAAGTTGTTATAAGAAAGTTGTTAACATCACCAGACAACCTTCCCAGGTTAACTGTCACAATTGGTGCCACAATTCAGTGTATATTTCCTGTTAATTGTCTTAACATAATATTGATACTAGATGAGAATTATAATGGACATATCTTCTTGAATTTAAAGCTAACATGATGATTCACAATTTGGAAAAGATACCAGTGCGACATCCCTAAAATAGTATTTAAAATTTGTGTCATGTTGCTCACGATGAACTATGAAGCTATCTAAGTGATCACATTTTTTAAAGTGAAAATTTCATTAGGTGTGTTGGGCACTCTTTGGGTGAACAAAAATTATGAAACTCGCTTCATCATCACCAAATGCTTTCCATGAGCTATGTGTACATGGATATACCGCTGCATTTTAAATGTGGAGTGCCTATGATAAGAGAGACTACGCTCAGACCAAAAGGAACCGACCCTGATAGAAAAAGCTTTGACATAATTGCATGTATGGCTAATAAAACTACTAAATTGCTAATAAATAGGAATAGCACTCACATTTTTATCTCATGAAAATCCTCCTAATCAATTGTTTAGACAGTCATAAGGGAAAAAACCGACCAAGTATCAGTCTGAGGGAGGATTCTGTACAAACCTGTAGGTATTATTTATACAAATAAATAAAATTAGATTGTCTGGATATAATAAGAAATTTATGCTTTTCGCAATTTATCTTTTATCAGTGCTATAAGACGTTGCTTCCCACCAAATTTCAAGATTCTGAATTCACAGGAAGTACCCTGTGCGTTTCGATTCCTTTGCGAGTGTTGAAAGTTTTCAACATAATCCACTTGTTTGTTTTTCTGGGATGTTTCCGCACTTAGCCTCTTTATTGGGGCGTTGTAAGTGTGTTTGCCATATTCTTACTCCAACCATCCCAGATCATCATAGAAGCACAGCAGCCTTTGTAGGTCACTACATATTTCCGGAAGCGATGTTGATTGGAGGACCTCTGCCCGTTTATCCGCCACACTTCTACATTCTGTGAGAACGTGCGGCGGCGTTTCTTCTACATGCTCCCCCATGTATCTTCTGCTCAGAGGGCAGTCTGTTACGCCAATTGTAAATAGGTGCTTATTTAGGGGACAATGCCTAGTCAGGATACCTATGACCTTCCTGAGATCATCCGTTTTCAGTCTAATCTGGTTGCGGGCTAGTCTTTTTGCTGCTACTGGAACTGCACTTTTTGTTTCTCTGCATCCTTTGCTGTTTCTCCATTCTATTTTATGTTTTTCTTCGGTATTGGCGCGCAGTCATCTGGCTAATTTATGCAATGGATTGGAGATGGTCGTGACATTCCTCGATACGAGCAGCGGTTATCTTAGCGAAATAAGTTTCTCTCATCTATGGCTGCCACTGCTTGCGCGACTTTGGTTATGGAAGATTGTGTTTAGCTTGTCTAGAGTAGATCCTGATCTTTAAGTCGTTCGAGAAGACGCCAGCTCCGGTACCCTTTGTGTTTAGGAGTCGTCTGTATATATCCTTCTTCGCCGATGCTAGAGCCATCCGTTGTTTCTGCGATTAGTTGGATATAATAACTTCGATCCACGATATGTTAACATGGAATTCTGACTGTGGGTGCCTCGAGGAGTGGAATTCCCTTGAGGATCCCCTGCAGAACTTTTGAGTGTGTAGCTTCTGTGTTAACTTTCCACAATCCTTTTGATCTTAGTCTTAGGGCAGCTGCTATCGCTTTCTGTTGGATCACCAAATCTAGAGGTCTCAAGTTCAAGAGGTACTCTAATGCGGCTGATGGAGTAGTTTTCATGCATCCAGTAGTTGCTACTGTGGCCAAGCGTTGTAGACTCTGGAGTTTCATTTTAGCTATGGATAGTTGCGTTCTGGGCCACCATACAACTGATCCGTAGTATAACCAAAGTGTTATCTTTGGGTTAAAACCCCATCTTTTACCAACTAGTCTTCTACACTGATTAAAAGCTATAAAGGCCTTTCTTGTCTATGCTTCGATGTGAATTGCCCAGTTCAATTTGTTGTCAAGAATAACTCCCAGTTAATTTACTTGAGTTGACGGGGAGAGATTGGTGTTGAATAATTTTGGTATTTGTAGCTCTGGTAACTTCCTTTTGTTGAGAAAGAGAATGAGTTCTGTTTTTTTTCGGATTTACTGATAATTGTTGTTTGTCACACCATTCTTCTACAATCTGAAAAGCCGAACGCATGACCTCACATAGCACATTTTGCGCTCCCGTATCAGAATTGTTAGGTCATCCGCATAATCGATAGTAGATGGGTATTAGGTGTTTAACTACCCCTTCAGGATGCTATTGTAGTAGTGCTTAAAACATGAAAAACATTCATCCATTCCCACAGATTTAAAAGGTTTGAAGTTTTTTAGAGACCATTTGACTTTATTCTCGGTAACTACATTGTTGCGACTTCCCAGTCCTGGATTTTTGGTGTGCTGTTTTTTTTGTCTTGCCCACTTTCTGTTGAAATTCGACATCCGGGGAAGTATGTATCTGCACTGATTTCTTCGCTTGTACTCCTGTTAGTACCGTCTTCCTTTTATGCTTCATTTTCGCGGTTTGGTTTGTTGAATTTATACTGCTACAGAAGTTACGCCAGGCCTCCGTTCTCCGGAATCTGATCCGCTTCTTGTACTATTTTTGTGCTGCTTTATAATTATCCCAGTTCGCTATTCTTCTGGAATTTTTACCTTGGTTCGCATAAACAGATTATTACGTGATGTAACAAAGAAATTTTCCTTATTGCTGGTTTATTTGGAACTATTCTGCTCCTAACGTGTATGTCAGAGATCGCGTGTCAATCATAACCTATGACATTCACAAGTAATGTGACTTCCTATTTGAAGATAAAAGTTGTTTTTTTTATTGGTTCAATAGATATGAAGATTTATCTTTACAACCTCACAAATATAAGATTATAGATACCTATATTAATCCTTAAATCAAAAGATTTGAATTATTGAAGTTTATTTTCAATGAATAATATCTTTAACTTGACACACAGGCAGATATGTAGATGCATTGAAAGTTGTGCTAAACAATGCACCTTTGGGATCACCTAATCAACAAATTAAAGTAAGTTAAAAAGTACTAACAATTACTTCATTTTTATATTGCAGGTCAATCGTCAAGATGCAAAACCATATTATGTAGATAACCTAGTATAATATGTTCATATAAACATTGCATGAGACTTGGTATGATATTTTTTTAAGAAAATAGAATGGTTAGAAGTTTACCCTTGTCTAAAATATTATTTGATTCATTGAGTTTGTTTTTTAGAACTTCTGTTATAATCGTAACAATAACTATCTGTTTTCAACGTGCTTGAAAATCAAAATGAATTCCATTATTTATTTTATATTTCTTGTGTTGCAGGATAATGCTTTAGCATTAACAATAAAGGTACTACTTGCCATAAAATCCACCCAAATTGAAGAGGCTGTTGGCAACCTATCTTCTGATGACATTGACATATTAATGAAATACATATACAGAGGATTTGAGAATCCATCGGAAGGATCAAGCGGACATTTATTGCTCTGGCATGAGAAAGCATTTAGTATTGGGGGTTCTGGCTCCATAGTTAGAGTATTGTCTGACAGAATGAAAGTTTAATGTACTTCATACACTACTTAAGCCAAATATGTGAATGTAAAGTTTCACAAGTTCTACGCCCTTTTAAACTTGAAGACAGCAGGTATTGAAACTTGGTAGTTGATTGAAGAACCACACAACCAAGGGTTTAGTGAATGCGAAGAACCAGTTGTTTTTCATTGCAATAAATATATATTTAACTTGTTTTAATGTCATTTTATATAATTTTTAGTCAGATTTATTATGTTTATTATGTATTTATCGTGTTATTATTCACATGATAACCAGTAGAATTAAAATTCATATTCATAATGGCACAGTGGTTGGTAACGTATGCAGAAGGCGTACAATAACCTTTAATTCTTCATTACCCACTTTCTATTGGTGTTTGTGTGTTGAGCTGTGTCGACAGCACTGGTGCTACCAGTATCAGTAACTCGTACTTGTAATTATAGCGATATTTCAAGTTTTCTATTGTATGAGATGAGCGACGTCAAAAAAACGAATGAGGAAAATAACAAGTGAATAACTGTTTTTGTTACTCAAATATACCTACCACCTGAATGGATTTATAACTTTGAATTTTTCACAAACCGTGCGAAGCCAGAGAAGAAGAAAAAACCTTATCTAGTAATTAAGTACCCATAATACAAGCTCTTAGCTTAGGACTAGACATCGTGATGTCATGTTAGATGTCTGAAATACTTATTTATTATTATACATAAGCGACTTAGTGACATCTGTGCCTTTTTGTTTACGTGTGGAAACCCCCTCGGGCCTTCACCCCACCGGGGTTTGCGGCGGGGTGGTGTGTCGAAATCCAACCGACTAAAACCACACGGTGTGCCACTCTGCGCCTGAGACGGGAGAGATCCGGGATCCGCTTTCTTACGCCATCCGCACCCCTCCCCGCAGTGACATCTGTGCCTAAGCTAAGTAGATACCTACCCAAACCAAGAATAAATCTAAATTATACTTGTGTATACCTTTTATAAATACGAAGTTTATAGGTTTGCATTTATTTCTTTAGATTGATTAATATGGACGTCGTTATTAACATATGAGCATGTTCTCAGTTGGATGCTTGATTTTGCCGTTAGCTTTAAATGACGCCCACGTGGGTTACAGACTCCTCTGGCATTCTGAGAATGCGGAAGAGCTCTATTAAGTATTTCAGGAGACGGCTTAACTCTTCACGGCTATCGTCCCCCACCCGAAAAGGTACGAAAGTGGTTTGAGGCCGCTCGTCGAACCACGGCGTGCTGCTGTTGGCTTCTTGACCGTGATGGTGTTCCAGTTTTTTATTCTAGAGTGGATACGGCATCAATACGGGTTTCCTTGAGTCTGGGTGACCCAAGTCCTTAACTGGGAAGGCTGTTTCGAGTACCGGTACTCAGTTGCTAAAAGTGGGTTGGATCTTATCTGTTTAAATGCGTTGGCGGGGAAAGCCTGGGGAAGAAGATTTAAACTCACGACCCAATACGTCACCGGTGAACTCATGTCGTCCTAGTTAAAATTATTAATTTAAGTTGTGAGATTAAACTGCTTTTGAAATATTTATAAAATCCATATCCACAAGGATATATTCACTAAGCGTTTAGATTGACTAAGCTTTCAAATAGTCATAAAGTCGAGGAGAGTGTTCTGAACACTCTCCTCAACTTTATGAGAGTGTACTTAACATTATTATTGTTGTTAAATTGACGACACTTTTTTTCACAGTGTATATAATATATTCTTATAATTTTTCACCCTACTCAACGTATAAGTAAATCCGCCACTGATAGACGTATTTATTTTAAGTTATTCAAATACCACACAACTTGTAGGACCAGAAATCTACTATGCTATGTAAAAGAAAGTTGCGTATTTGTTCAATATTACCCGAGATCATAGATGTACATAAAACAACGCTCTAGTCCATCTCGCACTATCCAAGAGCACGTATCTTTTTCTTGATGAAAAAAACTAGTAGAAGCTTAATCTAATAAATATTTCTGAAATAAACGAACATTCAAAACTTTAGCTGAGTTTAGATAAATGTTTTAAATTTCACTTTTTTCGTCCGGAAATCCCCTCGTATACCCCTTCCCGACATTTGGCCTCGAACCAACTAAAATCGCCGCACCATCTTTAATTTTGAAATTCAACTTCCGGTCAATTTTAAGTCTGCTTTAAAATTATAATAAATTAAATTACTACATGAACAACTCAATTTCACATAACATGCTAAACCTAAAGATACCTGAATATCACCTAGTTCTTCGCTTGCGGAGATTATATACAGTACCTGAAGCCATTTCGTATACAAAATCGAAGTTCAGCCATTCGTTTATTCATAGTACCTAAAACTTACCTGAAGAAGTAGATTTATATGTAAATTTACTCTATGATTGTTTCAATAGAAAGTACCAACTACTGAATGCTGGACTGGATGTACTATAGCTACAAAAACTTTTTTTTATTTCTGTTGAGATATAATTCGACATATACCAAATATAATACATAAGAACTAAGTATAACATATATATAACTAATAATGTATTATAAATAAGAACGAAATTGATTTTCAAATATATGTTGGTTAAGAAACCTGTAAAAATATTTACGAAGAAAATCGCAAACAACAAAAATAATCTCGGGCGTCAAAGTTAAATATAGATCCTGCGCAAGCGCAACACGAAATCCGACTCATAATATGGCACGAAGCATACTAGTGGTTTGAAAGCACAGAAAATGTTATTTCTTATTATAATAACAATTATTGATTGATCTATCGTAGTGCAGACAAATCAATTACAGCTCTCTTAGCTTGAGTTTTATTATTAGGTACCTACCACAAAGACCACAAAACGAAGAAGCGATGTCGGTAAGTTTTTATCTAGACCTGTTACATTTTGTATATTTTAAATAGTGTGACAATTTGAAACATCCCCTACTAATAATTTTAAATAATGTAATCATTAGGACTGGTTTGAGGACCACAACATAAGCATTGCAGGTACCTAATTTGATAATACGCAGGTATATAGATATGTACTAAATATTTAAAAATTTTCATAAGACTACTACTACTAGTAGACAATTAAATACACAGAGCACATATACTCCTAGCGGAGATTAAACATCAAAAAGGTACTCTTTGAAAACTACATAACTATCTATTAGTACTTGAATAGTTAGATTATCGGCAATATAACAACCTCGCATTATGAACCTACTTGTGTAATCCCCGTTTAAGCCCAATGATGTGTGTGATGTGGGTAATCAGACTGCATTCGCACTGAGTATGGTGACCACCACTCTTGGAATCTCTTATGCTTTCCATCAGGCAGAGTAAAGACTTTTTGGCAGGATCATACATGAAAAAAAGATACTTAAGAGATATTAATTTTTTAGGACGGATGAATGAAATTAAAAATAAAATGGAGTTAGTGATGATATTTTAGTCCTAGCCTATATAGAAATAAAAAACTCAATATACCTATGATTTAGAAAAAAATGTTTATTTTTTCAGATTGTTATGTCGAGGTACAAACAACCGAAAAAGTTAGAATCTTTAGCATTATACAAACTTGGAGATTGGGTAGCACAACAGGCAGAATGGCAAACAATCCCAATCGCTATGCTATCACAGACAAACACAAATATGGCCCAAACCACATTATCTAGGAATATTCAGCACATACGGACATACTTGGACTATAATGTGCCATGGATGCTTCAGGATTTATTTGCCAATGAAGCCATTAGAGCTTTATCAGAACTACTTGAAAAAACTAAAAATTCATTAGGTTTTCGTGCTTCCATGGGAAAATTTGTCAGTCAAATGAATGTCATCGTAAGAACGGCAGAAGTATTATTTACAAAAAAATTAACCGTTGTAGTAATAGATAGTCTTCCTAAGATGTTGAGATCTGTATTCTACACAAACTTACATATGCTTACAGGACTCGTTTACTTAAACTTAGGATCACTTTCAGGAGGATGGAAAACTGCTGACATGGAAGAAGCCGTAGTGAAATCTTTGAAGGAACTACACCAATTAAAATATTTAATAATAAATTACGATTGTACTGATACTGTTTTGAGATGCATCGTAGAAAATTGTAAGCTTCTAGAAAAATTGGATGTTTCTTCTTCTAAATGTATTACTGACGAGAGCATAGACATCATATGTAAAATGAAGAAAATGAAAAGCATTCAACTGTACAGAACTTTTGTAACTTTAATGGGGTTTGTTAACTTACTTATTAATTGCAAACATTTAGAAGATATAGGTAGATGCGACGACATTGGGAAAGTATTGGAATATATTGAGGCGAATTATTCCGAAATAATTACACTTAATCTGAAAACATACGTTAGTCGGTATGCCACATTTTATCAGTTGCAATTAGCAGTGCAAATGTGCCCTTTCATTAGAAATATGACCGTCTTTCATAGAACTTTAGATACTGATCTAATGTCACTCATAGGTCTACAGGATTTGCGAGAACTAAAACTACTCTCCTGTGACTTTTATGCCGATCAAATAAAGCAGGTTCTTCAGGTTAAGGGCTGTAATCTAATACACCTACATCTCGAACATGTAGATCAAATTGACCTAAACGCTCTTATGTATATAAGTCAGATGTGTCCTTTTTTGGAATCATTGACTTTGTATAATTGTACTTTAATCAAACATACATCCTTATACACAAAAAAATTAGAGATTCAACCATTTCGTAATCTTAAGAAACTTACCTGTGTATCTACCTGCAGAGATGACCAATTAATTTTCATTTTATCAAATTGTTTAAACGTAGAATACGTTCATTTAGGTACTGCTATACAATTAACGGACGATTTGATATTTAAAATACTAGACAAGAACCCATTAATATATTTAAAAGAACTTCGTATAATGCAGTCCGATTTCTTAACTATGACATCTATAGAAAGAATAATTCAAAGTTGCATGAGTTTAGAATTATTAGTAGAGTTAGAAAGCTGGACTCTATTAACAGACAGTGATCGAGAATACATAAAAAACTACATTAAAGTTAATAATTATAATGTCTCTACAAGTAGCGGTCGAAGATATGAATCTGAACATTAAAAGAAACATTGTAAGATCTTATGGGGTTTATTTCAATCTTGATGAGTTCGACCATCCCTATCAACTAAAAAAAAAACGAACCGAAAAAGTACAAATCTCCAAAACTTTATTGGTTCGTACATTCAAATATGCATAACATTCTACTCCCTTACTTTTACATACAATTGAACAAGAAGCAAGGGAGAACGAGAAGCAATTGTAACACATATATTTCAGTTAGCATGCAAAGACAGATAAATATTTGCGCGTAGAGTGAACCTTGACAATTCCAGTACGCTTTACTTTCACCTGAAGAAATCATGTGACTAGTCTATATATATCTATATTTTACTGGTTTCTTACCAAGTTGTCTCACTGCATTCTAAGTTAAATTAGTATTAACTTGACGTAATATGTACCTCACATACTGCTATCTGAGGAGTAGGCAAAGCCCATACTAGGTTGACTCTTGATTACCACACATGTAATTGGGGGCTGTCCCGCTAATCCAATGGAGTTGTCCCGTGATGGGACAAATCTAGAAGTCCCATTAAGGTAAACACCAACATAAAAAAAAATAAACAAAATGATTCCTATTTCAGCAACATAATTACAATTTAAAAAAATATTTTTAGAAAAATTCTATTATTTGTGATAAGATTTGGGACAGACCCTATAAATGTGGTGGTTGTCATCTAATTTATTATAAAAATAAAAGAAACATAAAACAAAAATGAAATGTAATCTCATATCCCTGTGTCACTGAGTAAAACATTACTGTCTCCAGTATTGTGTAAATTGTCTACATTTTTGTGCTTTGGTTTGAGTGCAAACATATACACTGGGTATATTCCATTAGGAAAATTTGCTTGTTTACACTGCTTTATCCTCTTCAAGTTACATTTCTTGAAAATTCCAAGATATTGTTTAAAAGTCCTTGTAATTGATGAATCTGTATGATCTTTTTCAATTTTCCCAGATGATGTGACATTTTCTTTGACTACAATAACACCATCTTCTTCGAGGGCATCCCTGAAATTACAATGATCTGCACAATGTACTACAAATAACAACATCATATTTAAACTTATATTTTTTTTAGCTTTGTGTGGGACCTAGGTATGCTGATTACCTAGCGGAGCGCCACCACCTTAAACGAAGCTGTGCTAATAAATCATATACATGTAAATGTAATAACCAATATTGTCATCCATTGTACTCCAAAATATAACAAATTATATAAGAAAACTTCCTCAATCACTCTATTTATTGGTAAAAACTTTCAAATTCATAGTGAACAGACACACAGGTGCGGCAGAGGGCTTGGTTTTATAAGATGTAGTGATTTAATAATAATAAATCTCGTTATTGTACACCAGACAACTAAGTAAATGGCTTAATGCAGGTCAGTACAATTGACCTAAAGACAGGTTAATGAGTATAGGTCCATCATCAACAGTCAATAACAGTATACTGATGGTCTGGATGATTATAGATCTCTCCTAAATTACCAGGTTTTAGCCTACTAAACTATACAAGACTTGACAAGTAGGCCCAGGGTTAGTGTCAAGCTTTTCTTCTTTTTTCAGTGCAGTCTTAATGTTCTTAATTGAAACTACATGGTGGGGCGCACAACAGGAACATAATATAAAAGTCTTACCTGCAACGTATAAGGTACGCTGTTAAATCTTTATCAGTCAAATATCCTAAAACCCATTGTATCCAAATGACATCATATTTTCTGATGGGTTTGAATTCTTGTAATCCAACTTTATATAATGTTCCTAATTTTGATCTGTGCTCTCCAACAAATTCTTTAATAGAATTGATAAATGTCTCATTAGGTTCTACAACATCAACACTTTTAAAATGAGGTATAAGTAAGAGTTTAGTTATTCTCCCTATCCCTGCGCCACAATCAAGTGCTGTATTTGTTAATGGAGGATTATCTAAACTAAACAGAGATTTTAAGAACAGTTCTGAACCTTCAATATCTATACTTGAAATAAATCCAAAACCTCCTAGCACTCCATCGACTGTGGGTGGGATGTCTGCCCAATATTGCAAAGATTTTTCATAATTAATAATATCACCACTGTCTTCATTACTAGTATTCATATTTGAAGATTTAAAATTTTTAATATAAGCTAATATTTACTCTTAACCTCAAATAGACTTCACAACACAAACATTAACACAAATTGTATTTCAGTGACAGACAAGGCCTCTGTGGTCTGTGAGTGACACTAATGATGTCAAGTAGGGATGCTCTAATGATATTCTTCTTGAGATCGTTTTTTGTTTTTGCGAAAGACTCCCCATTTCATGTCATCCACATTTTTTATATTTTTTATCATTAATTCCATCACGACGAAGACTTGAAGACTTGGAAGACTTAGAATTGAAGACTTGAAATACTTGACATTGGCAGAAATAGCTGATCCGGCTGATTGCCATATCATCAAAAGAAGAAGAAGAATATCTTCTTCTTCTTCTTTCTTCGGGACCGTCTTTCGAAAAAACAAAAAACGATCTCAAGATCAAAATGGAATAATAATAAAATCTAAATTATTAATCTCTTATTCTATTTTCTCTTTCTTAATCTCTTATTTATTCTTATCTTATCGATCTATTATCGATTAATTATGATATTAATTGATGATAAAAACATATCGGTACGTTAAACAGACAGCGATGTTTTGATTTTGGAAACATCAACACATCGATGTTAAGAGAATAAAATATTGAAATGACAAACACTAATGAGCTTAAATAACCATAAAATTGGTCTAAAGCTTTAAGCTTGTGGGTCATCTTGCTAGTACATCCAACAAAGGTAACTATTTTATCAATGTAAACTACATTACAATGATCAACGCTGCAACGTAGCTGGAGTAAAATGTACGAATTGTTTGAATGTGTATGTTGAGCTCATTACGACTATTCATATTTTTAAATATCGGATTCCCGATAAATCGATATTTAAAAAAAAGAGAATCAGGCTTTATTTAAAAAAAAAACACCCGTAATTCGTCCCAAAAATTATTTGTATGGTTCATAATTCAGTATATTTATAAAACAAATATTGTAAATAAAACAATTTTGCATTTTTTTTTCAATAAATGTAGTTGTTGAGCAGTGAGTCTGTGAGATTACTATTTGCATAGGAGTAAAATGTCTACTACAGCTCCAAAATTGTAGAGCATTTGATCATCTTGTATTAATTAGCTGACCCAAATTCTACTTTCATGCAGTAGGTATTGTACCAAAATCTCTATATAAAATTTAAACTTCTAAAGTAAAGTCATTGAGGAAAAACATAATGTCACAAAAAATAATTCTCTATTGATGAAAATTACTTCTAGGTTAAGGCTAAAATCCAATAAATAGCTCATAAGTATTAGGTGTAATTATATTGACACCAAGTTCACAAAGGGTTCATTCTAACCTTTGAGTATGTGATATTTCTAAAAAAATTAAGTACAATAACGAACATTTTGCTGTTATAAAATTGCTATATTAAATACTAACTAAAAATTATTAAAAACAAGTTTATTTTAGTGGCAGGTCTTTAAAGTCACTATTTTTATCAATATTCGCTTCTGTACAACTAATCTATCTGCAGTCCGCAGAGCATCCTTATCGCTCTCGTGGCCAAAACTAATTTAATTTCTCTATCTGCATCTACACTTCTGCGAAGCCGGAAGACGAAATCTCGCAGGAGGCGGCGGAGAAGGCCTCCACTCGGACCCGATCCACCGCCGACGAACCAGGCGCGCCTATCAGCGCCTCACGCCCCGAGTTTAGCCGCAGATAAGATGGTCGGACGGGTTTTCCCCTCCATCCGCTTCAGAGGCCAGCCGCGAGGAGGCAACGTTACGCGTGTGCCGTATGTCGCCTAAATTGAGTTTAACAGCAGACTGTGCCCGCTTTAGTGCGAGCAGGCACTGGGAGGGGTTCGGGTGTGTTAAAGGCGCAGAGTGTCGTCACATCAATTCGATTCCGACAAACTGCCCTGCCGCAAACCCCGGTGGGGTGAATGCCTGAGGAGGTTCCACACATAAAAAAAGGTCAGCCTTTATATGGAGCAACGTTACCTAGGTCAAT
Organism: Hyphantria cunea; assembly: GCA_003709505.1. NCBI lineage: Eukaryota > Metazoa > Arthropoda > Insecta > Lepidoptera > Erebidae > Hyphantria > Hyphantria cunea. Next base: position 364,885 of record PKRV01000478.1, read on the forward strand.
GAGACCCCAAGAAAGGTCTGAGACTTCTATTGAGAGTGACCAAGATTTAAAAAACAAAACACGTTATGCAAGAAAAAATCAAGTAATTTTTCTTCAATTTAGTATAATTGTTTAGGATTAGCTTTTTGAATTCATATATTTATTTGGTCACACTTTTATGTTAAAAACCTACCAAAGATCAGTTTTGTCCAAAATTAAGTCATCATTTATTTGAAATTTATTGGGAAATATCAGAATTTGTCTAATTAGCCCCATTAAGAGCAATTATAATATGTTAGTATTCATTTTTAGCAAGGATAAAAAAGAAATGCAGGTGAAATATTCCTTAAGCATTTAATTAAGCTTTAACGGCATATATACGAGGGGGGAACAAAGATTTCTTTTTGATTTCTTTGTTGGTTTTGATTTTAGCTTCATGTTTGCTAAGAGCCTTTCGCATAGCACGAGTTTTCTTCACTCTCAAGTCCAATGGCTTGTATTTCTTGTTTTTGTAGTGGTTTCGAAGGTTCACCTTCATTTTTTGATGGTACACGATGTATACACGTGCTATCGCTTTCCTGACTACACGTCTGGAAAAGCAAAAATAAAATAAAATCATTTTATACATTAGAAGAAAAAAGGGTCAAGTTTAGTATCTAAACAATTTCAATTTTCGTAATTCCAATTAGACATGCTATCTCATCTATCTTTAAGGCATATGATAATATCTGCTATCATTGCTTAACAAAACAAACAACAACCCATAATGTACCACTGCTGGGCTCGGGTCTCCTCTCAGGAGAGGGTTAAGGCCATACATCCTTGCCATATATCAATGCTTGATACTTAGAATATTTCTACCCTACAAATTCACTTAAAGTATTCTCAAAACATAATTTCTTTAGTTTAATCTACAAATTAAAATCAATTCAACTTCATATCTAAAAAAAGTTAAAATAAATGAACGTTTAAATCTACACTAACGAAACAGTAGCTGAAATTTGTTTGTTGAGTTGAATGAGTATTCTCAGGAAGTACTGGACAGATTTGAAAATATTTTCAGTAGTCCAGTTATCAAGGAAGGCATTATAGTTACGATTATTAAAAGGCGAAATAAATATTATTTAAAATTGGTAGAAAATATAGGGCTCATAAGAACTTTAAAAAAATAATAAATGAAAGAATTGTTCCCCTATAAGTTCTAAATGGTCCACAATAACATATGTCCATATTTTAGTTATAGTTGCCAATAAATTGATGTTCCCAGTATATTGATGTTCTCCTGGCCAATATAGGCCATGGTGGCTAGTTTCAATGAAGACCAGCCAACTATGCAGGAGATAGTATAGTGCACAAGTGTGTGTGCAAACTCAGTTCCCTCTATCTCATAATCTTATGGGACGGTTAACAGCTTTATGTGCCTTCCCAAACTTGCAAACTCTGAGCAATTATTACATATTTCTATAATCAGAAAAACTCCTTTATCACTTTTGGCCTGACCCAAGATCTCTTGATTGTAAGTCAACCGCTAGACAAACACTGCACCACTAGACCAAAGATTTATTGTAACCAATAGGTAAAAAAAAAAAAGCATTTAATAGGAGTAAAATTATGCATTAAACAGTAGAATTTAATCTAAACCACTTCTATATAATTAGCTGCAACTTGATAATGTTTATAAGTCCCCACCATAAGTTGCTGTACATGAGAACAACACAGATTGCATACAAGACCTGTAGTGCTTAAGCTTTATAAATAAGGTCTCCTTTACAATAAACTAATTAGTAAATCGTCAACAATAGTCAACAGTACTTACATCTTGGATAGTTTAGAAGCAACCCCACCAGTAACTTTGGCCACCCGAAGATTTGTCAGTTCTGTTTTCAATTCTTCGAGTTGCTTAAACAACTCCTTCTTGTCTTTCGTACGTAATTCTGAACACTTAACCTTACCCTGCAAGCACATGAAACACTGATCAATCACTTCACATACATGAGATACGAACCTGTTTTATATATTATTTTGCTAAAAGGGATAATTAAGATAGGTCGTAACAACATTTTTGCTTCTGCGCTCATCAAAAACTAAATGATTTTAAGTAAATTATTCACATTATATTACAGTAACTGCGATAGTAATATTTGTATTGCGATATCATTTTAACACCTAAAATTTATGAAATATTTAACAATATCAATATCACATGCATCGCGTAGCAGTTTAAAACATTTTTAATTTAACACTGGAATGGGATCGTCACAAATTTAAAAGATATAAAAGTAGAAAAACAAACCATTTTTAAAACGTCTCGACTCTCGACTTGACGTAAAGAAAAGACAATATTGTATCAATGTTGCCAGATCCAGCACTTAAATTTCAGGTAGAAAATTGTTAAAATGTTTTTTATCTTATATGATTTACTACCATCTAATTAAAATTCAAAATATTCATTCAGTTTTAAGAGAGACATGTATGAATGTTAAATTAAAATTACAGATAAAAATCATAGATCGACACAAACAGATGACAGGGAACACCAAAATTCACTGCCTGTCGTGTGTCGATCCATAACTTTCAGTTTCCGAAATGCGTATGTTTGATAGAGGTGACCCTGGCACCCACATTCCATTTATTCATAGTAGATATGCAGTAAGAACGGCTACAGCTCTACATTAGCCATTTTAAGGATTGAATTTCTATGTGAATTTGACTGCCACGATGGCACAGTGGTAGCATTTATAACTGCTGAGTTTGAGATCACGGATTCGTCATCCATTTTAAATCTTTTGTTTTATGGAGTCGGGGTCATAGTTGCTGAACGTTATTTTTTATTTAATAATACTTTTCCATTTTCCTATATAACTGAATGAAACAGCGATTCAGATCGGCACCGTTTTTAAGTAGAGACAAGCAGCACAGCAGTTTGCAAAGCATTGAATCAATGCAGGATGAGTAAAAGTGGAAGGAGGCTTAAATAAACTATTTGCTATCAAACTGTTTCCAACTGTCACAGAACATTCGAACGACACAAACAAACGATCATGTTTGTAGAAATGTAAATGAGACAAACGTGCGACAATCAATCTACATTCGACTTTAAACTTCACATCCTTAGAAGACAGTGCCGCAATGCATTAATAATAGAACTTTTCTAGAATTTGTATGGCCATACCAAATTTGCCCGATGTTTCATGTATTATGTTCGTAGGTTTAATAGTTGCTACAAGAACTTACCGATTTTTCGGTATTTCTACCGATATAGGCTCTATTCTATCGAAATACCGAAATGAAACAATTTTTCCACGATTTCAGAGAATTCATGGAAATTATGCCGATTTTACAAGTTTTTATTATACTTCTAAATTGACTACTCCTTTCGTGTCTGTTACTGGGAATACCTCAGCAGTAAGTATGGATGAGTAGTTATTGCGTAGTGTTCCATTTATTTAGAAGATTACCTTTGAGTCCTCCAGCTCAGTGTTTTCAATGTTTACTGATTTCCTCTCGAGAATTAACTTGTATATAAATAGGAATTCGCGTTTTATTTTAAGGGTTCCATACCCAAAAGGGTAAAACGTTGTCGTTGGTCCTTTCGGGGCACGTCAACTTGTGGAAGTACCAGCAGTTCGATCGTTAGGAGCAAATTTAGTTGCACCTATAACCATTGTGACTGCAGTATTGGCGGTTTAATATGCTTGGTCGACAGCACCAGAGGTGCACCAGCGTGCACGCTGGATGCTCCTTGTAGTCATCTCAGAAAGGTTGTGCTAGTCTTATACACTTATTTGCCAAGAGATATTTTGCAGCACTTCCATCTGTGGTATGCGACGTTCACATGGGTAACAAAACACAATCCTGAAAGTGGTTGCCCTTTGGCTTTTCAAGTGTGTTCAACAGTCAATATCTATTGTGCGATTGTTAACATGCTTGGTTAGGGAAACATGGCATATTGAGCCGTTACTAACTTGTTATTTTATTACAGTACTTGTGAAACAAAAACAATAAATCAAGTCAAATACAACTTTATTCGCATCTTAATTTTTTCCTACATGTAACTTATTGACTTAAAATTAATAATAAGAGTAATATGTACTTTTAAAACTTATTAAAAATTGTTCATGATAAGTTGTAATACGATAGAATGATTGTAAATAATTTACAACTCTTCATGTTTGCTCTTCCGCCGATGAGGAAATGACCAAAACTCGGATGGCAAGCCCCTTACATCTCTCTCTCTTTTGACAAAAGCTGAATATGACGACACACAGTTACCAATAAAATAATTAGCTTGTCCTAAAATTGCTAAATCTAAATGAGGATTTGAAGACTGTAAGCGAACAACAGTTACTTCTGCACGATGTAATCCTTTGTTCAATACTTCAACCATGTGGTTTGAATCTGATGCCACAAAAACATACTGTATGTTTTCATGCTTTTTGAGAGCTCTTTTCACTTGTCTGCAAAAACACATTTTTTATAAGTATTAGCCAATTCTTTTTTAGGCTCTACTTAAATCTAGTCCTTTGATTTTAAAGAACTCTAGAATAAATTAAACAGTATTATGAGAGTCTACAACAGGGGCAACCCTGAAGTCTAAAAATCAAAGCTTTATATTAGTATGTTTCACTGACCTTTATTAATACAATTACGCTGGACCAAATATTCTTTAGGAAATGATAGTCGTTTATGTGCCGTTTTGAAACGCCCCTCATTACTGTCTCGCTTATCAAAATGGACACTTGATGCAAATGACCGTTGCGTTCTTTTGGTACATCTCCGTTAAGTTATATTTTGTGAAATTAGACTAAACTTTTCATGTTTGGTAATTTCATTTTTTAATCAATCATACAGTTTAACAATTACTGAATAGAGTTGCAATTGTTCCATATCAACAATGTGTCGATAAATTCTTCACTGAGTTTCTTTATTAAATTAATACCTATATTTAAAGTTAAGACGAATGCTTTTTTAAATTTTCAGGACATGACTAACAGTATTTCAGTTAACGTCGTGCAAAATCCACTTAATATACAAACCTAATTTACAACGATATTCTGTATATTTTAGTTGTTTACTTTGAGCTTTCAGATTTCCGACCGATACACTAACTTAGCTGTTATAGGTGAAAAGCATGAAATAGGAAAATTGGAGTTTTCCCACATCAAATTATTTGGTCTTATCAGTGACGGCAATTATACGTCTTTTTATTCATTAATTTCTTTTATTTTTCTTTTCATATCCTTTTAAGGTCAAGACGGGTTGACGATATACAATAGGTAGCCGGAAAGAGCTGGATACAGACAGGGAGACAAGACAAGGATAAATGGAAAATTTTAGATGAGGCCTACACCCATAGAGGGGTTCAAACATAACAGTAACAACTAACAGTACTAACGTACCTATTAAAATTGAAACAAATTATTATTATTCGTGCCCTATACCTTTACCTTATCAACAGGAAAATTGAGTTATTTTTTTTCATTTATCAAGCGAAGCGAGATTTCCGTATCAAGACTAGAAAATTGGCGTTTTTAAGTATCGTGTATTTATGTTTATTTATTCAATGATAATTAGAGTGCCAACGATCCGATCTCTACAAAATTTTGCAAGTAGATTTCTAAAGGAAATCGATTTTTTAAGATCGTATATGATTCAAATTGGTCAAGTGGTTGTTGAGATATGAAACTCACCTCTTATTCACTAATAGCTCGTAGTGATCTACTTGTGTGTAAGGAAGTTACATTTTAATGAAACTGAAAATTAGTATTAAAAACGCGAAAGTTTTTAAGTATGGATGGATGTTTATTACTCATTCACGTAAAAACTTTCGAATGAATTTTAATGAAACTTTACAATAAAATACATCAGAATAACACATAGGCTACAATTTATAAAGATATTACACAATATCTTTGTACCGCGGGTAACACAGCGGGAGTCTGCTATTTATAAATAACTGGGTGAAATTCTTTCATGCCTTGGAAGTATATAAAGGAGAAATTACACCAAATATTTATATCGATAAAGTGATGCAATACTTTTTAATCGTAAGTTATGTCACATCCCTCATATTAGTTCCACTGTCGTTCACACTATTATCAGCGCCAAAATAGCGAAAATATAATAGCTTTATTTAGATTATGACATATACAGTTCAGCATACTTGTAATAATAGAGGTCAGTGGTATTTATCTAAACCACTTTAAGTATCTGGAGTAAAAAATGCATGATTGAAATTGAGCAGTTCTATACTACTCTAAGCCTTTAAGTGGCCATCAAATATTTCAGTTTTTACTAAAATATTGGAACTACTAAACTAAAGTCATGTTATTTAAAATAAATAGTATTTAAAATTTATTAAAGCAATTGAAGCAATTCATAGTTGTCACTATAATTAAATATCTAATGACTAAAGGCATTCAACAAAGACAGCCAAATTATGTACAGTAATGACTTACTTAATAATATCAGCTGGTTGTGGCAAACACATTGACGATGTTAATGGTCCTCTTTCATTTTTATATCCAACACATTGTGGAGCAGCAAATAACATTACAGTGTCTCCAATATGTTGACAAGCTTTAACCCAGTCTTGTCCATTTCTTAAGTGGATACCGATAAAGCCACCACCACTCATATTTTTTTTGATGAATAATTTTGATTTACTTTCAATATCATCACTCCACTGCATATATTTTTGAAGATGAACATTTTCTTTCTGGACTGGAAAACTTGCAGGAGCACCTGTTAACAGAATGGTACTTAAAACATGTTTCTTATAAGTGATGTTAATTCTTTTAAGTTAATCTTTTAAAGATACATTTTCATGGCTAACTTTAAACCATAATAATAATATATAATTATAGTGAGGTCCTTTCGCATTTACAATATTAGTAGGATGTACTTATAACTTTAGCTCACTCACCAGTAAATGCAAGTACAGGATATTTATTTGGAGGGTATTTAATATGCCATTTGTCCATCATGACAGCATTATGTACATCATAATTAAGAGGCCCATAAAATTCTGATCCAACAAATTCAATACCAAAAGTATCCCAGAATGGACCAAATGGATTACCAGATTTGGCATTGCAACTATTGTCAATTTCACCATTTCTTTGAGTATAACAGAATGAAATACGTTTATCTTTTGGCCAAATGATAGGGGCTATATCATTCATGAATAACTCCATAGTAATTACTTTATGATATTGTGATAACTTCTGAACATTAAAATATGTAGTAAAAGGAACTTGTATTGATCTTGGCTCCCCATATCGATATTCAACCCACGGAGGAAGAATTAGGGTTCTATTTAAACCTTTACTGAATGCTAAAGCACCCAAAAAGTGATCAGCTTGGTTACCAAATCTACCTGGAATTTAAAAAAAACATATATTATTCCATAGACAAGAATACTTTCTAATAATATCAATTTAGACATCTTGTTAAAAAAATAGGAAACTAAAGTTGTTGAAGCATTTACAATATTGGCAACTGCTTAATACACATTTATATAGAAGTAACCAAATTCTAAACATAAATCCTACTCATGCAAGGAGTTTTAGACTTGCACATATTATATAGAATATGGCACACAATACTATGATGTAGGAGATTCACAGGTCTGGTGGAGTGATGATTTACGGAAGATGACAGACAGGAGAAGGCATGTGAGAAGTCAAAAATCTAATTAAAAGATTGCGTTGAGCTGATGATGATAAAAGCACACAAAATTTTATGATTGTGGAAGTTAAATTAGGTATATACCGATCTCATCATTATCATTAACGATCCACTATAGGCAACCACTTACAAAGAAGAGACGCAGGTCAGGCAGAGGGATTGTCCCCAACCTGTCTATCATGATAAAGCAGGCCAATATATTCTTTCAAAGGAAAAGCCGAGAGTTGTCAAATAAGTTATTTTTCTTGATATGAGCCTTTCTTATTCATACTTACCCATGCATGGACAGTAGGCTATATAACCATTTATATCTAAACATTCAGCATTTCTTAAAATTAAAGCAGATAATATTATAAAATAATTAAACATGATATGCTTATATTTCATGATTGTTAGTAAATTTCTCTTAAATTCTAACAAATGCAATAAAAATTAAAAATAACCGGTGATTTTGGTAACAAAACAAACAACTTGACAGTTCACGTCATGACCAGTTAATAACTGGCAGTTATGACAATTTAAATCAGTGTTGCCAATTTAATAAAAATAAAATAAATGAAACTCAATGAAATGAAAGGAGAATGGCAGATTCTGTACCGCTAGAAACATGTGATGGCTGGTGATAAGATTTGTACAGTTCATAAAGTGAATCATCCTGAATGTTTATATGTAATTATTATATTTTAAAACTTTGCAAAGAGTAAATAAGTTCTCTTGAAAAAATGTTGTAAGCGCTCTGAAGGTAGCAATAAATGTAATTTTTTTTTTTAAAGAAAAGCAAAGATAGCATAGTGGAGAAGGAAGAAGGTAAACTGATTAAAGTTTAATGGTATTACAACGTATGAAAATCATTAACGCCTGCATGTGTTCTGGTGATGAATAGGTTAAAAGAGAAGAGAAATTAATAGGGGTGGAAATCAAGTTTCTTAAAAAGCCATATAAGTCCAAAGACGATTGTTTTTCTTGAAATTAAAAAATATGTGGTCCAAACTGCCTTCGTCTAATCCACATTCGCACATTGATGAGTCCCTGATCCGAATTTTACGCAGGAAAATGGGGGAGCAACAGTGACCTATACGAAGCCTACAAATTGTTGAAATAATAGATTTAGACACCTTTTTGTAATTAAAGAACCAGGGTTTTGATATAACAGATGGCTAAAAGGCATAAAAACGATTGTCTTTCGTTTTAGAAGAGGTGTTCCACTCTAACTGCCAGGCTGCCAGTAGCTTTTCTTTGGGAAACCTCAGAAGGTCGTAGTTATAGTGAATGAAATGCTTGAGGTCCGCACATTCTTTACCTCTGATGCCACTATGGCTAGGGATCCATACTAATTGAATTACATTTGAGCTCCTTGTGCTAAATAAGACATTTTTAATTTCTAGAAATAAAGAAGAATGAGACGATTTTTTAAAAGGATTTTCAATAACGATTTGAGGCAGCTAAGAGTTGGTAAATATTACGGCCTTGTTAATATTGTAAGATTTTATAAAGAAACATACTTTCATACAGGATAGCCACACATTCGCCCGTAAATACGGATGACTCTTTGGTTACATCTAAATTTCAGGATAATAATAATGGAGTCTTGGTAGTAAACTGAAGCACCCACAGGGCCTTCGTTATATAATTTGGAGGCATCAGAAAAATTTTTTTTGAAATCCTGCCATTGCTCTTCAACCAATGCATTGAAGGTCGAATTGGTATTATGAGAGTATTTACAGGTTATCCCGGTCCTTTACATCTGGTTTAAAACACAGAATGTTATAATCGAAGCAGAATAGAGGAAGAGATTCATATTTAAATGCACCGCTAATGAACGGTTTGTAATCCCGAAAACTATGGAGTATCGTTGGAATTTCTTTATTTGACTATAACCTAGAAATGTTACAGATAGTATCCAAATCAGAAACTAATTTTGAGAGGGGATAATGAGGTTTACAAATCACTTTTAATATAAAGCGGGCACACAAAAATTGTCTTCTTATAGCTAAAGGGGGCTCAGAACATTCTACTTGATTCATGATCATTGATGGGAGATGACTTCATACAGCCAGTTATAATACGAAGACACTTAGCCTGAACTGAGCAGCTAGAGCTTTCTTATTACAAGATGTAATAAAAAATAAATCATAATCAATCACACTGCGTATTAAGGCTTTGTAAAATAATTTCATTGTTTATGGGTGGGCCCCCCACCAGCCACCAGCTAGAACCTTTAGATAATTTATGTGATGGACCCCTGACAGCTTAGAGTCTAAGTACACCCCTAGAAATTTAAATTTTGTAACAATAGGGATGCTATATTGTTGAACTTGAACATCAATTCCAGGAAAGAGAATTACAACAGCGCTTTTGGGAACAGGAAGGTACAGACCATAAACTGATAGCCATTGACTTCAGTGAGAGGGAAAGAGATTGAGCTGCATTTTGAATACCATTTTTAAATTTTGAAACCAGATCATCAACACATTGCAAGATTCGACAATTATAAATAAAACATAACCCGATATCATATGTATAAAGATTATAAAGTAATGGGCTTAGCACAGAGCCTTGCGGTAAGCCTTTCCATGATTTCCTGTGATCAAACTCTTCGCCAATAACTCTAAGAGCTAAAGTTCGAGATGAAAACATTACACACATACATTGTAACATCTTGACTGGCAGGCTTAGATTGTGCAATTTGTGCCAAAGAGTAGGAAGAAGAACACTGTCATATGCTGATGAAATTCTTCCTATTAATACGAAAAATTTAAAATCTTACCGCATCTAGATGACACAGTAATATATTTGCATATGTCCTCTTCTGACATGTCGCTCGGAATGCCTGATACTACACCCATTATTGTTATATGAAAAGATGCTACGAATTTGTGACTAGGGAGAAGAGAATTGAGTAAAAAAACATTTGCATCGAGAGGCGTTGCAAATTCAACGGAGACATGATTTCTACAGACTCTTTACTCCGTCTTTGACGACACTGGTTATTTTATTATTAAATAAAAAGGAAATACCAAAGGATACTGGCTAAAGCGTAGTTTTTTTTAGTTATTCGGTTGTGGGTCAATACGCGATACGTGAACAATAAAGGGACCATTACCGCTTGGGTAATAGCTCTCGCGGCTTGTTTGGCTTTTTAATTGTTTCGGTGGTAAATTTACAATTGTTTCATCATTCACTGAACGTTTACGTAAAACAGAGAAGCGGGAGGTCACATTTTCGAATTGCGAAATATTAGAAACAACATTAGCAAACTGCGTAAGTGGATTATCGAGGAAGTGTCTGGTTGATTAGAAGATTAAAGAAACGGGGAAAAAGGGGGAGTACGTGGGGCCGTTTTATCGGGGGTTCAGGAGGTATATCCTCATCCATAGTTTGCGCTTGAGAGCTTTGCACAAACACACGCTTTAGCCAGCCTTCAAACTTCAAAATTTTTTCGTTAATGTTTTTTCTCACTGCAGAGTTCCGAACTGCAATTAATTGTTATCTGCTATTACAGTTCTTCTTCACATCCGAAATTCCTTTACGAATCTTTTACGCCAGAAAAATAAAATATTTTATTTAGTGACAAAAACCGATTCACTTTTTACCGTTGCCTAGCAATCCTTTTCAGCAATCTTCTCCTCTACCTACCTCTAGCACAGTAGTCGCATACGCCATTGCACCACCGAGGCAGTCAAATGATTTTTGTGATTGATTGAATAACGTGAATTTAAAACTGAAATATCTTTAAAATGGCGAAATTTGAAAATCTGATAATTAAAACTGGGATTGTTGATGCTATAACTAATCTAATAAATACAGCAAAAATTCCAACCATGAGAAGTGATAGGCGGTACAAAAGCCCCATACAAAGCTGCCATTGTCCTTTTCATAGAACCTATGGTTGGAATCGCATTTTTTAATATTATATTTTTTTTTTCGAAAGACGGTCCCCTTTCATGTCATCCACATTTTTTATAATTTTTATCATTAATTTCATCAAGACGAAGACTTGAGTACTCAAAGACTTTAAATACTTGACATTGGTAGAAATAGCCCATCCGGCTGGTTGCCATATCATCAAAAGAAGAACATAAGGTTAGTGCCTGGTTGGTCCAGTTGTAACATTGGTGGTTTTGACCATACCATATTTCACCTTGTTTTATAATGAAAATATTTATAAAGTTACATAATGATCTAAAACTAATTATATTAAATAAAACTAAAAACAAAATATTACATTGTTTAGCATCATAGGCGATGCAAAGATTATCCACGCGCCTCTAGGGGAAAAATTTAAAAGTTGTCCAAGAATAATACTTTGTTGTTGCATTACTAATTTTTATCATTTGTAGATAAATTTATATGAATTGTATACTTACCTGTATTATGGTGTTCGATTTTAGTTTCTTTAAATAAAATATACTCACCTATTATTATTTTTTTTGGTTATTGGACGGTTGGCTCCAATCATCCACAATTTCATTTGATACTTCAGCCCACGATTTGATTTTTAAATTACGATTCACATTCAACGGAGACAGTTTATTCTATATTTGGGGCCTTTTTGCCACTGCACTGATAAATCTATCTACATCAATGCTGTTATTGACGTCGGCAGCAGGTTTAACGTTGCGCTAACGATTTTTTCCGCAATCTATGGGACTTGACATCGCTTCATATTCAAAATCATTTATTTAATTAAGGCACCAAGTGACATTTATGAACGTAAAATTGAAGCTACAGATAAAAATCATAGATCGACACAAACAGACGTCACAGATGTACTGTATTGTCAAGGTGAATTAGGTGAAAACACCTAAATCCACTGTCTGCCTGTGTCGATCCAGTCCAGATCCAATCTCCAGTTTCCAAAATGCGTAGAGCCTTAAGAGAAGAACACTGGCAAAGAAACTCATGGCCACTCTTTTTAAAAGATAATCAAATACAATAGATTACTCTTTCATGTAATTTAGAGGGCGCCGTATTGGATTTGATGACTCAACTGAGACACTTCTTACTTCTTCATTTGAAATGTTATGATATATAGTTATGAACATACAATAAAGTTTGTTCAAAAATGGCTTCACTTTCTTATTTTATGTGTCATATGTGTGTTAACTATATACTTTTATTTAATCTGAGGTGCTAAAATTCCGGCGCTGAATTTCCCTGGGAATTCTATGATTTCACCAGTGTCGTGATCTGTTAAATCGAGTTGATTCACTGTACCTTTTGCAATGTAACTTGCAACGAGATCTATACAGGTGACTTTTCGTGAAATGCCAAATACATTCATGCCATTCAGTATGTAGGTAGTAGAGCCTTGTTGATTTCAGAATCGATGAAAGTCGGCTGCACGCACGAAAAAGCATGACGCGTCACGTTACGTTCCGCCTGAGCGTTCGTGCAAGCTACAGCGCGGAACAAGCGATAGAGAGGCTCGATGGGGTCTAAGGGCTAGGTTCGTGACACATATTTTTCATCAATGTTTTCTTAAGACGTCGTATCACGTAAAATATCGTCTGTATGCCGACTTTACAGGCAACCAATTTTTTATATATTTTTTAACGCACGTTACAATACCTATTGGTTATAAATATCTTCCAAGTCCTTTAAAATATTTCACTTTGACCACTTTGTTTTTATTAGTTGTTGGGATATCTACCCATTGCTAGTGCATGAAATACCTTTTTTCTTCTGCTAGGGTGACAGATGATCATCTGTGGCAATCAGGCTTGCGCTTATAGAGGTTGGAGATCATTTCCCACTGGGGAGTGCCTGAGTCGTCTGCGGTACCTGGCACGTTCCTGAGCCTGGCGGACCAGGAGATTTCTAAACTTGTCCCGCTCCGCCGTTTCCTTGGCAAGCATAACTTGCTCGCAGAAAGAAACGGCGAAGTACCACGCGCTACTGCGCGACATGGCCGCAAACATGTTACCGATCGACAGAAACACCACCCTGAGATCACACCTCGGTTCCTTTCAAGCCGAACATTCTGCCAGCATGTGGCAGACATCTGCAGCAGCATTGGTGGCACTCATGCGTTGGCTCCTTGCGGATAAACACAGATTATCTCCGAAACATTCTTTTCCAGTGATCACCTGCATCAGCCAGTATGAGAGGGTCCCGTGACACCTCTCGTGCAAATCCTTCATAGCGGGTCTTACCGCCGCAAAGGAGACTTGCCCAATGCACGAAATACTGGGATATGGTTGAGTAATGTTCATGGAGATAAAACATATTTTTTTATGTAAGTGAAAAATTTATTACTAAAATAACATTCCACATTACAACATATATGTCTAGAATTGATTTAAACTAGACCTGAAAAAAAATCTGATGCATTTTTCAAGCTACTCGATGGCAAGTTGTTACTTAGATCTCTTCTTTTATTTTGTTTTTGGTTTACATTTATAATGGACTCAATTGATTCAAAATATGATATATTCCAAAATTTAACATCATTATCATGTGAAGATGAAGCAATATATTGCCCATCATGACTTATGTCGAGACGTTCAACAGGTAGTCTGTGTTGGCCCACTACACCCAGTTGACGTTGTGGGAACATGTGAGCCGCCCTTAATATGCCATCTTCACCTGATGTCACTACAATATTCTGAGTTATGGGTACCATACACTGGATAGCATGTTTATGTCCTAAATATTCATCACTGTGTAATCCAAATTCTTTCCAGTTAAATAAATATAGTTTTCCTGTTGATGCTGCCACAAGAAGTTTTGTGTCTGATCTGAACAAGCCCATGCAGGTTAATTCTGCATCATATTCTTCTGATTTTGTGTAAATTTTACTGCAACATCATTAAGCTATTAATGTCATTTGTTGGGAAGTAATAATTGAAGTAAAATTTTCGAAGCATCTTACCTTCCCTTCAAATCAATTGATGTTAGACTACCGTCCCCAGCAGCACATACTAAATACTTCTGAGCATCATTTGTAATCATATCAGAAACATGTTCTTCCCCAATTTTTATAGAAAAAACTGGGTCAGGTTTTCTTATGTCCCATAATTTGACAGTTCCACCATCATCACCTTCAATAAAAATATAATTAAACTTTATTGAGATTGAACATAAAAGTTTCTAAAACTCCTCTTCTTTCTAAACTATATACAAATAGTTATTTAAAATATAATGATTGACTCTAGCATAGAGCCTGGAGTAAAGTGCTTCAAACTAGGATTTGTCAATGAATGTAGACCTACCATATTATTTCCGGTTTCTCTAACAATACTGTTAACATTATCATTATCATCACATCAACAGCCTTTAGCAGTCCACTGCTGTACATAGGCTTCTCAACTCTGGATAAATGATTGGTATAAGGTTTGTTTCGAGGACCCACCCCATCAACTGTATCCCTAAGTTGTCGTCGCGGTAGAGCCACTCATGTCGATTGCCACTGGCCCAGAAGAAGACTCCAGACTATCGGAGTCTGTTTACAGACTGTCACGAAGGGCAGCCTGTCCTTCTGCTCTAGCAGAAGGCTTATTAGACTGGCAGTAGCTCCTCGAGGAAGAGGAACTAGGGTGAGCTTAGTGGGTGCTCACCCTGCTTCCAAGTGGGCAACTTAAGAGTTAGTCTTTTGTTCAACGTAATCCCCGTAGGTAGGTCGAGTTAGGTCATGTCTCTAACTCGCCTGGGACCGAAGGTCTTGGAAACCTTGAAAACTATCCGGACAGCGATGAAGGAAAATCTATATAAAGAATTATCCCGAATCCCGTGTTCTGGTGTGTGGCCAGGGGATGCAAGGCTGATGGGTAGTTCAGTCGCAAGTACATCCCCAGCCAGGGACCCGCGGACACCTAGGTTGAGCACAACCGTTCGCCTACCCGGGTATTAGGAATCTCTGCCCGGGTCGACTTTCAGTTCTCCTCTTTTCGTGGGTTTAACATGTAAATCGGTTTAAATTTAAAAAAACAAAAACGGAACCGAAAAAACACAACGACGGCTGACAAATAGAAAAGAGAAGGAGAGGCAGTTCCGAAAGGCAGACCGTCAAAAAGGCAGTCCGGAACGCCTATATAGGTGGGGTTCCCAGGAGTCTAATCCGATTGCTGGGATCCGAAGAATATCGGAATGTAAGCATTCCAAGTCCGCTACGGAAGGACTGGACGGTTTTGCCCCTCCATCCGCTTTAGAAACCAGTCGATAGAAGGACGACTCATAGTTCACTCCCTTAGTCACCTGTTACCACACACAAAATAGGAGGAAGAATAGAAGGGCTACATAATCCAAATCTCTCACCATGCAGAGCTAATCTGTTATTGAGTTGCATGTAACTTGACTGACTAAATTGAAAAACCTTAAATTTAATATATAATATCATTGCTGCAGGCAGATGCTTTTTAGTACTGTTTTTATAAATGTGGATCTATGTATTTTTTGTCCACCTTTTAACAGTCCACTGCTAGACGTAGGCCTCTCCTTTTAAAGCTTTGCCCTACAGTACCAAGCTGGCCATGCTGGTCGGTATAGTATTAGTGCTGTTAAATTACTTGTCAAAGTTAATTACATTGTAAATTTAGCTAATTTATGCTAGAAAAAGGCTTCTTGTATCACATTACCTGTGACAATTTTGTGCATATCCAAAGAAATCAGTCTGTAAACAGGTTCTTCATGGGCATCTTCATAGCAGCTTTTTAATTTACCTGTCTCCATATCTGTTGCCATTATTACTTTATCCTTAAATACATATTATGGAAATAAAATAAATATTTTGGTAATTTAGTAATTAAAATTTTATCATTAACAGCCTTTAACAGTCAAGTGCTGGATAACGGTGTCTCCTTCTAAAGGAGGTTTAACTTAATGGTACAACTTAAAAAAATATAAAGTGTTGATTGCAAAATGTTGCTTATAATAACAGTTGAAACTGGATATAATGACATCGCTTTTTTCAACATTCGCTTTAGAACAACACATCAGTTATAAAAACTGAATGGAAAGGTCCCGGCCGAATCTCCATATAAAGTTACTAGTACACATACTGCTTTTAAAAACATAGAATACAGCGACATATCGCTTAAAACAACGAAACTTGTAACTTGAAATGTTGAATAATCAAGAAAAATCACATAATCGCTAAGGAATGTGATGTCGCACAACTCTATAAACTCTATAAATTTTTGCAAAACAGTTTTTTGCAAAAATTTGATACCTTTAACAACCAGTTTAATACTGATGATACCTTGACGATAATGAAAAGTAAATTCAAAATATATTTGAGACTCAGCTTACAAAAAAACAGACTAAAATGACCAATTACTTTAAAAACTATGTGTAGTCTGTGAACCATAGGCACTTAATTTTTTTCATAGTAAACTTTTTTATTTCTTTCACTTTTGAAAACAAGTTCATATGCATAACCCATCCCTATACTACAAACAGACATATGACTAATAATATAACTATGTACTTGTGTATATTGGTTATAATGACTCTCAGATATAACATCCGAGGTATGAGGTCCCTTCAATATCGTTATAGCCGGTTTTGACTGTATTTATAACTTTGTGTGGTCTAATTAGACCACAGTTTTGAGTACATAAAAATACACACCTACCTTAGCTGTTGAAAAAAGGATGGTTCCTTCATCATTAAACTCCACATCTCTACAAGCTTTTAAATGTAATTCCAATGTGTTTACTAGTTTTGTCTCATTGTTATTATATTCATACAGTAAAATATCTCCCACTATATTAGCTATCGCGATTAAATTCTTAGCTGGATGAAGAGATATATCGACTATGAAATCCTCACATTTTATAGCTGGAGGATGATCGCGAGGTTTTGTTTTTTCAGCCTTTATGGCTTTAACAACTTCATCTTCTTCATCCTCTTCCTCTTCAGATTTACTTCCACTTGGTTCCTCCAAAACTTCATCTTCACTCAACTCATTTTCAGCTTCATCTGTAAATTAATAGTCGTAAAAATATAGGAGGCATCAGCACGAGGTATAATATATTCACAATAATAAGCAACGTTGATACCTGAAAATGCAAATTGGTCGGAGTGGTAACTGGAGTCACTATCGTCGTTCGAAGTATTCTTAATATTATCTTTAAAACTGTTCATAATTTTTTTACACATACTAAGTGAACTAATTCTAAACGAAGAAAAATTTTTTTGACATATACAGGTTAGACTAAAATGATGTGATGAAGGATATGAATGATAGCAATGTCAACAAAGACGCATGGTAGCGATGCAGATATTCAACGATGTTAAGAAAATATCGATATTAAGAAGAAAACGTAGATGTATTGACTTCGATATTTGACTTCAATAACATCGATCTATCAATGTTTTAGCTTCGATAACATCGACACACCGTTGTAAGAAATCAGAATTTAAAAAATGTAACTTATGAAAAAACGCCTCCTACTACAAAAAAAAACCTTGGAGTTTAAATATATCATTTTATGTCAAAAATAAGGTCATTCTGGGCATTCTTATCTAAACATAGATTTTTATGTGGCTAATAATATTGGTTTATAAGAAATGAGAACTAAAAAAATTCGTTCTCAATGTTTTTAAGCACACTCTGTAAAAACATTTGGTCAGACGTTTTCCCTTTACATTATCAATTTATTAAATCTCTGCATGCTAGATGATTTAGGTGATGTTTTACAACAGTGTATCGAAGTTCTTTCTTTCTTTCTCTAATAGATGGCAAGTTGTGCAGATGTCGCCAATTCTGTAATGTCATGTGGGATGGAAATACGTGGGTTACGAAAATAAAAAATAAAAAATATCAAAATTGCAACCATCCAATTTTTCCAAAATTAGCCGTTGACTGAATGCGGGGTTTTTTGAAGAGGTTAGTATACTGAAACAAACAGACAAGTAAAAATAAATGAAATATGTATTAATTGTATATATTCATAATTAGTAGACAAACACAAATCAACATTACAGTACATACTTCTTAGGTACACGTGTCAAAGTTTGATATTATTGGAGCGAATAAAATTCATTAAGGGTCGGGTGAGCTTGGAGGATGAGAATGTTAGTAGGGATACGAAATTAATAGTAATGGGAATTTTGAATTTGGGTAGGTATGAATAAATGTCTAAGGAAGGGTTATTTTAAATACAGTTAAAGAAGATGTGGTCTATATTGGCTTCATCCAAAACACATTCGCATAGAGATGAATCCCGCACCCGAATTTCATTCAGAAAGACGGGGGAGCTGCAGTGTCCTATGCAAATTCTACAAATGGTGGAGATGACAGGTTTGGATACTTTTTTGAAATTAAAGAACCAGGGTTTTGGACAAATGAAGAGCTGAAATGCATAATAATGCCGGCCTTTAGGTCGCGAGGAGCTGTTGCAGTCCAACTGCCAGGATGTTATCAATTCTTTATGAGGTAGTCTTGAGAGGTCGTATTGTTAATGTACCAGATGTTTGAGGTCTGCCAATGAGGAAGTAGCAGCACTTTTAGCCAATGAATACGCCAAATACATTCATTGCTCACAATGCCAATATGACTAGTAACCCACTCTAAATGGACCATTTGTGCAAGAATGTAACAGTTGAAAAGTATTTTCTTGATCTCTAAGATTAGAGGCTGTAGAGCTTGCTGTGGAATGGATCTTATAGTAAGGCATTAAGACAGCTTAAAGAGTCAGTAAATATAACTGCCTTGTAGATATTATCAGACTCAATATACTGGCATGCCTTTATTATGGCAGCTGATTCTCCTGTAAATACTGAGGCCTCTTTTGGGCACTTGAACCATTAAACGATTCTGGAGATTTGGTAGTACACAGCAGCTCCAGTGTAACTATCACTTGACAGTTTAGAAGCATCAGTAAAAAATCTTTCATACACAACCCAGAGTTCATCTACATGAGCATTAAAGGCAGGATTAGCAGAACCAGATCCCTAGTGGATTCCACTATCCAAAAGGACATTCGGCTTAAAACTAACTATAGTATATCCAAAGGAGAAAAGAAGGAGGTTATTAAATTTCACAGCAGAATTGTTTAAAAGACTGTACAAGAGATAGGATTGTAGAGAATCCACGGAATTTCTTTGTGAGACCAATAAGTTGAGAAATTGCAAATGGTGCTCAAGTCATTAATTTTTTGGAGGAGAGGGTGAGTGGTTTTACTGACATGTTTTAAAATAAAACCCGAATCAAAGAATTGTTTTCTAATAGCCAAAGGTGGGTCTGAACATTCTACCTTTAGGCCATAATTGGGGGAGGACTTCATGCAGCCAGTTATTATTCTAAGGCATCTAGATTGAACTCTGTCAAGGGTAGCTAACACACTTTCATTGCATGGAAAAAAAACCCGTTCACATTTTGAGGCTAGGTGGTTAAAGTGGGGAACGCCAGTCAACGTAGAATCTAGATAATCATCTAAATATATAATTTATTGACCAGAGGAACTTCCTACAGCTGTATTTCAACATCAATATGTGACAGAGTCTTCTTTCACGTAAAGACTACAATAACACTTTTCTGTACAGAAAGGCTTAAGCCATGAGCTGATAGCCACTGCCACAGAGAATTAAGGAAATGGAGAGTGATGTGGCTGCACCTTAGATGGAATGATTGGAAACACACAGTGCCTGATCGTCGGCATACTGTAGAATACTACAATTACTAATCAGGACTCAGCCCATGTCTGCAGTGTACAGATTATACATTCAAGGGCTCAGAACAGAGCCTTATGGCAAAGAGTTTGACCAGAGAAGAACTTGCAGGGGGCAAGTTCTTCTCTGGTCAAACTCTTTGCCTAAGATCCTTAAGACTAGAGTTCGAGACAAAGGATGATTCATAGCACATATGCAATGAATCATCCTAACCGGAAATCTCAGCTGCTGCAGTTTCTGCCTGAGAATGGGTAGTAGGACATTGTATACAGCAGTTATGTCACGAAATGCTGTAACAACAGAGGCATTTTGAGACAGAGAAAGACGGATATCGGTTACCAGAACTGCCACACTCTCCATGGTATTGAGCCCTTTGCGGAAGCCAAACTGATAATTCAGCAACAAATCCCATGATTCTACAATCCATTCTAAACGATTTTTAATGAGATGTTCGAATAATTTAAGAAGAGCTGAAGAGATGGGAATTGGCCTAAAGCTGTTTGGATCACCAGCATGTTTACCTGGTTTTAGGGTACGGATGATAATTTAAATTTTCCACGAGTCTGGGATCCATTCATTAGAAAAAAACAAAAATTAAGTAATTTTAAAATCTTAAATTTAGTATTGGGACCAGTGAAAAGGTTTATTTTTTATTTTTTTTTATAGATGACGATCTTTAAAGTATGCCAGGAGCCGAGTCTTGCACGCTGCTGAGAACCATGTTCAATTCTTCCATGGAGAATGGGTCCTTATGGGGACACGTCGACAGAGGCGGTAAAGCTGGCAGAGTAACTTCCTCAAGGTGAGGGACATAAGCAGGAGCGATTTTTTTTAAAGAAGAGTTCAGCTTTGTCATGGGAGATAGAGGAGGAGATGGAGAGAAAACATCCAGATCGGAAACGATTTATGATTTGCCAGACAATTGAGGATGGAGTAGATGGGGACAAAGTCGAACAAAAATTAAACTAGCCAATGCGTTTTTTTGCCTCGAAGGGTTCGTGGAGGCCAAAATGTTTTGGAACCGCAGAAGATTTTCAGTGGTCATGTTGGCGATGTATCTTCTTTCAGACTCCTTTCTTTGCTTGATAGCTCTAATACACTCGCTATCCCACCAAGGCGGAGATGGAATTTTGCCACTACTAGTTTTTAATTTTGGAGCAGCTGTCTGCACTTGACCCGGTGCAATAATCATAAGATAAGCATGAAGGATCTAGACTGGAAAGAGAATTAATGAAGTTTTCAAGTTTCTGGGAGAAATTTTGCCAGTCAACAGTTGATAGGATATATTTTAGAAGAGGAAGAGATGATTTTTACAAATAGGTAGAACTAGGGATAGACACTAAAATTGCTTAATGATCACTACCATCGGACAAATCTGTGCACAGCTAGCTAGCAGCTGCCGCCATGTCAAGTGAGCAAAAGGTCAAGTTCACACAGCTTCTATGTTGTCCAGGAAGAACTCTACGAGTAGAGCATCCGTTGTTAAGTACACAGAGGTTCAAGTCATCAAGGATCTCGACTAAGCCCAAACCAAAAGAGTCGCAGTGCTTTGATCCCCATCGAAAGGGATGGCAGTTGAGGTCTTCCATAGCCAATACTGCCTGCCAGAAGACCCTGCAGATCTTGAAGAATGACTGTCAGTATAGGCAGGAGAATATGAAAGGGGTGAGCTTTGTAGATGGAGAGCACCAATATACCGCAAATTTTTGCAGCAACTATGCTGATGTCCTCTGGAAGAGGGGGCAAGGATAGGGGAAGTAGGGGGATTTTGTTATTGACAAGGATGGCAACACCTCCGTAGCCGTCAGACCTATCGCATCTAAGAATATTAAAATGGAGAACATGGAAATGGAGACTTGGTTAGAGCCAGGTCTCAGCAAGAGACATTGACAAAGGCTTTAATTTATTCAACAGGAATATGAGTTCGTGTTTCTTTTGGAATACACTCCTCACATTCCATTGTAGAAATACTTGCTGGAACGCCATTTTTAATATTGGTTAGGAAGTTGATTAATGATTCAACAACGTTTGACGGTACAACAGAGGGAGATATATGTGAATTAGGGGTTATAAGGGAGGTTAGAAATTGTATTATCAGATTAATAGTTGAGGACTTAAGGGATGGGTTGGGAAGGGCGCAACCATTAGGTTGCGAAGATTGGGGAGAGTGGGTAGGAGATTGGTGAGTAACTTTGTCGAAGGATGAAGGAAGTGGAAATCGAGGCTTAGGTTGGTGGACAACAGTTTTACGGTAGGACTGGGAGTGATGAAGGGATTGAGTGACCTGAGTAAGTTGAGTAGGCTTTGGGGATTGGGTGGGCTGAGAGGTTTTGAGGGTATCAGCATATCGGCGTGTAGGTGAGGGAACAATCTTGCTGGCATCCAAATATGAGACATTTCTTTCTGCCATCGTAGTCTTAATGGCCCTCTGTCTGACATACTCTGGGCAAGCTTTGTTATTAGCAAATACCCGGATACATACCGGAGCACTGGACACAAAAGGCTTCACTCTCTATAACGACACAGCCGTTACCGGGATGGCCAAGACCGCACTTACTGCATCTTGGCTTAGACCTGCATATGGATTCCACTAGTCCAAACTTACAGCATTTCCTACATTGGACGATGGGGTGTATGCATCAGAAGCGAGTTATAGCAACAGAAAACTCTTTTAGGCAGATCCTGGCCATCAAAAGTGAGGACATAGGTTTCTGTGGGCTTTCATTCCAATTGACTTTCCGTAAATGTTTTTCTGTCAAGGCGCCTAACTTTTAATGTCACCCTGCGGCACAGTTACAAATTTAAAAACATCCTCATCAACCATGTCGATGGGTACGCCAGAGACTACTAGAAATGTTCTCTATATACTTATGGGTACTTAGTAAAGGGTGGATTAAAAAAGAATTTGCATCCTGAGGGGATGCAAAATGAACAGAAACTCGGTTACTGACTACTTTTTTTACACCATCTCTGACGATTTTTTGTATGTTATTTTTGAATAGAAAAAGACGAGAAGTGAAGAGTGGTGCTAGAGCCTATTTGGCTCTCGGCGCGGGAATATTTATCTCACCCGATCTGACTTTTCATCTGCTTAAAAGGGTGAGTACCACTCACCTCATCGTCCACAGGTCGCTTGCGCTAGCTTGAAGTATGTGGAATATTCCCATTTTTCTCCGTTGCATTATATTTTATTATAACGTTAGCAAATTGCTACAGGGGGTTAGAAGAAGTTGAGGGGTCTTTAGGAAAGAATGAAGAAGGGATGATAGGGGGAGTCACAGAAGTTGGTTTGTCTGGCGGATCAGGAGGTTCATTTCGCGTGATGACGAAACTATTTTGAGTTAAAAATGCCCAAACAACACACTTTCACCAAAAAACAGCACAGAATAAAAGGAAATAAGCTACAAAGTCACAAAACCACTCAAGATTTCAAGAAATTCTAGACACACGTGCTAACAACCCGAAGACGTGGCAAGAATCCATGTATTAATGTTATTTAAGTCAAAACTTCGCCATTGAAATGTCAATGTTGTTGAAGTAGATCATTCTGCTAAAAATTTATGATTATCAACATCGATGAATATCGAACATCCCTAAATGTTATTCCTCTTGACAGTTTCCTGAGTTTTTAACTTTACTTATTTGAAGTGGAAAATGTAAAAGTTAGTACGTTCTAGTTAGGACTGCACGTATTAGTACAGATGGTACGTGCTTGGTGCTTTTCATGTTGGGGATACTCCGAGCCGTTGGAGGGTATTGGAAATAAAATTAGAATTAAGTAAAGGTAAGCTGCACATTTGTTCGTATATCTTAATTTTTTTAAAGTTACTGTACCAGATTTTGCTAGTCATTTCTTAAATTTGTTATCGTTTTGCGTTTAAATAAATCGCATTTTCTTGTATTACTTGATTCTTGATGAAATAATTTGTCATTCAGTAGACGATATATATTACGACTCAAGTCATAATTTGTCAAATTCTTTACATATTTGAAATAGTAACTGTAGTAAGTTTTCAATACATATTTTTATTTATTTCATTCGGGGAGCTACAGGTAAGTTTACATAATACATTTAATATTGGTTCTCTGTATGTCAATTAAAAGCTTCTGCATGTTGAACGAACACAGTGCTGTAAAATATAGTCAGACTGTAATCAACTATAAAATATGACAGATTATTGATTACTAAAACAATATGTCTAGTTCATGAGACAAAAAGTTTAGATATTTTTTTTGCTGTTGTAGAATAAAAGAATGTTTTCAAAATGGTTTAGCCAACTAAACAACTTTGAAAGTCATGGTATAGATGCCAATACTGATAATTACTGTGGTAAATTTATAGTGGGCCCATTTAATTTAAGTTTACAAATTAAATCAGGACAATATAAGTTGCTCTACCCTATGTTTAAAAGAAGGCAGATATCAGATCCTTTTCTAAGGCAGAAAAGAGGTAGAAGATGAAGTTGAATGCATTGTTTTTCGTAATAAATATGAGGTAATTTAAATTTAAAGCCTAATTGCTGAATTAACTGTTTCTGAGTTCTTTCTATGGTATTAGTAGACTGTACTATAGACACTAAAACAAGACTACTACTTGAACTACAAAATTCAAGATGGCTGCAAAAATAGGCACAGTAATGTATTTTCATAGTTTTCATATGCTTATGACAGACACGAATTATGCAACCAAATGCTTTGTACCCTTTGTCAGTAACATTTTTTATGTGCTTATCAAACAGTGATTTACCATCATGCAAAACGCCCAGGTCTCTGATTACTCCAGTAGACTGAAGCACACAATTGCTCATCTTGTAAGCAAATGTGAAAATTTTATGTTTCTAAATAATGGTAAAAGTAAAGATATAATAGAACTAGAATCTCAAAAAAGCTCTGAAGTCATTTACTAGAAACAAATCAAAACTCACTTTCAATAATATAAATTAAAATGAAATGGAGTGAAATTGGAGAGATGCATACTCTACCACTGCGCCACCGAGGCAATTAATAATGTATAGCAATATATGTATAAATGTAAAATGTCATGCTTTACCTTTGTATAATGACGCAGCAGTCTGGGCCTCAGTGTTACATTGCCATGATGATTGCCAATGTATGTATAAATGTTACAAAATGTTTTTTTATGGAATTACCACCATATTTTTTTGATAATTTTTTTTCGATATTTTAAACTAAGGCACAATACCACAAACAATTTGAATTATTTATACTATGAAATAGCCCAGTTGCTCGGTGATTAAAAACTATCACGGAGGAAAAGCAACGACGGCGCGGTCTGTACATGGACGGGTGACCGCTGGTGGCATGTTATTCTGAGCGTCTTCGTGATTCACGGAAGTTATGTTAAGAAGTCGGTCCCGGTTGTTATCATAGAATTACAGTCGCAAAGCTTAGTTCGAGGCCCTTGGGCGGCTTGAGTACATCTAATGGCAAGATTACATAACCACAACATTGTCTTGCCAGTGCCCAACCCGCACTCGGCCAGCGTGGGGACAGCCACAACGTTGTCTTGCCAGTCCCCAACCCGCACTCGGCCAGCGTGGGGACGTACGGCCTTAACCCTCTCCTGAGATGAGACCCGAGCACAGCAGTTTTACATTATGGGTTGTTAATGATTGATGAAACTACGAAAGAATTAACTTTACTGGCATAAGGTGTATAGATATGTAAAATTCTTTGTTTGAACGTTCGCCTCTCTCCAAGCCTCCTGAACAATTCCTGAGGAATAAGACGGGCGGTACAAGCGCGTAAGTACGGGAGACAACTCTGGTGCGAAGTTCTTAAGAACCACCGCTGGGATACCGTCGGGTCCACTCACTGGCTTTCCGGTCGTCAAGTGGCCTAAGTCCAGCTAGGACATCACTCTGACGGATCCCGCATCATGGAGTCACAGGTCTGAATGGTGGGCGGGTGCACGCCACGATCGTCAATTAAAGAGTTAGCCGCGAAGAGGTCAACAAGCAGTTTCTCTTTCTCTTGCGGCTGATGGGCCAGTGATCTGTCGGAGTATTTCAGCGGGGGTTGTGAGGGTTGGCAATGGTTGGACTACAAGGCTTTTGCCTATCGCTAGAACTTTCAGCTAGCCGTAGGGTCTGAGACGAGTTCATGGCCGAGCCGCGCAATGCGCTGGCCATCCTCTCTAATGTAAGCCCTCTTGCATTCCTTAGAGGCTTTGTTAAAAGCTGCTTTTAAGCAATCAAGAGCAGGGTCGTTACAGGCGCGTGACCTAGTTCATGCTCGGTAGGCAGCTTGTTTTTGAGCGACAGTATGGATGCACTCACAATTGTACCACAGACGGGTCTAAGAACCCACGATCTCGCTCTGGGGAATGGTGAGATCGTCGGCGTCGTTGGTGAAGTCTATGCCGACATTGATCTCGTTCGCCACCGGGAATCAATCTGCGACAGATCCCTGTTCCCAAAGTAGCGTTAAGCCCACGGAATGGACGCAACGTATACCCAGTCTGCTGACGAGTAGTGCCATAATCGCCTTTTTGTTGCGATGGATCGTGGTGGAGCATCAAGAGGCATCGTGGTGGATACTAGGCAGTGGTCGGAGGATCCCGGAGGGATGTGGAACGACACATTTTTTTTTATTTTATATATTTAAGCTGCCAAAATGACTCTGCCCTACCTGATGGAAAGCATGAGCAGAATCCAAGAGTGGTGGTCACCATCCTCAATGCGAAAAAGAACAATGCAGCATGGTGACCCACACTATGGCGGCCTGGTGAGATGCTTTTTCACGCCCCGCTTAAAGGACCCGGGATCATAGTGGGAAGGAAACACGTGCGCTGGTAGTGAGTCCCAGGTTTTGACCGCTCGGCACAGGAAGGAATTACCAAAGCGATGAGTACGAGAATGTATGTCTTCCACTTTAAAGCGGTGACTTCTAAGGCCGGCACGTTTTGTACTATAGAGGAAGGGAGAGGGGGGATCAATTGGAAGAGCTCTTCAGAACACTCACCATGGTAAAGGCGATAGAGGACTGTCAAGGAGGCGATATCTCTACCCAAATGTAGAGGTTCAAGGGTCTCGGTGGCTTCGGGACTATCGATAATACGGATTGCTCGCCGCTGCAACCGGTCAAGAGCGTCAAACAGGTACTGTGCGGCACCATCGCAAAGGCGAGAACAGTACTCCACCCACGAGCGAACCTGGGTCTTGTAAAGAAGACACAGATGCCCGGGCGAGAAGAACCGTCTCACCCTGTTTAACACACCTAGCTTCCGTGAGGCCGCTTTAGTGATACTCTCAACGTATTCGTATACGTACGCTAAAAGATCACCCGTGGACGGTTCGGTCTGAAACCATATTGACGATCATTTAATAGGGAGTGATCTTCCAGGTAATGGACCAGTTGTTTGTTAATTATCCTTTCAAATACCTTACAGATGACAGAGGTGACGGCTATCGGACGGTAGTTGGCAGGTTCGGAGCGATCGCCTTTTTTAGGGATGTGTTGAATATTCGCCTCTCTCCAAGCCTCCGGAACAGCTCCCGAGGAATACGACTGGCGATACAGGCGCGTCAATACCGCGGACAATTTTTTGCTGTGTCTAGAATTGAGGTTAACTCTTGCTGCGAATTCTTCTTTATGTCTTTTACCGATTAAAAACGGGTGCCACGATGTGGTTATTAGAGTTTAAGAAATAGGTGGTGAATATGGTGGTTGCTCGATGGTATTTGATCAAAAATTCGCTCACAAGAATGGCCTTACAGACAGGTACATATCATGGTGCAAAATCCAAGAATTTTTTTTGCACCATCTGGCCTTTTTCGTCGAATTTGCTCTCTTAAACGCCGTACAACGCTTAAATAATATTTTTTATTTACCGTTTAACCGAAAAAGAAGTATTCCCAGAGCACAACACAGCCAGACTCATAGAAAACAGTCAACATGACTTTGACTTGATCGACTTAGGCGTGTTTTTTTTTTGTAACTTGGGGCAAACGAGCAGACGTATCGCCTGATGGTAAACGATTACCGCCGCCCATAGGATAGGGAGGGAAAGGAGGGGAAGGGTTGGATTATCGATTATTGACGATGCAAAATTTAAGAAAAGCTCTTTGTTTGATGTTTTTGTCCATTACGAAATTCGCAATACACGCTAGATATGATTTAACTAAAAACAATGCATCTCAAAATCCGCTCCAAAATGGAAAATAATTGTGCTAATCTAAAAATGTGTGTAAGAACAAAAAAAAACAAAAATTTAATTTGTAACCATGAACTAATCATCCATTCCCGATACTTTTTTGACTGAATGTATACACTTTATAGAATTAAAACAAAAGAAACGTGTGAAAAAACGTTACAACAAACGTCGTCGTTTTCCGTTCATTTTGTAATGTGCCGCCGCCTAGCGGCAACTGTGGGTGGTAGAGGCAAGGGAGCGGGAGGGAAATCTGCGTAGGTACTACGATGAGTTGATGACGAAATAGCACGTGCAGTGTACACGCGACTCGTGTGAGCGTGACCTACTATTGGTGCTTCGGATATCGTTGTTTACGCTCACGTGGGGTAGTTAAGATACTTTTCTAACTCCTGTGCGTCAGTAATATCAGTTCAGTGAATGTTTAATGAACATTTTAAGCTAAAATATTACAATAAGTGTTTTCTTAATAACTTCTAGTCTAACTGTGAACGAATTGTAAAGATAATTTTTGTTAAACTGCATTGTAGTATTGTGATGGTGATAAAGCTTTCT
Source organism: Hyphantria cunea (assembly GCA_003709505.1). Lineage (NCBI taxonomy): Eukaryota > Metazoa > Arthropoda > Insecta > Lepidoptera > Erebidae > Hyphantria > Hyphantria cunea. Next base: position 393,896 of record PKRV01000478.1, read on the forward strand.
CAGACTTAATCTTAATCGTTTGTTGGTTGACCGATAGTCTAGATCTTTAGTACATCCATGTGTAGTAAGTATTAGATATTACGTTTTAAAAACTAAGTAATATACTTTTCTGGAATATTTCCAATAGCTTAATATACATTTATTACAGCATTCGGAGTTTATCGATCGTGATTTTTATTTTAATTAGGGTGATCGTTTACTAGTCGCAACGGTTTAATGGTACACCATATATACATATTCAATAAAAAATATACATAAATTTATTAGTTATTAATTATTACTTTAAAAATAACAGTAGTTATTAATAATATTTTCTTCCACGCCCCCGATTATAAAATTTAAATAGATAAATAGGTACCTTACTTATTAATGATGCAGAAGATAAATAGGAGAAAGAAGATATTTCCATAAAATAAACAATAAATTTGTGTAACTATTTATTATATGAGAAAATACAATTCTCCTTTATTTTTATTTATCTTGAAGTTAGTACCTATTTCGATACATTTGTATTCTTGCGAAAAAATATTTTTTAATTTATTTCTGTGTTTATTTATAATTATTATTATTTTATATCAACAATTGATTGTTTATGTTAGACTCATTTATACCAAATCTGCGCCCCGTGAAATAATTACTGCGTAGTGTTAATACGGATTAAAAATATAAGTGCAAAGAACCTGTTCACTTTTAAACACATGTATGGGCATATCGGCTATATTGAAGGTAAGCTTGCATTTAGCAGAGACGTAAAAAAATATTTTGTATTCAGTTTTTGCTGCTTTGGTTTCAATGTTATAATGAAATTGGTTTAATTCCTGAAGAAGGTACATGTTTCTGTCGTGTTTCGTTGGTGAGTGAGAAACCGGAGGCCGTCATAATGTAGGTCAGCATGCTACATTGTCTGTCCACCAGCCTTGGATTTTGCTCATGGTTTCTATCAGGCGGAGTAGACACTTTGGCAGAACCACATGTATCAAAAACTTATTAGTCCATATTGTCTAACAAAGAGTTTAAATTTTTGTGCTAACAGAATTTTCCACAGCTAAAATACGCTTCAAGTTGTGTTAAATTGGTCAACGATCTTGCCACCTATATCATTTGAAAAGTAACTATAGGTAATAAATTATATTTTTTCGTAAACAATACACATTCTTTCGTCTAGCAAGTATTTAACAGATAATATCATAATCCTTTCACGGTAGATTTACATCCTAAATTCAAAGACATTGAATGAAGAGTTAACAAGAAGAATTCTAGGAACCTACTTGGTTCTTAAAATAAATGAAAATTAATTAGAGATCGATATTCTCTGTTACAGTTGGAGTAGAGTATTGAAAATGTACATATAATTAATAAATAAACTAAGGGTAATTGAAAGAGTGCTCTATTAAAGAATCATGAACTTTAATATCCGGGTTTTATGTATAACTTTACGAAACTTAAAATTAAATGTGATTATTGAGAAGTAGGTCAAATTTCCATTTTTGTATACAAAATATCGCCAAAATCGGTAGGTAATTTGGAAAGTTAAGGGCTTTGAAAAGCAATATATTGATGCTACATGGTTGGTATACTTTTTAAATGAGCGATTAATGTCTCTACCACATTTGTAAACTAAACAAACTTTTCTTTTGATATGAATTCTATAAACCATGTATAAATAAATACGCAGCAACCCAAACAAGCCCTATTTTTGTTAGTCATTGGCTAGGTTAAAAGTAGATAAGCCTTCCTTTTAAACATCTCACTTATGTTTCACTTAAAACTGGCTGACATTGACTTTTAATTTATTCTCATGATAACAATATGTAGATAGCAAGTAATCCAATAAGTTCTTTCAACCAATGAGTAGCTACTAATCCTTTACAGAAATTGTTATGAATAATCAAAGATTAGAGAAAAAACTTAGTTAATGTGCAATTACAAAATGTTTGTGAAGCAGTGAGTTAATTTCTTATTTTTTTTTTTTTTTTTTTATATTTATGCTGCCAAAATGACTCTGCCCTGCCTGATGGAAAGCATGAGCAGAATCCAAGAGTGGTGGTCACCATCCTCAATGCGAAAAAGAACAATGCAGCATGGTGACCCACACTATAGCGGCCTGGGGGGAAGGGGGATGGTGAGGGAGATAGGGAGCGTTGAATCGGGGTATGGGCCTCCGGTATCCTCACTCACTCGATGAAACACAGCGTAAGCGCTGTTTCACACCGGTTTTCTGTGAGGCCGTTGTATCACTCCGGTCGAGCCGGCACATTCATGCCGAAGCGTGGCTCTCCCACGGTAATGCGTGAATGCGCCTAGGTTGGCAGTGTCTCAATATCAGTGACGGTGATCTGCCCTGCTTATTCATTACCTCTAGCGGATAGAGGAAATAGTGTTTACTAAATTACTATACTACCTAATGCCAGCTTGATAATTACAAAATATTATTAAAACCTATCAAAACTTCCCAACTTTACCTCTGTATCCAAATTTACAACTCCTCTTTTGGTGACCTTGTTGAACCACAATTATTTAGTTAATTGAGATATACGTCTTCGAAAAGAATTAACGACAAAGATAGTCATTAATAATATGCAGTTAAAGTAAACTATGAAATCTAGAATTTCAGCAAAACAAAAAAAATGTGTTGTTAATAATATTTCTCAAAAGGGATTACTTTAATAAAGGTACTTTAATTGATATTTATTTTTATTCAGAGCAAAGATGGAATGGGTTCTTCGAAGTCCACAGATACACAATACATTCAGTAACCTTGGCTTTGTACATGCAGATGGATATCACGTAAATGAAAATTGCAATGGTAATTATTTCTTAATTTGATTAAAATCCACTTATATTTCTTTATATTTTGTTATAAAATGTTATGTCATTTCCAGCGGCCTTGGAGTCAATTCTTCACAACATATTGACAGAAGACAAGTATTTGCGCACTTTTCGTAGAAGTATTAGTTTTGGACAAAATATAAACAAAGACTTAATACCTCTACTACTACACGCAAAGGAAGATGTAACAATAGAGCTTTTGATTAGAATATTAGTCAACTTGACAATACCTATAGAGTGCTTACTATCAGTTGATGTTATTTCCAAAAATGACTTTGGGAGGCATACAATATTTGAAATAAACAATTTACTCGCATCCACCAAAGCGGCTTTCACGGATCATCGAGCTACTAAAGTGATTATTGAGTTTTTGAAAAAAAACTTGGCTTTTGAACAAAAGGCAAATTTGTCATCTGAACAATGCACAAACATTAGTAACAGCCTTCTGTTGCTCAGAAACATTTTGCACATACCTGAGGAGCCGAGTAGCCAAAGCCCTAGCTTCAATGGCCCCACACACGCCGTACAGAATCAAATACTGTGGAATATTTTTAGCCAAAGTATTGACAAAGTTCTCATTAAATTAATGATAATGCCAGATGCGGTAAGTGATGAAAAAATATTAATAATGCGAGACATATGACCTTCGGAATTTATTGATAACGCCATTCTGACGTTTATATTCCTCTGTTTTAGTGTACATATGTATTGCAATGGTACTGTACAAACCCTGTGATACATAACATGTGGACAAGTGGTATGTGCCTTAGTTTTAAGATCCGAGATGTGTGTTTTGTATTTTTTTTACCTTGCAGAATAAATGGGCAGTAACTTTGGCTCAACTTATAGCCCTGCTATATAAAGATCAACATGTGGTAACTTTACAGAAGTTGCTTAATTTATGGCTTGAAGCTTCTTTATCTGACAGTTCCGAAGACGATGAAAGTAATACATCCTCATCTAACAGAGGTATTTATACACAACTTGTTCGCCTGTTTGTTTCTTTGTTGCGCCTAGAAATATTTAAATTATTTAAAAAGGAAATGCAATTCATAAAATCATCACAGGTAGCGATGACTTTTCACCAACTGTCATTTCGTCGGATTCTTTGGACACGGGTGCCAGTGGCAAGAGTAACGATGAACCTAATTCAGTAAAGAAAGCGTGGGATGCATCGTCTCAAATGAACATTACCATTGAAAAAAGCAATCAAATATTTCAATATCCGAACGAAAAAGAGTCGAATTCAAGAAGAAAAAATATTTGCATCGAAAATGCTAATGAGGGTATCATGAAACCTGATTACGTATGTATCATTACTGATATTTTGATATAGGTAAATGAATAAAATGTTTTGATGCCTATTTTTATTTTATTTCTTTTATTGTAGGAAAAGGACACAGCTTCCAGCAGTGGTGTGCAGTCTGATGCTAGAAGTGATGAGGCGTTATCGTCAGAAAATAATGACAAAAAAAATGTTATTTCTGAAAATTCAGATTTCGGATACGGAACACAAATAGAAAAGCAAGAGTCTATATCAACGTCTAGCAACGAGGATGAATTACCAACAAAGAAACCAGTACACAAAAAACCTTACAATCCGAAACAGAGAATTAACAACAAGGTGCGCCCCTGCGTAACTATGCAGGATCGGAAGCGAAAAAAAATTGTGACGAGAAGAAAAGCTAACATGTATACAAAAAATATTATCTAGTAATTTTAATTATTCTCATCTCTTGAATAAAAATATTAATAATATGTTAACGTTGTTTTCAGCATCAACGTACGAGGCCTGTCATATAAAACTCCTACAGATGAAGACATATCTAATGTTCTCAAAGAATTTACTCTTGATTTTCTCTTAAAAGGATACAATTCATTAGTGCAGACCCTTCACAATCAAATTCTCACTAACTTGCAATTGGAAATTGACACGTCGCATTTTTTTTGGCTGATTACCTATTTTTTAAAGTTCGCTACGCAAATTGAATTAGATATAGAGCACGTAGTCTCCGTACTTTCATTCGATGTAATATCGTATTTGACGACCGAAGGTGTAAACTTGTGTGAGCAGTTTGAGCTTGCTATTAAACTGGGTGGCAATGATTTGAAACCGAACATAAGAAGACTTCATTTGGTAAGTCATTTCGAACTAAAAGAGATGCAATATTTGTATTAAACTATGAAAATATTGCATTTCACATGCTAACCAATTTGTTATTAATAATTACCATTACTAATTACTCTAAAATATAGTTCGCAAATTAATATAATAGTGAAAAAAAAATCCTCTCAAAAACACCAAGTGCCTGGATATTTTCCATAATAATCTTGTTTCATATTTATAGTCCATACTTTGTATTATTTCGTATTTAAATACCCTTTTTTGTAAAATTTCATTTAATTGGGATACATAGTTTACCTACCGATTTTCCTCAAACATTGTGTTACAGAAATACCTACGTTATGTGTATACATGTTGTATCTATGTATGTGCATTATGAATTAATCATCATCGACAACATCCTTCAACAGTCCACCTGTGTACATACATACCGGGCTGAGTTGCCATCTAATAAGAAGAAATTATTATTATTACAGATCTCTCCTTAAAATGCCTCGTTTGTCTAGATGGTTAGCGTAAGCGACTGCAGATCAAGAGGTCTCGGGTTCGATTCCCGGGTCGGACTGATGTTGGATTTTTCTTGCAAGAAATTTTTAATAGCAGCCCGGAGTATGGAGTATGGCGGTGTTTCCCGCCCGTGCCTCGGAGAGGGCCTTAAACCGTCGGTACCGGTTGTCATTGTCATTATTGGGAAGTTAGTGCCCTCAAATATACTGACAACTAGTTCAACCTTCGAATTCAGTTCACCCTCAGGGTCGCGGAGGTCCGATGCCAGTCAATTTATGTAAAAACTGACATTCAGTTAAAACCGGTTGAACTAGTAGGCGACCCCAAATCTTGGGAATAATAAAGGCTAGGAAGATGAGAAGATTAGAAAGAAAGAAGTCTCTCCTTAAAAAGGAGATTATTATGGTTGTCTGGAAGAAATCGCCGAGAGCGATAAGACCGCCAATTGTTATACATATTGTATGATTGTTCCTGTTGTACCATTTCGTACTATGTATATACAATAAAGATAAATAAATAAAAAATAAATAAAAAAAATTTTGACCGACTGACCCACGCCGGCCAGACGGGCTGGATTCTAGTTTTCTTTCTGAAAAATTGTATTAATTAAAACTCTTTTTCACTATAGGTGGTAACAGCTTTAAGGGAAATAATTCAGGCCATAGAACTGTACAAAAAGTTCTCACACATTAGCAAAGATGATCAAGAAGCACTTGTCAATTTACAAATAAAGATGTGTGAGACCGAGGAATTGCGGTTACTTTTTATATTGTTGCTCCGTTATTATAATCCAAAATATAATACGAAACAATACTTGCAGGTAATTTACTAGAAGTGCGCAATGTAATTCTACTTGATGATAGGATTTATTTCAAGAATATAATATATGTAGGTACGTCACAATCTCCAGCCCCTGAGTTTGAAACAAACTATTTGATGACACTAGAAACAGGAAAATTTTGCTAAACAAATCAGCATTTATTGAACAATATTAATTGTAAATAAGGAACCTCGAAAAAAACATCGAAAACTGTTTTTTTTATATAAATTTGCGAAAGTATAATTTATTTCATGAGTAAAATATTGTCTATATTTCAGGATCTAGTGGTTACCAACCATATACTACTAATGTTCTTAGATAATGCTACAAGGTTACCAGAATACACAGGAACAACTAATATACTTGAGCATATTGAACAGTGAGTATTCCACTATTATTTTATTTTAAATCAGGTAATGCCCCGGCGAAGTTACCTAGATATTCTACAAGAACACTATATATATATATATATATATATATATATATATATATAATACTCGCATATAAAGCTGAAGAGTTTATTTGTTTGCTTGAACGCTTAAAAATTCTTTCAGTGTTAGATAACCCAGGATTATCAAGGAAGGCGGCAATAGTAGTTGTAAACGAGATTGCGTGATTCAGCTAATAATTAATATATGTCAGGCCATATTCCGAATTAACTTAATGCTAATTATAAGTGACCACTTATCTCAAAAACAAGATTATAATAAATTGTATAATATTTGATAGTGCAGTGGTTAGTTAGTGACCTTGACTGCTGAACGGTCTTGAGTTTCATTCAAGTATATGAACTCGATCTTAGGTTCTGTTTGCTTGCAATTAATCTTTAATGTCACACAAACGGCTTCTGTTACAACTGTTAAATATTTAAGTACTCAATAGGATGTGAAGAAATATCGAATTTATGTGTAATTAAGGTAATAAGAAGATACGAAAACTAGTATTCGTCGACATGAAAAGATAATATAATTGGATGATGAATATAATAACATTCGCTATTTGGTTAAAACAGGTTTGCTACATGTGAAATAATGTGTCAGTACGGTTTGTTGCTGGAAGATTATGCGGATAATGGTGAATTTGTAAACGATTGCATTTTTACACTAATGCACCACGTCGGGGGTGAACTGGGAAGCTTGATCACATTGTTCCAGCCGAAGATTTTAAAAACGTTTACCTCCATATGGAAATCTGAGTTTGAAATTTGTGATGTAAGTGTTCTTTATAGACTCACAATAAAAAGCATCAAATTATTGTCAGTGTACTATCTTTACATTTGTTCTATTTGTTAGGATTGGTCTGATCTCGTAGAGTACGTAATAAATACTTTTATCAAGAAACCTCATTCTCTGCAAAGTACTGCTAATTTCCGGCTCGAAACTGAGAGCTTCGATGATGACGAGGTTGTGACGAAACCGAGCACAACTCCAAAGTCACAAAAGAAGTTTGACGTCACCACTGACGTGGTTATCAATCAAAAGTCGGCTCCCAGTAACTTAAGCAACACTTCTAAGGAAAAGTACGTTTCATTTAATATATTTCGTTACCGTTTTTGGAAACATAAGTATTATATTATTACCAGAGGTGGCATATTTAAACAATTTGCTTTTTAGGTGGACAGAAGATGAGCTATCTTCATTAAGTTGGAATTACATGCAGTGCGGTTCGCATACTGACGTTGTGAGTGAAATCATCAAGTTGCTTAAAGAAGATGGTATCATTAAGTCCAGAGACTCTGTTATTCAAGAACTTTTCAAACAAAATGCGATAAACAAAGATGAATATGAGAAACTCGTAAAAGGAGAAACTGATCGAAACTCAAAAATCGTACAGGTCAATAAAAAGATGAGAGACGACGAAATTGGCAAACTCTGTGAACAATTAACTCAAGATGGCAAGTTAAAGTTTTTGGAATGGGTTCAAAAAGTATTACTCGACACGTGCTTTGCAAAGATATGTTTAGAGAAAAAATCTAGGGAGAGTGAAGATGAGCAGATTTTATACAAAACTACATCGATAAAACCAAATACGTTAGAAGATATAAATGGTCTTTCACCGGTGTCCTATCATTCGCTTAGTAAGTGTATTACTAACACATAGATTTATTCATTTATGCAGTGTACAAGGTTTAGTTCATTTTAGAACTAGAAAAATTGTGTAACTAAGTTAGCAATGTCAAGATATTATAGTAATTAACAAATATTTAAGACATCTGACACACCACGCCATCTTGTTTTAAACCAAGCAGAGCTTGTACCGTGGTTACTAGACAACTGATATAAAGACCTATATACTTTTCTTTTGTAAATACTTACATATTATACAAAGAAAACATCCAAATTCAGTATGGGGAAGCGACTGACTCTATCTGATTTCTTTTCGTAACTCTATCCAGTAATATAAAGAAATTAATGAATATTTTTATTTACTGACAAAAAAAACATTTTATCCTAATCACTCTTTTTTAATTCATGGACAATAGTGATGTATAGTTAGTACATAGTCCGCCAGTAATAGTCACTACGAAACGAGGTGACTATTACTGGCGGACTACGACTTAACCTTTGCGTTGGGAAGTTGTTTTTTTATTTGCCAAAATGACTGCCCTGCCTAGTGAGATGCTATTTCACGCCCAGCTTGAAGTTGTTCATACACATATGCGCGCGAGATTTTCATTGCGCGATCATTATTTAATATTCAAAAAATATAATAACTAACAAATGGAATGTAAAATATAAGTTATCAGCATTTATTAGGACACTAGATAGGTATTTTTTGGTATGGTTGTAAACATCAAATTATAAGCCTATATGACTTAATAACTTACTTACTTATACCGTTTTTTAATTTTTTCATGTCTCCATTACAAATTTTAATGTTCTTTTAGTTTTCAACCAGTCCATACCGCTAGTACCGTGGAACTGCAAGCAAGCTTCTATTTGTAAGAACTTGAAGTTCCTCCAGCTGTTACACAAGCTCGGATTCCACATGCCCACCAGCTCGGGCAAAATATTTATTCGAATACCTAATTTCTGGACTGCGGATTCTTTGTACGATGTGGCTGGTAAAATATTGCCGATAGACAAAGGTAAGCGTCCACAATACGTGAGCTTTATGCTATATAAGCTAAAGTTATAAAACCCCTACACAAGCACTTAATCATAAGCCAAAATACCTTAAATTTTACCGTGGGAGAACCACGCTTCGGCACAAATTTCCTGGCTCGATCGGAATGATACCACGGCCTCACATAAAACCATTGTAAAACAGCGCTTGCGCTGTGTTTCTCTGAGTGAGTGAGGATACCAGAGGCACATACCCAACCCATCCCCATCTCCATCCCCTAAAGGCCGGCAACGCACTTGTGACGCCTCTGGTGTTGCAGGTGTTCATGGTCGGCGTTAATCGCTTATTATCAGACGTAACATCTGCTGCTGGGCCAATATTTACTGAACATAGCTAAGAACCACCGCAAGTACACTGGCTTTCAAATGAAAAACCTCATCTAAATCGTTTCGTCCGTTTGAGAGCTACAGACTCACATAAACACGCAGAGAGACATCGATATCAAATTTATAACACCCCTCTTTTTGCGTAGGGGGTTAAAATCGATTGGATATCAACATTTGTATTATAAAACGTATAGTTTGTAGTGTTATATTAGACTGCACTGAATTGTTACTATCATGTGTAAAATATACGGGTATACCTACTATAAGCTTATATTTACATATTTTTAATTTCAATGAAAAAATGAAATAATTAAGAATTACATTGATAGTATTCACTTTCTTAAATATTGCAGCTAATTTAAAGTTCTCCATAAACGATATATCGGATAACAGCATTACGAACTCGATTCAACGAGACAGTCTGATACTGTCAGCTCATATCACAAAAGATATCACCATGGCAGAAGTTTCACACAATTTCTTTCAAGTCCACAAGCAGAAAAATCTTGCTACTATGGTTAATTTCACCCCCATGTAAGTATTAAACAAGTTAATTAATTTTTAAAAAATACTATTTAAAATGAACCATGTTTCGGTTCCAATTGACTTGACAAAATATTTTGCACACAATATACTCGTATGTTCCTTAAAGATGTTAACAAAATAGTTATTTAAATATTTTAGGCCTGGATCTTCATTCAACTCAGAAACTGGCAATGTTGACAAACACAACTGGTTGGAGATCGTACAAAAATCACAGGAGTACAAAATCGCCCTTAATATAGAAAGGTAACATACTTAATATTTTAGAAAGATTGTAATTTTGAAAGGTTGTTTATTGGAATTCAAATAAGAAGTAGAAGAGTTCTGGCACATGGATTGAAATAGAGATAGTAGTGTTCTATTAGTAAAGAAAAAAGCTTCTATTTACAATAATACGGCGATTAGCAATGAATACTTTATAGTAAATTTATTTACCTACTCGATATTAAATTTAGCAGTAGCTGAATATATGTAGCGTTAAAATTTGAAACATTTTATAACAAATCTGACGGAACTTCATCTACTTTCAATATTGTTACATTTTTGTTACTAAAATAATAACAAATTTTACAAGAAATTAGTTACGCACTACAAAACCAAAATAGTTTTATGTTAAATTTTTATTTATACCAAATTAACTTGACTTCTTGAATGTTATAAATAGTAATATCATAGAAAATGATGACGATGCTCACTCGGATGTCATAATGCAACCACCCCTGATAGACAAAAAGGTGTCGGTTCCTCCATTGATGCTGGCTAACATTCCATCGGCTCCTAGTTCATCGATAGAAGATAATTGTCCTCCATTCCCCGGCTCTTTCCTCATGATGCCCACAATAATTAGTGTTAAACAAGAAACATCGCATTTCAATGTTCAAGTTGCTGAGTCGGAGTCCTACAACAACAGGTAGCTGCATTTTTACTACTTACTACCCCTACTTGTTACTGCTTAGTCTTGCCATATATATTGTTACGATTTTTTTTTGTACGTAACATTTATTTATATTTATTTAAGAGGCGCTCATAGCCCAGTTGCACTTGGTGATTAGCAACAATCATCGAGGGTAAGCAACGATGGCGCGGTCAGTACCTGGATGGGTGACCGCGGGTGGCATGTTACCATGAGCGTCTCCGTGATTCGGAGGTCACGTTAAGCAGTCGGTCCCGGTTGTTATCATACGATAACAGTCGTGAAGCTTAGTTGGAGGCCTTCGGGCGGCTTAAAAACATCCAACGGCAAGATTTACGTAGCCACAACGTATTCTTGCCAGTCCCCAACCCGCACTTGGCCAGCGTGGGGACGTATGGCCTTAACCCTCTCCTGAGAGGAGACCCGAGCCCAGCAGTGGGACATTATGGGTTGTTGTTTGTTTGTTTGTTTGTAACATTTAAACGTTGCGGCCAATTATCAATAGCAGCACGCACTCTTTCTATGGCTAAATCCTTCACTGCCAAAACGAATTTTTTCTGTGACCCATTTTTCCACCCTATTCTTTTTTAAATTATCAGTCAAGAAACATCTAATAGGTAATAATCATTTTAATATCACAAATTAGTGTACAATATGTTGGCGCGAAAATAATAAAACACAAGGAACAATCGTATAGAAATGACTAATTCTAAATTTAAAAGATATTTCGTTTATTTAAATTGTAACAGTATTTATGACCAGACTAAGTATATCTAACCTGGGTTTAAAACTGGAGGCGAGAATGCGACTGTACAAAAATAAATCACTTTAAGATTGGCTGAGGAAATATGTATAAAAGCGTTGCATATTTGGGACGGTGAATAGTTTCATGTATCATAATGAATGTTTATAGTTTAATAATATTTGGTTTTCTCCACAGTGTATGTGAAACGGCATCAGTTGCTTCGGATTTGACGCGAATGTACGTTTCGGATGAAGACGAAAAACCACACGAAATTTTGGTGCGACCCGTTATTCAAGTAAATCCAGACGAACAAATGACGATAGATGATTCCGATAACGATAATGCCTGAAAGCGTCCTCGATTATAATATTATATCTTTCTCTTTAATAATTACAATTAATTGTAGGTATTCAGATTACAAAAAAAACTAGATCTAACGAAAGTAAATATGAATTCTAAAGCGAATGCAATCTTTAACACAATATTACGGCTTGATAAACCGCCATATTCTGTTCACGTCACTAGTGATATTTGCTTTTATGTTCAAAATGCCGTCTTGCGTCATTAAACATTGTAAGACTAGTTCCCAAAAAGAAAAAAAATGGAATGTCACACATTTGAAATCCCTGAGGTCATCTGAACCTCTGGAACTGGCAGTACCTACTCATATTACAAGATTCTACGTTAAGTCCTTTACGGTACAGGCTGTCCGATTGTGGAATGCTTTGCCGATGACTATACGGCGTGCCAAATCTTTGCCGGTATTTAAAAAAATGGTCAAAGATCATTACCTGTCATTATAGTCTGTTATGTGCCTAAACATATTTTAATATTACCAGTCATGTTGTTTATTTATTTTTATTTTATTGTTCAATAGAAATGTAAATATTTAATTTTTGTGTATGTCACTGTTTTATTTATTAGTATTAACATGTATTATGATATGTGATTTTTATCTTATCATTCACTTTATAGAATTCACTTTTAAACTTTATATTTTTTTTTCGCTTGTCGCACCTAACTGCCCATGGATTCGTATTTGTTTTTTTTTTACCTTTTTCTTTTTTCCCATTCCAAGGTTGCCTGGAAGAAATTGCTTTTTAGCGATAAGGCCGCCATTTGTACACGGTGATTCAATTGATGTATTATGTAAACTATATATTTATGTAAACTGTTATATCTGTTGTACAATAAAGTGTATTCTATTCTATTCTATCTGTTCACAGGTAACTTCATATTATTTGGTTGCTATAATTATTTATTTACCCGATATAATTATCGGGTTGTGTACTCGGGTGTCGGAACACGAAACCTCAACCGTATTTCGACTGTGATATCAATTTTTGTCTACTTTCCAAACATTAGTGAACTTCATTTCCTTATTTAGGGACTTGGTTTCAAACCTCATCTGAAAGTATTCTTTGGTGTTGGCATATTGACAGTAACCAAGAAACACTAAAATTAAGTATTTATCTGATGTAATGTGGTTCTTAGAGTATAAAAATCGAATTTATTTTCAAATTTAGAGCTAGATTAATAGTTAATTAACAAAAATAAAACTCCTTAATACAGCTATCCGCCATGTTAAGTTGAACACCAATCAGAGCGAGTTACGTCATGTATGTATAAATATCACTATGTTCGGATAAAATCGACGATCACTTTACTGTTTTTATGAGCTATAATTGACACTCGTTGACAAAAGTTGTTTGTGATGTTACATCACAGACGCGACGTCACAAACGGACGCCGTTACACCACCGACCGTTATGACGAGAATTAAAAATTTAAAAATTTAAATCGCAATTTTTCCTACTCGATCTTTTTTTTCAAATAGAAATTATAACTATTTTCGACAATAGAAGATACTTTCGAACATCATAAAACAGTTTTTAAAACTATTCATCATGCCTATTATTATAGATAAACAATTTGTGGATGATTCCACAAATAGCTGTTCTTTGTCATGATGTGTCTTATGTCGTCAACTTGTGCTTCACATCATATTTGAATGTTTGAGAATGATCCATATTACGAAACTTGATCCCCAGGTACTTACCGTATAACTGCGGAATGTTAACAAAAATATTAATGTTAAAACATCCTTTTTTCAATTTAATATTTGTAAAAAAAGTAGGGACTTTTTTACTGCTTATGGTATCATCACACGCACACAGATGTAAGTATGTGTTTCTACAATGTCTGCCGGTTGTCACGCACACTTTGTAATGATCCACGTCATGTTATTTGACAAGGACGGTCCATCCGGCTTTCTTTTGTAATCTGAATGTAGGTGTTAGTTAAGTTGCCGATAGTGTTTAACATTACATATGAGATAGGTTTGAATATGTTTAGCGCAGAATTGGGTACCTGCTGTTAAAATTTATTACGATTTCTGTACGTCTATTGCGTTGCCTAAATCTTAAGCTATATTAAGTTTATTTTTTCTTTTCACAAAATGGTTGTCGAATGTTCGACGGTGTCAAGTTATTATGATGCAACGTTCAAATTGTGTAATAGATACAATAAAGTGGTCATACCTTCGGATAATGCACTCGATACTTCACACATTCCTATCATTTAGGTGGATTTTCTTTTTACCATGTTATGATGCTTTAGCATTCAAAGTATAATGTTTATTGTAATGAACGTATATCTTTATACTGATCGTTATATTGTTTTCAAAATATTTTTAATGAATGTGACAACAGAGACACTGGGAAATAAATAGATTTTATAACACTATATAGTTTTATTAAAAACTGCACCCTACACATGTAGTAACAACAATAGATTAACAACAAAGAAATAAATCCTAAGAATAACACTACTGCTTCCATTCACTGCTCACGAAAACATTCTCTCATCATTATGGACAGAAACTATTGAAAAGTTACATAAATCCAGTCAGGTACTTAACACTTCTAAGTTACGAAGTCTAAATCTAATGATGGTTTTGGAGTCCGTGATCGGCGTTACTATAAGAGTTCACATTTTGCAAGTAGTTTTTAATAGCATCATCATAATTTTTTGAGTCCAGGGAGTCTACGTCATTGCCGCCGGAGTTTCCATAATAGTTATGTGAGTCTTCGAATGAATTACCCGGAGCTCCTTCCGAAGCGTAGTCATCACCGTAGGGCACAAACTGTTGGGATTGTCTAGAATGGCCTTCACTGTAAGAATGAACTTGAGGCTCATAAGAGTCTCCGTTCCTTGACCCGTCCTGTGAATGATGCTCCTGTACCTGATAATCGCTGGCTTGACCGTTGAATTGGTGAAGATTACTGTCTTGGCTACCGAAGGGTTCGTGGGCATTTAATGTTTTTGGTGATTCGACATGAGGAACTTTGACAATCTGCGGCACTGGTACTGGATAAGGTTTAGATATATGCACAGGATATGGCACCTTTTGGATGACTTTCACTGGATAAGGGACTGGTACCTTCACAGCTACGGTTTTGGTTATTTTAATTACTCTGACTGGTGTTTCAGGAATCTCGACGTGCTCACCCAGGTTGTGTAACTCTGTCTCATAATTTTCGATGGGTATTGTATGGCCTTCGTGTGATGCGAAACCATGGTAGGCGCAGCACAGTAGTATTATTATTTTCTGGAATAAAGTTAAAATCTTAGAGTATATTTTCTTAAGTTGTAGTCTACACGTATGTAGGTCTTGTTGTATCTTATAGCTACAAGAAATTCGCGCTTTCTACTAATGTTTCACTGTAAGCGACTGTTGAAGCATGGCTCTGCCACGCTTCGTCATGAATGGGCCGACTCGACCGGAGTGATACCAAGGCCCCACAGAAAACAGGTATGGCACAGCCCTTGCGCTATATTTCACCAAGTGAGTGAGGATACCGGAGGCCCATACCCAACCCCTCTGCCCATCCACTTCCCCATACCCCAAAGGCTGGCAACGCACTTGTGACGCCTCTGGTGTTGCGGGTGTCCATGGGCGGCGGTAATCATTTACCATCGGGCGCTACGTCTGCTCGTTTGCCCACTATTTCATAAAAAACAAGTTACATTATATACATAAAATCACGCCTGTTTCCCTAAAGGGGTAGGTAGAGGCATATTAAACGCCCACTTTTCGCCAGCGTTTTGGTCCCACGTAATAGGTGGCGAGCCTATAACCACTAATCGGGATATTTTGTTTGCAAACAGTAATAAATACAATTGGTATAATCTAGTAAAAATACAACACATTTATATTTTGATTTAGACGTATTGATGTCGGTCATAATATTTCATACCATATACGTATTCGAAATATTTATAAAAAGGATAAGTATGCATTAAAAAAAATAGGATTTATTCAATTAGAATTGGCCAGAGTGATATAAGTAGGCCAACACCTCCTTTTTGAGGAGAGGATTATGTCCAGCCGTGGACTATATGTGAATTGAATCAGAATCTATCAATAGTTAAACTTGGCTGTTCGATAAGTAACTCGTAACAATTTACAATATATTGTAATAAAATATAAACAAATTAGTACAAATATTTAGAAATAGCACTGAGGATATGAGGAGTTCGGACTGCAAGATTCACGTCGATGCGACGACCCGTCAATTATAGTCTAGCTGCTAGCTCAATTATAATAAAGTTTTTTACGACTTGATAACTACTCTACAAAAAACTCGTTGGTCATGTAGTTTAAGTTCACGTTTGTGTTTTGCATTGCGATCATTACATGACTTCGATTACCGACTAGTGTAAATTTTCATAGCACGGCAGAGGGCTTAACCGCTACTACTTAAATCAACAAATTAGCAGCAACAAGCTAAAGTTAAAAATTTAATAACCCTCTACGCAAGCACTTAATCGAGTAATCATACTTGCCTTACGTAATTTTGTAAAAGAGCTGATACTGTTACACTGCTAGACCGATATTAACCAAGCTGAGAACCGCCGTGAGGAAACTGATTTCTAAATGAAAAAAACCGTATCGAAATCGGTCCTTCCGTTTTAGAGCTACGATGCCACAGACAGACATCGACGCCGCGTCTAACTTATAATACCCCTCTTTTTGCGTCAGGAGTTAAGGCAACCAAGAAAAAAAATATTACCATCTTTAACGCATTAGTTATATATATTTATCCTTTAATTGTAATATAATGTTCATAGCATCATGTAATACAGTCCCAAAGTACATTTTAAGTCCTAACGGCACTATTACAAGAATAGGAAATGTAATGTTATGTAACGAATTGCATAAGACGGTCAATTTCCGGGGTCTGAAGAAAAAAAAGGAATCACCATTCGTAATAAAATGAAATAAGACTAGGAACTTGTTTACTAACCGGTGTATCCATTGTTGCGTTCGAGCGTAGGTACGTTCGCGGTGCAGGAAAAAAACTATCGAACGACAACTCTACCAAGTGCCTTATATATGGTACATTCTCCGAGAGACGGGCTAGACGATCGACGGTTTACTTTCTTTAGCAGTTACTTACGATCGCGACGCGCTACATTAAAGGTTTGCCATATAACAGATCAAGAGGATGCGATTTTGTAAATAATAAGTAATAGATTTTGTCATACATAAATAGGAATAATGAAACTAATATTAGAGTTAACCGATTGTAACCCATGGATTATTAGGGTTTAGTTGAGATATGTATATTAGATAGTACTGCCTCGTTCGTTAAGCGGTTAGCGTATGCGACTGCCGATCAAGAGGTGTCGAGTACGATTCCCGGGTCGGGCTAGAGTGTGGATTTATTCTGATTATAGTTTATCTTAGTAATAGCCCGCAGTTTGGAAGTTGGGGTCTTTACCCAACCCGCTGCCTAGGAGAACACGTAAAACCGTCGGTCCTGCGCATGATCTCCAATCATGTCGTGTTGTAAGAGTGAGGGAACAGAGAGTGCATCCATCTTTACGCACACGTGTACTCTATCTCTTGCGTGGTCGGCGGAGTCGAAATGGGCCAAGAGTATATCATTATTATCAGTTATCTAGTACCCATAGTACAAGCTCTGCTTAGTTTGGGACTAGATGGCGTTGTGTGTTAAAATGTCTGAACATATTTATTTATTTTATTTATTATTATAATTGTACAGGTTTCTTTGAAACACATTGCATAAACGTGGTAATTCAAAAAGTTGTCATCTTTAAGTTGAAACAAATTCTTCATACACAAGTTTTTCAAATCTGTCCACAATTTTGATAATTATGATAAAAGACTTCATTGATATTTTAATACCATAAGAAGGGGCGGGGTAGGTGGTGCAGCAGTTTAAAATAAAATGTATACAAACTATACCCGCGGTCTTACTCCGGTTAATTTTTTCATACAAGAAGGTACACCTATAGCACTTTATATCAGTGTGTATAATTCGATAAATACAAAATACTTTCTTATTGCTCACCTACCTACACCACGCAATCTTCCATCCAAAAATATATCTCTCACTTCAGCCATTTGGGCTCTTGGGCGTACTCCAATTTATTAACCAGTAAATTTAGAGGTATATAGATAGTATAGTATAGAAGTTATTAACTGAAATCATAATATTACTTTAAGAGTAGCCGGCGTGGGTCCTGGCAGAACCTCCTTAGCTCTTAGGCTTTCAATTTATTTTTCGCTTTGGCGATCCCCATCCTGTGAACGCTTTAGCATACAGAGACCGCTCAGACGATTTTAACTCATGGTGGAGCGAAGCCTCATCTTGACATGTCGCAACGTAAGTACTGAATGACCTCTATAGTACCTAGAGGTCGTACAGTACTGTAGTAGTAGTACATGGTTGGGCCAGTAAAATAGCAAACGAAGTTTTTATACTCGGATAAAACATTTCTGAACCCTTCATCAGTTCTGCCACTTTTATGTCTTTCAGAACATTCAATGCCATATTTTTTTTATTCATTCGAGTGCTACGCCATTTCAGCCTCGCTGTGGAAAGTACCTACTACTTAAGTTATAAAACTCGCGTAAGGCCTCTGATTTATCTCTCTGCAGGTATGCTTGAATTTTATTTTTCGAAGCACACCATCCTTGCCGAAGTCGTAACTTGGAGGAGGCACCTAACGATTCTTTAAAATTTCAAGTGTTTGTGCTGAACTCATAGAAAATGAGTGACTTAGGAAATGTCTCATGTCATTTTCGGCGTAGTTCTGCTGCTGTATAGTGGAAAAAGTTGGCACTGAAGCTATAGGTTTTGTATCAGTAGGTACAGTAGCACTAGTAGTAGCTGTGGCAGCGCCATTACTAGGTGCTGCTAAGCTCTTTTATTTCAACCCTTCTCCATCGCCATCACTTTCACCACTGCTTTTTTCTTCTATTCTAGTTCCTTAAATAATATATAAATTTCTTAACACAGTACTTTATTCAAATTCAAATTCAAAATCATTAATTCAATTAAGAAACTAAGTGACATTTGTGAACGTTAAATTGAAGCTACAAATAAAAATCATAGTTCGACACAAACAGACGTTAGATGTACTGTATGTTTGGGGTGATGGAAATGGTAAAGATCAAGAAGATTTTTTAAAGCTGAAAGTGATAACGACCTTGAACAAATTGATGTTATTAAAAACTATTTCCTATGAATCCTCAGTCTAGTACATCAGGAGTGACTTCAGGACAACTACAAATTATTATGCTAATGCAATCTCAGACATCTAAACAATCGTCGTCTCTTTGACTGGCATCAAAATAAGATTTATTTTAATAATGGTACCTGATCATCTTCTTGATGTTACTCTGTTCAAATAGCTGGTGATTATCAAAAAAAGTTTGAGTCAAAGAGAAAGTAGCACCATACGCTAACTCCATGACAGAAGGACTTCAAATTTATACATTTTTGGGCCATCCACAAACATTTCGGAACAGCTGTGGAGCTTGCTGACCCGTGGGATTTGCGTTTAAAATCTGGCCCTATTCTATACCAGCTGACTGAAGAGTGTAGGTACTGGGATAGGTATGACGGCCGACCCAGCTGTTTAGCCTTCGTATCGTAGCTTTAAAACCAGGGAGAGTTGGTGGGTTACTTTTCTAATCAGCCCCGCTGTTTGCCTTCGTACCGTAGTTAGAATAGTAGTAAAACTAAGAGGAGGTTACGACTTATTTATTTGACAAAATGCACTTTATATTATATAAAAATTTGGCAGACAACCGACGACGATCGTAGCTAGCTTGAAGTTGCAATTCAACCAATAGGAACGGACGAAGCTGACGGAAGCTTACGTAATTACGAGCGCGCTGGGATTCAATTATTCAATTCATTCTTTTTTAAGTCTCGCCGCGAGCACACGTACACATGTAGGTCACTTCGCGGGGCGACAGGCGCGGCGTGAGGTCGCGATGAGACGGCGTGGGTCGCCACATTACTCCTCAAGTAAAGCGTAAGTGGGTTTAACTAGCCTCCCGACTCGGGTGACATAGGTGTTGCATTTCGTGGTATGCTCATCTCTGTTGGTTGACGTCGCAGTGTTGGGATTCGAAGTTGACGGTGTTGTCTGCGTTGTAGTATTGGCATATGTATGCGGATGTGATGTACATTGTTCGTCGCTATATGTACAGGCTGGTTTCAATCGATCTATTAATAGTCGTACGTATTGTTTGCCACTTGCGCTGCGTTGTAACACTTTATAAGAACCTTTGTATGGCGGTGTAAGTGGATGGCGAACGGTATCGTTCCGCACAAACAAATGTGTACATGTTTATAGTATGCAGTCCTTATGTACGAAAGTGAGCAGGTTCGATTTATGCGATCTTTTTGTAGTTCTAATGACGACATTGTTTCGGTCAGCTAACGAACGAACTGGGCATGAAGAAGTCTGACAAGATACGCAGTGTAGAACCGTAGATCCTTAAAGCATGGCCAAACTGAAGAGTCTTGACAAGGTGCTGTACGTAGTCTAGTAGCACACTAGGTAGTTCCTCGCTCCATCTAGAACTTGCGGCTCTTGTCATTAGTGCTGCTTTTAAAGTACGATGCCATCGTTATAGCTATCCGTTTGTTATGGGTAGAATGCAGCGAGTGACGCCGGATTTCTTCATTAGTGAGTGTAATATCGATGACTCAAATGGTCTATCTTGGTCGGTAGTGGTTTGTAAAGGACAATCGAATCGTGGTATCCATCCTTCGTAAACAGCTTTCGCTCTGTCTCGACGGTGATGTCAAGAGTAGGTACTGCTTCGGGTCATTTAGTACAGCTGTCGATCATTGTAGCTAAATATCTAAAGTCGTTTGATCTACCATCAAACGACTAGCGATTCAACTATGTAGACGACTAGGTGTTCAAAACGCGATGATTGTTAAAAACTCATTGGGGCGATAAAAGACTATGATGCAAACATCCTCGATGCAAAGGAAAAACATTAATGTCCTGTGAAAAATGTCGTGTAAAACTTTTTCTGAAGAAATGTGAATTGTTTCAAAGATTTTCATCAATTAATAAAACATAACAAAAATATATAGTTATCTCATTTACCGGCCAGTGACTAAGCACAGATAGTCCATTTTGGACTTAATTCGTTTCCTTCCAAAGAAATGTCACTTATGAAGGTCACAATCAGTAGTCACAATGGTGTTACCGACTTTTCTGTTGAGAGTACGCTATTTCCTTTTTTATTTGAAGCCCGAATATGAGTCGCACAAACTCATCTGCATCTGTATTGGCCGTAGCGTAATGTTTTAACAGCGTGAACGAAGTTGTTTACTATTAAAAAGGTTATAGTGAGCCAACCAAGTCAACCAAAAAAAAATCGTAGAACTTTTTGGAGGAAGAACTCATTGTTTTTGAGAATCTTTAACCGCTTCACAAGACATGCAAATAAAGTTCCCAAAAGTAGTGTTGCGCCATAGAGTTAAATGGGTCTCGTATAATCTAGAAGATTCAAGATTCGGAGGACGGTGCCATCTAGTATACAGTAGCTCACAACCATGGGCGTACCCAGGTTCTGGGACAGGCGGGGGCAAATCTGGTTTTTATAATACACTAGCTGAGCCCCGCTTTGTTCCCCGCTATTATTGTTAACGTAACGTGGAATAACGCCGCGGGGCGAAGCTAGTCTAAAAAAGTAGGGTTAATGAAAATCATTGTACCTACACTGAGCATATAGAGCTAATTCTATCTTTGATCATCTGTCATCTTAGCCTCGTTTTTTGCACCTAGGTGTGCGAATTCTTAATAATGATAATTAATCTTTCAATTGTAGCAGTGGAATAAGGCATTGCCAGTACATTTAGTAGAGATGTCTTCACCTTCGAGTAAATTGATTCTGCTACTTGTATTAACTACGTTGTTCCAACTTTTTCATGGGATAAACGGCTAACGAGTAGATGGATCGCCTGATGGTAAGCGATTACCGTCGCCGCAGTTACAAGTGCGTTGCCGGCCTTTTAAAAGGGAGTACGCTCTTTTCCTGAAAGATTGAAGGTAGGCAGATAAGGGAAAGCCGCAGGCAACAGTTCATTCCACAGTTTTGTTGTGCAAGGCTGAGGCCTTTGATCTGATTGATCTGAGGATCAATTAAAGAAGGTAGATAACGCACGTAGAACAAGAAAAAGAAGCGCTTTTTATAAATATATGTGACTGTTAGTGCTACCACTTTTTAAGAAAATTATCCAGTAAATTGCTAAATAGGTAATATGCAAAAAACTGTCTATTTCGTATAAACTACAAAATTAGATTATATATATGTATATAAATGAAGAAGGCATGTATGTGTAAGCAGAAAAATAAGGGAAGGTTATTTGAAGATTGTTTATTTGTGATTTTGAATCGTATGTATATCTGTCTGTTTGTTAAGAAGTAGTTAACAAATGGGATGCTATGAATCCATTATGGCGCCCTCTAGAGAGATTTACTCTAGAGGATGTAAAGTCGTAACTTAAAATGTTCAAAATAACAGTGTCCACATGGGTATCAAATCCAAGGGCATAATATAAACTTTTCAAAACTTTAAGTTATATTAAAACTTTAAGTTATATTCAAAGTGGTTTAGCTATTTACTAGTTACGAGAGTTGCAAGTAGCAAGGGGATAAACAGTCGAATATTTTGAAATGTATTCAAGTATGGCATTAAATAAAAGGGCATGACGTGCTTATTACCAATATATCAACCAAATATGCACACTTCAAGAAGAGGATTTGAGAAGAGACCCGAGTCTAGCAGTGGAATATTATAGTTTGTTGAAAAAAAAAAACAATAGAAATTGAAATAAATAGATTATAAAAAATAAATCAAGTCCAAGACAAAATATATGAAAGAAAAAAACAAAAACAAAGTATAAAAACACAGACGAAAATAGCAATAGTGTAATAAATACTTATAGATAAACTCTGCATGCATAAAAGGAGTTGTACCGTATGCTACTTTAGACAATATAAATCCAAAAAAAGAAATATCATGTAACTTAATTAATTATCCTAGAATCCCTTATTTTGTACGAGTTTCTTAAATTTTTGGCGCTTAGAACTCAATGTCACCGTCAGTCTTTTTATTTAAAATTTTAAATATTTTTCGATTGTTAATCTTAACAAATTAACTTTATGTCCATGCATGGCCAGCATAATCGTAGTTATAATTCTAATAAAAGTTAGGTCATCTTTTCATCTTGGGTCACTTTTGCTGCTGCTGAGTGTGTTATACTTACCTATATGTATACTTATAATGTCACTTACGGTACGTCTAGGTACCCAGATAGTCCATTGTAATAATATGTTATAGTGGCATAATCAATTAGTAAGATAGATGTCCCGAAAGTGACAGTATACGTTTAGTTACAATGACTAAATCTTTGTTTATTGATTACGTAATTTAAATAACTCTATAAAAGTACGTGATAAAAATCTTTCTCTTCATTAGATGACTATGAATTAACCTACAAATTACTTACCCATGTTTCTAGGCTATCACGAATACTCCTGGCAACACTCTCCCAGAACATCTTTTGAGATATTGACATTATTATTAGTAAAATTGTGTTAGGTTATCATATTTATAATGTATGAAATGTTGTTCATATATATATATATATATATGAACAACATTTCATACATTATAAATATGATAACCTAACACAATTTTACTAATAATAATGTCAATATCTCAAAAGATGTTCTGGGAGAGTGTTGCCAGGAGTATTCGTGATAGCCTAGAAACATGGGTAAGTAATTTGTAGGTTAATTCATAGTCATCTNTTAAAAAAAAACCACAGAAGTCTTACCCCCTAAGTTGGTGTACTCCAATTGTCTGATTTTCACGGTACTCAAAGTGGCTCAACTAGATTCAGAAATATTGTTGTGGAAGCGTGGAGTGCATGGACCGAGGCAGCCACTGATTGAAGTTCCAAGCGCGGCATTTATGCTTGCAGCGCTGCTTTTTTTTATTTTCAATATATTTTCGCAATCTAGGATACCTCTCAGATCATAACAGCAAAACTGCAGCTTTATTATATTAACTAGTATAGATTTGTTGAGCCAGGAATATGGCATTTGTCACACATATTGGTTGTGCGATACAAACCATTTATCGGAAAGAAAATAAAGAATCTGAATCGAACTATTTTTCTATTACGCGGTTATTTATTAAAAAATATAAATTATAATTTAGAGATTTTCAGAGAATTAATACACTTTTTGAAGTAAGTACTTGCTCTTAACAAATTTTTGAAAGTCCCAAGTTTCATGGTAAACAATGTTAGGAGTTGGTAACACTGCATTAACATGACAATGACATTAGTCAAGCAAAAATTGGCGAGTGTATACACATTTAATTTTGTTCACAAAATAATTGTATTATTTTTACTGTGCAACTTGTAAGAGATGTGATTTTTTCACGATAATAGTAGTTTTTGTTTAGTATGTGTAATTAGTGAAACCAAACCTCCCCAAACTTAACTAAGTGATAATTATTTAACACGACCGCGAACTGCTGGATAAAATCATTAATATTTAATAATTTATTTCCAATTGTTTTAGTTGACTATTGCCATTGACGACATAAGTGATGGCTTTGCCACTACCCATTGCCCCGTGCGCAAAACGGGATGGTCTTAGTAGTTTAACTTGTGAGCACTTTGATTACGCTAGTACTATGGCCACCACTTTATTGGCACCAGTAAAAACTGAGCGACAAATCTTTGAGCATTCAATGTCAGAAGATGACCCTAACGCCAATACACAAGTGCCAAGTGTAGTGGGCACAGAACTTCGCTGGGGTCCACGACATCGAGGGGCCCAAGAGCTTGCTGAACTTTATAGTCCAGGTAAGTTTAATACAAGAATTCAAGAATTTACTAGTTAGATTTCATTTAATTTGTGAGTGGTCTCTCTTTTAGTGTCCCTAAATTTACTTTATCTATGTTTATATGAGGCTTTTATTTACACAAAGGATTGAATCAAACAAATCTCAGTGTTGTTTCTCCTTATTGCAATGATGTTTATGATCCTCATATAAATAAGCTTAATTACTATTTTCTTAGATGTTTAGTAGAAGGCATATAATTTATAGAGGAATGAGAATGTAATTTTTGTTTAACAGGCAAAAGACTACAAGAATGGGTGTGTGTGGTGGTTTGTTGTACATTGTGTGTCAGTGCAGGCCTTCTTATGGCTAGACACATACGAGCAGATGCTTCACTATTATTAGCAGCAATGGCTGGTGTTCTAACAGCAGATTTTGCATCTGGAGTAGTTCATTGGGCTGCTGACACTTGGGGAGCAGTTGATCTTCCTCTTATAGGCAAAGTAATACTGTATTTCATAAGATCTATATAGTTATCACTGTCTGTGTTCTTTACTGTAACAACATTTTCATCAGCTTACCTTATTCATTTATTGCAGACATTTATTACCTCACCTTAAATTCTTAGCATTGCTACTTGCTCAGATAAGGCAGTAAAATTGCTCACGTAGACAACCTTATCTAAACTCTTATCTACAGTAATATCATAAAAACAAAAATTGATCGATTGTTTACCATAATTCATTAATAAACCATTTTGGAGAGTATTTTTGAGGAAAGCTGTGTCACATCATTCCACTATTGTCGAGAGTGATTCAATCTCCATATAAATATATATACAGATGAACTGTGGGGTCATGCTCAATGTAGTCCACACACACACTACAATTTGAGAAATTATATTTATTGACATCTATTATTATGTGCAATTGTACCCATTACTAGAGTTGTTATAATTGCATTAATATTCTGAAAAGTAGTAACTATTAATAATTACAATGAAAGACCTGATGGTAGCGCACATAGTTTTTATTTGCATGTATGTTATGCTATCACAATCACATAAGATACATTGAATTGGCACTGATGAGAGCCTTTTTAAGGAGTGAGATGGTCTTCTGTAACAGTGACAGATTTTATGGTTGATTGGCAAGCCTTATATATCTGTTGTGTTTTGGACCTTTCGTAAGACTATTACAATTTGGTTGTATTTTGTATTGTGCTGGTGTGATTAACACAGTTTTATATATCTAACTATGTGATGCAACAATTTTTCTGCCTCATTATGAGGATGCCATAGTTTTTCTTAGATAGTGTGAGTTATGTTTACACATTGAATGTATCTTATACAGCCATAAATATATGCTTGCTCTTACAACTTTATAAAAGGCAAATGGTTTCACTCCTTGAAAAAGTCCCATCGCATAAGGTGAAAACAGACATTTACAATAGAAATACACACTTTAGTACAATTGTTATCTCTAGTAAATATGATTATCACTTATAATCTTTTTGTAGTAGTGCTTTTTTATCTTATAAGCTTTTAACTTTATTTGTTATAAGCTGATCTGTTTTCGTCCACGTAACGCGATGACCATTCAATACTTAAATTCAAAGCAGAATTACAGAGAGAAAAAATAATATCCCTGAATCGAAAGAATAACTTTTCCTTTCTCGAAATCAGTTGAAACTTGTGCTAAAAATTTTTACAAATGAAAAATTGAAGTTTCTAAAATGCATGTGAAAGTATATATGGTAATTACATTAAAAATCTCGGAAATGGCCAGATTAATTTTAGTGTGAATTTCACTGACAGTTAGCTGATGATATAAGTGATTGTTTCAAATCACCGAGTGCAATTGGGCTATGAGCGCCCTGATATAAGGAAAAACCTGGACTTTTTTTTATTGACTAGCCTCGCTATTCTATACATCAAGCATTGTATAACATTAACTACCTGAGCCCTGCTATGTTACCCGCCATACAACAACAAACGCGGATAATACCGCCGAGCTCAGTTAGTATTATATTATCTGATCCATAATAATTAATATTATTAAGAAGCAACACGAATCTTACTTAACTAATCGATTCTCAATACAGAAACTAGCTACGGAGTATTACCGCCTATTATATTCTGATAGATTCGATTCAAGGTTGGCCACAATTCCGGAAGTAAACGAAGCAAAAGAAAACAAAGCAGATGAAGTACCAGAAATCCTCACCTCAGAGGTAATCAAGGCAATAAAATCCCAAAAACTCGAGAAAGCTCCAGGGCCGGACAAGATACCTAATGAAATGCTTAAGGGAACCCTAGAGGAAATTAGTCCTGTGCTGACAAAACTTTTCAACGAAATTCTACAAACAAGGCTAATCCCAGAAGAATGGACCGAGTGTCACATAATTCTACTACATAAAAAAGGCCCTAGAGACGAGATTGGGAACTATAGGCCAATTTCTCTAATATCAAACATATATAAAGTGTTCGCAAAAGTGATCCTGGAAAGAATATCATTAGTACTAAACGAAAACCAACCCGTAGAGCAGGCAGGATTCAGAAAAGACTTCAGTACAATAGATCACATTCACACAATAAAACAGCTGATACAGAAGTATAACGAATACAATAAACAAATCTACATAGCGTTTATAGACTATTCCAAGGCATTCGACAGCCTCAGGCACCAATACATATGGCGTAGCCTTGAACAACAAGGGGTACAGAGTAACTACATAGAAATACTTAAAAGCATATACAAATCTAGTAAGGCCAGTATTAAACTAGAATCAACAGGAGATTTTTTTCCTATTAAAAAGGGTGTACGCCAAGGCGATCCTCTCTCCCCTACGCTATTTAACGCCGTACTCGAGCACATCTTTAGACAGCTTAACTGGGACCACTTAGGTCTGAACATTAATGGAGCTCACCTAAACCACCTAAGATTTGCTGATGATCTGGTGCTTCTTGAAGAGAATCCAGCAGTCATAGAACAAATGATGCAGAGCCTAGCAAATATAAGTAGGGAAGTTGGTCTGGAAATCAATGCCAGTAAAACAAAATTGATGACAAACTCAAAGGAAATAGACGTTATGGTGGACGGCAACAGGATCGAATATGTCAAAGATTATATTTACTTAGGACAGATAATATCCCCTAATGATGAAATGACAAAGGAAATAAACAGGCGAATAGCCCGAGGATGGAGGAAATACTGGTCACTGAAAGAAATAGTGAAAAGCAAGGATCTAGGCAATCACATAAAAAAGAAAACATTCGAGACCTGTATTCTACCTGTTCTTACTTATGGCTGTGAAACTTGGTCAACAACACTTCACCACAGGGAAAGGCTAATAAAATGCCAACGTGCCATGGAAAGAAGTATGCTAGGGTTAAAAATCAAAGACAGAGTCAGGAACGCAGACGTGAGAACAAGAACAAAACTCACAGACATTCTTACCAGGATAGACGTCCAAAAATGGAGATGGGCTGGACATATGCTACGCCACCCCATTAACAAATGGAGCAAGCAAGTTACCCTTTGGCAACCAAGAGACGGCAAGAGGGGTAGAGGTCGTCAAGTCAGGAGATGGGAAGACGACTTGAAGCAGACAGCGGGACCATTCTGGTTGAGAGTAGCAAGGGACAGAATCCACTGGAAGGAATTGGAGGAGGCCTATGCCAAAAGGCACACCGAACTTAGGGACCTCTTATAACCCTAAGTTTAGGAATAAAAGGCTATTATTATTATTATTATTATTATAATTAATATTATAAACGGGAAAGTAGTTCTGTGTGTCTATCTGTCACGCTTTCACGGCTAATCCACTGCACCGATTTCAATCAAATTTGGAATGGAGATACTTTGATTCCTGAGGAAGGACATATGGAAGGACTTTATACCACGAAAAACATACACGCGAGCGAAGCGCGGGCCTAAACTAGTACGTAATATATACAACAAATATTAATATTTATAATACATATTATTACCTGGTCAGTTTAAAAATATTACTTAAAAAAATATCTAATACCAGTTACATTGCACTCGTGTTTCCAGAGAATTTACTGTTTGCTTTGCTCGATTCGTCTCATCGTTTGATTGCTTAACTAATATTCTATACAAAATAATTTAAGACACTCCTAGGTTAGGTTGATCCGTCTTCTGTTCAAACACTGTTAGCTGAGACTGTTCCCTATCTAAATGTGTTGTAGATAAATATATAGCAAACTATGTTACCAGTGATCTCCCATCCCATATTTTCTGTAACCAAGATCCGGTACTACACTGATCATGGGCATTCTGCTTCAAGTAAATACTATATGGTCTTAACGCGCCTGTATTGTCTGTCGTATTCCTGGGGATCTGTTCATGACGCCTAAAGAGAGGCGAATGTTCATCCCATCCCAAAAGAGGCGACCGCTCCAACCCGGCCAACTACCGTCCGATAGCTATCTTCTAAATAATCTACAAGGCGAATCGTATCGTATGACCTCGCCCAGCTGGTACTCCAGCCTATCAGGATACCAGACATACTAAGTCAAGCGCCTTCACGCTACGGTGCCGAGTAGGCGGAAAATTGTAAAAACGGGAGAAAAATATTCCTTATGAGGGCTTCTGTTACAGGCGCTGCGTAAACAGTTTTCGTTTCCAAAAATAATATATGAGAGAATTGTTTCACTTTATGTTTAAAAAATATCGCGACAGCATACGTCTATCTTTTAAGGTTAACTTACTATAACCTTTTATATGGTAAACAAATTAAATAACACTTAATAACATTAAGCTACGGGCAATGGGAGACGCAGACGAGGTAACGGGGTCAGCTAGTTTCAAAATACTTAAGTACTAGGATGGCAAGAAATATATATTATGTATACACAAGAATTGCTTGTTCAAAGGTATTAGATATCTAAATTAATTATTGATTATAAAAAATAGAACGCTAAAAATAAATCGATTTTAATCAATTCTTTCAATTTTATTTAAAAAAAGAAACTGCTTAATCTTACTTATTCAAAAAGGGAATAACATGTCTTAAAATAGACAATACTAGTTTATGCCCGCGGGTCCGCACGCGTACATATACGCGTGTGGACGCGTACATATACGGTTATGGCGGCAAATAGTAGCCTAGGTGTTATTCTGATGTATCAGCTATATTACTGTAAAGTTTCATCCAAATCTGTTGAGTAGTTTTTACGTAAAAGAGTAACAAACATCCATCCATACAAACTTTCGCGTTTATAATATTAATAGAATTTGTAATTCATTCTCTTGGACTTATTTTTATGATTTAATAACTTAATCAATACAGTCAAGCAGTGTAATCACAATTCCAATAATGAAAAATATAACGTTACATAGATAGTCTTTCGTTCCCTGTGCCTTTGTCAATAACAAACTCTTACATATCTGTCACTATCGCTTAGTGTCTCTTGCGTCACTGACCGATAGTTGCATTTGCGGTTAAAGTTTCATTAAACTTATAGAAGTTGTAAATAAAACGATGCAGATGTGTATATACTAAAAAAACCTGTCAAATGAGTCGAAATGAAATGGTGTTATTTGGGGATCTAAAATCGCGATAGTAGCATATGAGTGATGTGGCATCTAAACCTTTGATAAAACTGCCATCTATAATTTAGAGTAGTTTTAGTCGTTGAGAATAAGTATTTATGTATTATATTTGTTTCTAACCGTCTTAAGTAGTGGCGGTTAGTAGCAGATGTAAAATATTGGCTCAATGATCACAAGTAGTGGCAATTTTAATGGTAGCCGTTGGGCATGAGTCATATCAAAACAGGAGCTCATGTTGGAACAAATTACAAACAAGTTATCTTAAAGCACTAGTTATCAACTTACATTAAACATTAAATAAAAGTTTTGGTATTAGTACTAGAGATAAAGACCAGAGAAATAATAATTTATTGGTCTTTTCGAAGTCAATACTGCGCGAACGCCAAATTCTTGAGTAGCAAACGACAGAATTTGACCCGGACCGCATACATACTTGAATTTTTTTCAAATTTATCAAAAAAATTTGCCATTGCCATTTGGCTTTAACTTCATAAAATGTGATAAATTGAATTCAACTTTCATGGTATAATTTATTGTTCTTTTCGAAGTCAATACTGCCCGTGCGCCAAATTCTTGAGTAGCAAACGACAGAATTAGACCCGGAACGCATGCCTACTTGATTTTTTTTCCAAATTTATCAAATAATTTTGTCATTGCCATTTGCCTTTAACTTCGTAAAATGTGATAAATTGAATTCAATTATCATGGGTAGTTTTTCACTCGTTATCACTTAATAACTTAATATAAAAAATCGGTCAGGTGCGAGTCGGATTCACACAGGAAGGGTTACGTAACGTTATTTATACATTTCAAGTGAAAATCAATATCGAACAAACAAATCGTGTTCGCTGTATGGGAGCCCCTTAAATATTTATTTTATTCTGTTTTATAGTATTTGTTGTTAAAGCGGCAACAAAAATACATTATTTCTGAAAATTTCAACTGTCTAACTATTACGGTTCATGAGATACATCCTGGTGACAGACGGACGAACTGTCAGACAGACGGACAGCGAAGTTTTAGTAATATGGTCCCGTTTTACCCTTTGGGTACGGAACCCTAATAATCGGAAACTAATTTCCGCAAATAATCATTTTAAATATCTCTTTTATAATAACGTATCAAATATCAAGTTATCAATAAAATAATCAATTAAACTGAATGCACTCCAGCAATAAATAATTAATATACATTTGTTTTTTCAGGAAAGCACCGTATTTATTTTCATATGCATATTGTGGAAAGCTGTTAGTTTCAAATAAAAAACAAAAACGCAAATTTTATTTATTAATATAGATAGTTTCCGATTAGTCCTTATCAAATTGAAAGTAAAACATCTACCTTTAAGGCCGATAATTTGTCAAGATATAGGCGCTTACAAGGTTACATTTTTTATAAATTATTTAACTTATTTAGTTTCCTACACAATCAATGTTCTAAAAGATAATATACTGCGTAGTATCGCTATTTTAAAGATAAAACAACGAAGTGTTTTATCTTTAAAATAGAGATAGTATCGCAAATTATATCAGCAAATACAAATACAAGATACAAAGTAAAAGTAAAGACACACGCACACAAAGTGTACGCGACTGCGTGGCTCAGGTCACGGGTTCGACTCGTGAATTCCGATTCACGAGTCGAACCCGTGACCTCCACGCAGTCGGTAATGTTTGTATAATGTCCAAATATCTGTTTCAGATTTGGGCTGTTTTCTATATATATCAGTCAATGTAGCTTTCTTTATTTAAGCTCTATTTAATTTAAAGCTAGCGTGTGTCAGCCGGCGTTGTATGTCAAATGTCTCAAATATTTTATTTATAAAGCACTTAATATTGCAGTATTCTAAATTAGTTATTCTTATTTTAGTTATTAATATATAAATCTATGCTCTATGCAAATAAATAAAACTGGAATGTCTTGTAATCTTAAAATAACCGCTTTTTACTAAATGCTCAAGTATGTATACACGGTATATTTACCTAAATATTTTTTTTACAATTTTTGTCTGTCTGTCTGTCTGTTACGCCTAATCTCTGGAACGGCTGGACCGATTTTAACTTGAATTTCTTCGGAAGATAGCTAATGAAATAAGGAACCCCGAGGCGTTGCCTGCGTTTGTTTTTGTATCGCGGGGCTCAGCTAGTGCAAAAATAAATTACACGTAAAGTGGAAAAATGTGGAAAAAAAGTTTATAACTATACCTATATCCTATACATGCGATATAATTATATAGGTACTTTATTTACAATCCTGGACGTAATCAATATTGTAATCTTCTGTTTGTAGTGAAAAATAATTATTAACTAAATTTTCAGCGAAGTTATCCTTATACCGAAGTACCAAAAACGTCGTTAGAAATAATTAGAGATAGTACAACCGCTAGTAACACCGCGGGGCCAAGCTAGTTGTTAATTATAACGATAACGCTTTTCGTAGTAATGACGAACGAGCAACTTCAATCATATCGTTGCTTTAAACACAGATCCTAATTGGCTGTAAAAATCGATTGGGTAAATACCTGGAAGCTTATGTCCTTCATTTTATGTGTTCAGTTTCACATTGCTTTTTAACTTTCGATGTGATAATAAAATAAAGTTTTGAACATTATCATATTGTTGTACTTGTACGTAAAATGCTTTTTAATTGTTTAGATTTTTTTTCTTGAATGTGGGGTAAACGAGCAAACGTATTGCCTGATGGTAAGCGATTACCGCCACCCATGGACACCCGTAACACCAGAGGCGTCACAAGTGCGTTGCCGGCCTTTTTAAAGGTGAGACACGCTCTATTCAACAATAGGTTTATTGTTTATAGAGAATTTCTGAATTTCTATTATACTAGCTGAGCCCCGCAGTGTCACCCGCGTTTGTTGTTGTAACCGCAGGCAAAGCCGCGGGGCGATGCTAGTCTAAAAAAGCATAAGTTACTTTTATCATCAGCTATCTGCCAGTGAAAGTCCCGTCGAAATTGGGCCAGTTATTATTTTGGTATATGTACCGCGTATACATACATATGCATTTAGTAAAAAGCGGTTATTTTAATATTACAAACAGAAATCCAATTTTATTTATCTGCATAGTTTCGTAATATTTGAACAGTAAAATATTCAAATGTGTTCACAATGAATCCCTGAAGACTGAACGAGTTCTATTCGTTTAGCCTTCAAGGGCACCGTCTT
Organism: Hyphantria cunea; assembly: GCA_003709505.1. Taxonomy (NCBI): domain Eukaryota; kingdom Metazoa; phylum Arthropoda; class Insecta; order Lepidoptera; family Erebidae; genus Hyphantria; species Hyphantria cunea. The sequence continues at coordinate 427,797 of PKRV01000478.1, forward strand.
ATAACAGAGATGGTTTTTCACCCGTTGTATGTCGGCAATCGGGGTAAAGAGTACCCTATGTGCTTTCTCAGAAATCATTTGACTGCCTCGGTAGCGTATGTAACTGCTGTTCTGGAGGTCTCGGGTTCGATTCCCGGGTCGGGTCAAATGTTTGTATGATCTACAAATGTTTCTTTCGGAGATTGGGTGTTTTCTATGTATGATAAGTATGTATTTACAAAAAATAGTTTATATGTATTTATATCAGTTGTTTAGAACCCATAATACAAGCTCTGCTTAGTTTGGGACTAGATGGCGTTGCGTGTAAGATATCCGAAATATTTATTTATTATTTATTTATTGTATCTCCATGCCAAAGGAAAATGGCAGGTGTGTTTAAATGTATTGTATCGGCTTGCTTGATACGCTCATAGCCCAGTCGAACCGGTGATTAGATACTATCGCCGAGGGTAAGCAACAACGGCGCGGTCAGTACCTGGATGGGTGACCGCTGGTGGCATGTTATCATGAGCGTCACCGTGATTTGGAGGTCATGTTAAGCAGTCGGCCCCGTTTGTTATCTTAGGATAACAGTCGTGAAGCTTAGTTGGAGGCCTTTGGACGGCTTAAAAACATCCAACGGCAAGATGGCGTAGCCACAACGTTGTCTTGCCAGACCCCAAACTGCACTCGGCCAGCGTGGGAACGTATGGCCTTAAACCTCTCCTGAGAGGAGACCCAAGCCCAGCAGTGGGACATTATGGGTTGTAGCTGATGTATCGCCTTGGGTCATTTCAAAGTAGGGATAGTTTTTCTTTGGCTGCTAATGTAACCGGCAATAAAATTTTAAATTCCCAGTTTTTTTTTTGAGAAAGATTGCGTTAAAACTATATTTTAGTTTTAGATTATAATTTTTTTCGAAATCAAAATTATTCGTTTATGATTTTCTTGGTCCGTTCATAAAATGTTGCTCTTAGATACATAAGCAAACTCATACAATTACATCGATTCAAATATTTTATAGTTTTTATGTAATGAACATATATTTTAAAATAATATAAAGTATTTTCAGCAATCTGATCAGACACGCAACGCCATCTAGTTTTCAAATTAAATAGACTTTAATCATGGCATGCTTTGGAAACTTAGGAATGCGCTTTAAGACAGATGTAACAACTTTTTGAGCAGAAATAAAATGCTTTTAGCACTTTATATGATAAGCGCATGAAAATAATTAGCATGATCCTCTAAATAAACGGTATAAATCTCATAATCGTCTATAACATATTGCCAGCAGTACAGGATCTGCCGTTCTGCTTTCATCGAATCGGTGCAGCGGTTTAGCCCTAAAAACATAACAGACAGACGGCTACTTTTGAATGTATAATAAGCAAAAAAAAATATAACAAATTATTACTTTATGAATATGGATTAATTTTATTGAAGGCTGCCGCAACAACACCTCAACCATCAGATGCCTAAACTGCAGTAAACTCGCTTGTCTTTTGTATACAGTCTAGTGTTGATTAAAGCAGTCGTTCTAACACTTTTTTCCGTCGAGTGTTGTGAGGTTCCCATGCGGGTACTTAAGTACTTTAATATTTTTTGTCCTGAGACTGGTTGTTTGTAATGCCCTCGCGAAACAGGATTCATTTTAGTGCAAAAGCTCCTTTGTATTGAAAAATGAAACAAAAATAAACGTTGGTTTTGTGATCCTCGCAAATTATAGGTATGATGTACTGTTGCGCCATAGAGTTAAATGGATCTCGCATAATTTAGATGATTCTGAAGACGGCGCCATCTAGTATCCAGTAGCGCACAACTGTTGATATTGTGATTGATAGTTCAAATGTTTTCGGCGCCAGATGGCTGGATTCTATTTATTCCTCATGTTTATCCAATACTAGAGATCATTCTAGATATTTCGATAGCACTATAAAAGCGGAGCGTGTTACCCGTACGAACGAGTATTGTTTCACGAAACAGCGGATTAAAATCGAAGCGATTTTCTAGCGCAACTAGCGAGTGATTTGGAGAATTATTGTTATAAAAGTTGTCATTAATAAATATTGCGTTATTTTTGGGTAATCAACCGTTTACTTCTATTTAATAAATACCCAGTTCGTAACAGTACCAACTTGAATTATAAAATTATGAACTTCTTTCCTAATTTTAAGAACACTAGCCATCCTCTACAGTCTCACTCGCTCGGTGATTCCTCCAAAAATTTTATACAGAAGCATACGATACTATTTACTAAAGATTCATAGCAATCGCAAAGGACCAATATGAATTTTATATTATGTATGAATTAGTGAAAGTAAATAAAACTATGACATTACACTATTTAGCACCTGTCTCGAGACTGAGGTACACGGATATATCGCAAAACTTTACACACTACATACTTACTACATTATACATATGCACATTGAAAATGCATGTTTAATTTATTGCATTTTATGTTTTTCACTACTGTGTTTTCTTGAGTTTGCTTTTCTTGCATATGTAGTGCTAAATGTATTATCACACATGCTGTTTATGAAGTAATTGTTGTGTTTCACCGAGTGAGTGAGGATACCTGATGCCCATGCTCCAAGCCTTCCCCCGATCCCCCTCCCCATCCTCCAAAGGCTGGCAACGCACTTGTGATGTCTCTGGTGTTGAGGGTGTCCCTGGGTGGCTGTAATTGCTTACCATCAAGCGATAAATCTGCTGGTTTGCCCACTTTAACATAAATAATGTAGCTATATAAGTGTTAGCTCCATTCCTTCTTTAAATTACTTTTGTTATAGTTTAAGCATTGCTTTATTTATTTATCCAACCTTTTTCAATTCCGATTGTTCTTACACCATTTTGTTTCTTGTACATTAATTCTTTTCACACGTTGAATGTAGTTAGAATGGTGTTTTTACGGTTCTATTATTATATATTTTGAACTCAGATCAAGTAACAAAAGGAATATAACCCACGTAGAACAGAAAATGAAGCACTTTTTTTAAAATATGTGCGAGTGACTGTTAGTGTTACCACTTTTTAATAAAATGACCCTGTAAATTGCAAAATAGGTAATATGCAAAAAAATAATTATTCCGTATAAATTACATTTAGATTATACATATTTCCTGTTCATTAGTAAATGAAGGAGGCATGTATGTGTAAGCAGAAAAAATACGGGAAGGTTATTCGAAGATTGTTTCATTGTGATTTTGACTCGTATAAATGATTGTCTGTTCTTTTAGAAGTAATTAACAAATGGGGTGCCGTGAATCCAATATGGCGCCCTCTAGAGGATGTAAAGTCGTAATTTAAAAATGTTTAAAAAAAACAATATCCAAATGGGTATCAAATGAAAAGGCATAATATATACTTTTCAAAACGTTTAGTTATGTTGAAATCGGTTTAGCCATTTACTAGATATGAGAGTTGTAAGTAGCAAGGGGATAAACAGTCGAATATTTTGATATGTATTCTAGTAGGGCATTATATTAAAGGGCATGACGTGCCTATTACAAATATGTCAAATAAATATACACACTTCAAGAAGAGGACTTTAGAAGAGACCAGAGTCCAGCAGTGCAAATTGAAATATAAAAAAATAAACAAATCTATCACAAAATAACTGAAAAAAAAGCAAAGCATAAAAACAGACGAAACTAGCAATAGAGTAATAATTACTTATTGGTAAACTCCGCATACATAAAAGGAGTAGTACCGTATGCTACTTTAGACAATATAAAAACAAAAAAAAAGCACATAATTAATTATCCTAGAATCCTTTATTTTGTACGAGTTTCTTAAATTTTTCGCGCTTAGAACTCTATTTCACCGTCAGTGTGTTTATTTTACATACATTATACAGCCTAATGTTTAAATATTTTCGATTGTTAATCTTAACAATTTAACTTTATGTACATGGCCAGCATAATCGTAGTTATAATTATAATAAAGGTTATATCGTCTTTTTATCTTGGGTCACTTTATCTGCCGCTGAGTGTGTTATACTTACCTACATGTATACTTATTATGTCGCTTACTGGGTACTTGATCTAGATGTCTATATAGTATATGTTAATGAATTAGTACGATAGATGTCCCGTTAGTGACAGCATACGTTTAGTTATAAAGACTAAATCTTTGTTTTAAATACGTAATTTAAATAACACAACAAAATCACGTTAAAAAAATACTAATGTCTCACTCTTTACTTCCATATATGACTATTAATTTACCTACAAATTACTTACGCATATTTCTAGACCATTAGAAATACGAACTCCTGGCAACTCCCTCAGAACATTTTTTGGGATATTGATATTATTATTAGTAAAATTGTGTTAGATTATCATAAAAAAACATAGTCTTGTGGTACTTACGTATGAAATGTTATTCCTTGAGACTTTTTGGGTACTTTTGTGTAGTTTTTACACCATTTCATTGCACAAGACGGCATTTTACAGCACGACAACTTTTACTATACTGAAGAAAAGTAACGTAGTTTCATAAGGTGTATGTGCGTTAACGCCTGTGTTTACTTGGAAGTAGCTGAGTTTTTTTTGCTTCAACAAGAACAAAGGTCGTGCGTTATCTACTTACCATTTTTTATTTGATCTGAGATTTTGAACTATATAATTATAAGACCTCTTTACTAATTCAACGTATGTTTAGCATTTGTATGCTTAGAACTATCCAATATCCGTAATAACTTCTTTTAGACGATTTAGGTAGTTTAAAACAATCACTAAATAAAATGTTTTATACAATATTTCAAAAGCTTGCTACTTTTTATATGTACATACGCAAGACTGTTCCGTCTATAAACTTTCCACTTTAGGTAATATTTAAAAATCATGGAAATATAAATTTAAAATTATGCCTAAAAAAAGTCAAATTGAATGTGCTTATAAATAAATCTAAGAATAAAAGATTTACATTTACCCCTGTCCCCTAAATCCAGCAATTAGCAAAATTAGATTGTGCATTAATCAGAATGACTATAATCTAATTTCACGTGCTTGTGAAAACATACATTTTGTAATTAGCTTAGCATATATAGGATATGAGATGTGTTATTGAGAAAGAACTAGTATTCTATTATTATTAGTATTCTATTCTATTAATAGTTGTTTATTAATTATTATTTATATACTGAATTATGTTTGTTGTACGAATAAAAATAATCATACTAGTTTTTTTCAACTGTTGCAGAATTTCCTGCGTCCCTTTCGTGAACATCACATTGACCCAACATCAATTACGAGACACGATTTTGTTGAGACAAATGGCGATAATTTTGCTATAACCATACCAATTTTAGCGAGGATTGTTTGGCAGCTTCTTACCTACGATAATCGTACCATTGATCAAGAATTTAATTGGATTGCTTACTTGTACTTGTGCTGTATCTTCGTGGCAATGACAAATCAGGTAAAAAAGTTTCGCACTTACTATGCTTTATAGATGTGTACACGAATAGTCTTGACAATACGTTTAGCCGTATATAAGAATGTATATCATGATGTTTTAATTGGCTTTATCATAAAGGCACTCGTGATAGTTCAATATCAAAAGACTTTTGTGATAAAGCCAGCTTTAACATTTCCATAATACTACTGTCACATAATTGTGATAGCGCTTAGCCGACTTTCAGTATTTCGGCATAAAAGTCCAATGTCTTTAAATGTACTTGTGACTTTAATTTGGTCAAAGACTTGTGTTTTTATTTTCTAATTTTAAGTCTGATTTTAGGATATATTTATTATTTTTTGTGACTTAAGGTAAATACTTGTACAATATAATATAGAAATATATAAGCTAGTAAGCAGCTTTGCCAGGCGTCCCGATTTTTTAATCAATATTTTAATACCTCACGCAGGACAGGCTGAAAGTGTAGGTAGTGAAAATGCTTTATCTTCAACAAAACTGACAGGCAATAAAGAAAATAAGAGTTCAAAGACACTGCTGAGACCATTCCAATGGCACCAGCTCTTTCCATACCAGCAACTAAGGACGATGGGTAGCAGAAAAACAAAAATATTAAGAACGACTTTTTCGACAGATATGTCGTAAAGATTATATATACGTTTTTTTGAACTTTTTCCGCTTTCGACTAAAGAATCCCGCTTTTTTCACTAAAATGTTTCAAAAGCCTGATTTAACAAAAATACTTGGCAACGCGTCTTGTAAGGTGTTTCTTTACAGCTTGAGATGATTGAAGTTTATTTTGATTCTTTTACATATTCCTTTACTCACTTCCTTCTCTCTCTTTTAACTCTGTAGATTTTATTTCGATAATTTTTTGGCACAATTTAGGACACTTATTTAAATGCTTTGTTTCTTAGTAGATTTAAACAATCAATTATGTATACAATACTTATTATTAAGTTCTAAGTAAAAGTTTAGTTTTAAGTATTTAAACATAGTAGCGGGCAACATCTAGTAAAACTATATATAGGATTTATAATTTTGTCATATATCGTTCATTTCAGATTCATAAATGGTCTCATACGTATTTCGGTTTACCAACGTGGGTAGTGTGGTTACAAGAATGGCACATAGTTTTGCCACGCCGTCACCACCGCATTCATCATGTAGCGCCGCACGAGACTTACTTTTGCATCACCACTGGTTGGCTTAATTGGCCGCTAGAAAAGCTGCACTTCTGGTCCACCTTAGAGACTATAATAGAAGCTTTAACTGGTTGTAAACCGCGAGCCGACGACATGAAATGGGCTCAGAAGCGTTCGTAGAAATCGATAATGGTCGATATAAAATCATTTTATACAAATTGTCCATACCTACCGAATCAATTAATAAAGTAGGTTAATTATTTTGCTAAGACGTGCTATTGTGAATTAAGTTGCTTTAATATAAATATGTGAGATGATTTTAATCACTTTTTCGTTCTTGTGTCTGAATAATATTTTTATAATTATAATAGACATAAAGTGTCAGATCATGCATGATAGTCGAATTTATAGGCATTAAATTAAGTAATTGCCGTTATAATAATATTAAGTAAAACATATTTTTTCAAAAAAAAAGTTTAGTCCGGTTTTTGCTTTGAGGCAAACAAGTCAGCGTGGTTTTTTTTAATTACAATGTCTTTTTCTGCACTTGCACTGCACACACAGACTGTTTGAAACGGTAATCACATGATTTAACACCTATTCATTACTTTGTATTAGGAGCGAAATTGGTTGTAACACCACATAGAGAGAGACAGATATATTAAGCTATTAACTTAAATAACATGCATATTACTGACGAATGAAGAGTGCCTATAATACAATAGAGTACCCCAGTAAATAGTTAATCTTTTCTATAAGTCTAGATACTTGTTATTACATATATAAATAAGTCTGTATGTACAATTTTTAATAGTAGTGCCTACGTATTTCGGTATATCTAGAGAATATTGCGCATTAGAAACATTGAAACAACGATTGGAATGATAAATTATATTAATGTGGCCTTGTGTACGAGTAAGCAGGTGCGATAATACAGTTTTACATTAAACTTTGGTGAAAGCGAGTTGACCATCATGCATGAGCCTTGACGATCATTTAGTAAGTAAGGTGGCGTCTTCTCAATAAGTGGTTTCGGCAATACTAAACATTTGATATTATTACTGCATTAAGGAAGGGTGTTTGTTCCCTTAATGTTTTGTGATAGAAGTCAATTTATGAAACTGTATACATATAAGGTGAACGATATTTTTGCTTCTGAAACCATCGCAATTTTTATAATAATTAAAAAATAACTGCTTTATATTATAAAGATGAATATTATATTTACATGAAAATTTATGAACAAAATACATGCTTGACAATATTTAAAATATCAACTTATAATAGATACAGTAAAGTATAAGCTATCTCTTTAATTAAATTATTTACAGAAGTTTATATGATTAGCACAAGTTAAAATAAAATAAGTTCTTGCTATAACAGTTGATTGAGTGTCGTGTTCGGAAAAAAAATATTCCTACTTACGCATCGGTGTGGTGACAGATTAAGAATATGGAGTGTCACCGCCCCTATTCATCCTATAGTTATCGTAAGAGTCGAGGGAGTCAAACTACCCAGGAGAACATCACTGCAAAAATAGAAACAAATTCTATAGCAACCCGTCTGACCATTGTGGTATGGTAAGCTTTAACCTCCTTTGTAAGATGCCCGGCAGTGGACTGTTAAAGGCTGTTGATGTGATGATGATGACGAGCCACGTTGGTAGATAATTAATATGTTTTTTATTTGTTGGTCAAGGATTAACATAGACCTACAGCCAAATATTAAATGCCCCAAATTGAGCCAGGCACCCAATTAATATAATTATTAAGATAATAATGTTTTCATAATCACCAGCATGGCATTTCCTGTCTTGTTTTTAAAATTTATTTATTTAACGGACCTTAAGTAAATTACGTCATACGTATTTATGACGTGTATGCCATACTTGCCCTTTTTAGAGATGGCCCTCTTTATGGTAGTCACAGCGACAAGCACGTTCTACCAAACAAAAAAACTTTAGCTTTATTAGAATAGGTGAGCCTTATTAGACTTTTAAAGGTATAGAATTGCCATTAAATATAAAATTAAGTTTTTCATTGCAGTAATATACTCCACCGACATGACAATAACATTACCTTTTGTAGCTTATACGGAAGAAACTTATTTTTCGATATGAATAAGAGGCGCACTACAATCAATATTTATAGTTGCCAATGCGTAATTCTAGAGAATTATATAATATTCCTTTCTCTTTCGTCTTTATACTTTACTTTCATAGTTATCAATAGGCAGGCCGACTAGGTTTTGGCCTAAGTATGTTTATATAAAACGTAACACATTGCTCTTCTGTTCTAATTTGAACAGATGCTGAAGATTTCCAAAGATTCAGGGTAATGAAAGGGTAATTCATATTTTTTCGTAAACCGCCTAAGGATGAAATCAGATTGCATGACGTGACCGCGTTAGTTTGCAAAAACAAATTTGGAATTGCTCGATCATTGTCTAATCTTAAAAAATAAAAATTTGTAGTTATTTGCACAACCTGATTTAATCCTGAGGTCTCTGTGTTTATACAACACAATAGCCAATTAGCTGATTCGCGCACATAGACCAAATATTATATTTAATAATGAGATTGTTGCCAATCCCTGTCGGATCAATCCATACGCGTACTTCAGTATTCATTATTTAATGAGGGTAATTTCGATGTTATTATTTTAAAATAATAGAGAATATCACCATATCAGGTGGTGGGCTGGTGACGGTATTACTTCTCAGTAATGTACTGCTATACTAACCTTAGTGCAAAATACAGGTTAGGTAGCTTTTAAATCGGTTTGTATACGCGTCACATTTTTCATTTGAAGCTCTAATTTGAGTTAAAATACCTTAATTCAATTAGAAAGAATCCATTTACAATAGATATTTTCTGGAGGGGTCACATTGTTTATAACGTGCCTGCAATTGGCAAAGAATTAAATATTTAGGTGCTATTAAACAATTATTTAATATTTGAAGTTACTCTGTCTAGATTCTGTATAACTACTTACAAACGGTATAAGCGTTTGCAGACAAAACTAAAACAGTAATATTTTACATAGTGTAACTATTCAGTAAGGGTCTTATGTGTTATCTTTAATAATCACTGAAATCACGCGTGTAATGTGTAGCATTTTGCACATATTTTTTCAGATCAATTTGAATAAAATAATCACTTAACACTGCACCACTGATTGTAATCAAATTTTTCGAAAATGACTGACGCGACGCCAAAATCTTTTCTTTTACTAGCAACACTGAATAGTCCATATTTCTATTGCCCCGTCATTAGAAAATAAATAGTAGCACCGACGTCTCCCCTTAACAAAAAAAAGATGTTATCTATATTGGTGATCAATGATTGCAGGTCAACATACTAAACTATTGTTAATATTTATTAATACAATAATTACCATTTGTTGATATATATTGATATTATGAGAAGGAATATGTTAATATTATGAGAACAAAGAACTTTAGTGAGTAGTAAGTATATTAATCTACTCACAATAATCTTTGTATACATAAGATTGAGTACAGAACAATATCAATTATTGAGATAACATAAGTATTGGAGTAGCAAAGAAAATAAGAAATTGGGCATAAAAATTCAGTTATTATTTTACTACAAGTATTATTACATGTAATATTATTATACCTACTCAACGATATGGATAGAAGGCATACGTCTAATAAACGATCGGAATGCTATTCACTCATGCAAACATAATCATTAAGTGTATAATTTGTACAATTTATTTACTCCTATTGTAATTGATTCACTATGTCCACCACTTATTCCGTTTATTCGCATAGCCAGAATATGTCGACATTAGCTTATTTGTTTCGAGCGTTAGTAGCTGGTCGAAATATAACAAAAAAGTCTTTATTGACCTCAAGTTATTGTGCCCTTTCATAAAATTCAAAATAAATAGCATCTGAACTGACTCAACATCTGAATCAGTTTGATTCTTTATTGTACGAATTAGTCCTCATACATTTCACAAAATATTGAGTTATTTTTGTCAAAAATAAGCAACGAAAGTAATGCAATGCTTTAATATTTTTATTAAATAATCTATTCTTTACACAGATTAATGTTCTGTTAATATGAAAATAAAGGAAAACAAAAGTAAGCAAAATTGTTTTATTTGGTAGACGGACAAAATATTTGATAGATGTAAAACTGACAGCAGGCGTTAATACCCAAGATAACGGTACAATTTAATATTTCCCTGCTCTTTTCATATCCCCTTTCGATACCCGCTTAGGTCCGCGCATCACACGCCTCCCTCTTTCTGAACCTCTTATGTCCAGCTTCTTGTAGGAAGTGGTTGACAGACTATTCATCACAACAGAATGTATGTGGTGACTAGGGTACCATGGTCCTGTCTCTAATGTCCACTAGCCTGTTACTGCTGCTTTCCATAGGCCTGCGATTTTAGCCTTCGAGGTCGTTCAGCGATCTCCAGCACCTGAACTGAATGCAGAACCTGGACCAATCCCGGACCTAGTTGACTAAGATGGTTCTAAATCTCACCCAATCCCACTTCGCTCTCTCCTCGGTTTTTTGGATGATCTGCGATGTCTCAGATCATCTGCGTCATTAAAGAGAGGGTGCCGTGTTTCCTCTTGGGTCCATCCTCCCAAACGGGTTTTCTTACCGCATCACCTATCGGACGCTAAACCATCACCCAGCTTGGGAAATTTGCGAGTCGCTATATTATAATCTCTCTCACATATCTCGTTTGAGAGGATCTCTCTACCTGCATCGACTGCCAATTCTGTGAGGTAGGCCCGATCCGTCGTTATAAAAAAATGGCCTAAATCGGATTTTGCGTTCGACGATCGGCGCAATGTTGCGTCAAATGACTACTTATGAGTACGTACGTTCGTCAAACGACGATGACTTGCTAGTCATCCAGGCTGAAGGATCTCAGTAGTTACCAAGTGGCTTTTCCGCCATGGACGTTCTCCAGTCGGTCATCGTCAACTTTACAAGGCCTGCCGCCTTGCAAAGTTTACGATGACCCGGTACTCTTTCCTCTCTCGCACTGCACTCGTCACTAGGAAGTAATGAATAAATCATGTCGCGCAGTGCAGACCTCGTGAAGTCCTACTGCTTGGGCTAAACTGGCTGCGGTTAGTAGTTTAGTTAGTGGCAACTTCAAAAAAGCGCCAGTTCAGTTCAAGTTCAGACAAGTTCAGTGTCTACCAGTGTAGACTGGTAGACGCTGAGCTTGTGAGTAACCGGGACACCCATAAATAAAACACAGGGGTCTACTGATTTCATGAGCCCCGTCGTTGCTCTCTCCCTGGCGCTTTAATCTTGTTTAACTTGATCCTCGTACCGGTTCAGCCCTAAACCAAGTATCTGTGCCTAATCCTTAACGAAAGATGGCTCTTTGATGAATGTTTCCGATGGCTTGCTCTAAAAGTAAACTGGTCTTGAATGTGGCTCTGACCGCACAGACAAGTTTGCGCATATGGCATTCTCAGAGAGCGATATAGATGGTTAGCCAAATGCGGATACCGCACCGTATCTACGAAGGCACCGTGCTCGTTGCCATAGAACCACCCATTGAATAGGCATGATGACCACCAACCACTAAAATTATGTATTTATCTGATGGGTGACTGCAACCCCATTTGGATTCCTATAGTATTAAAATCATATTTATTTTCATATTTATCGAGTTTAGAATCATTTGTTTTGTCTTGACGAGTGCTTTATGTTTTGATAGTATCCAGAGTCTGATGAAGTAGCTAAAATGTGGTTATAGGGACTCTATACTAAAAAATGTAACCCATCAAGTTTGGAATCGCGTTTGATTCATCTTGACGAGTTCTATATGTTAGTATCCAGGGTCTAACGATAGAGTCGGAAGGTGATTATAGGAACTCCTTAGATATCATTGACACCCCTTGCAGGGATAGAGACGCGCATCGAAAATGAGAATCCTGTGCATCGAAGCGAAAAAAAAGCTGAGATGACTGTAGCTAATGAAGGTCTTAATACAAGCATGAATTTTTTTTTAAATCAACACAATTTTATCGAACCCCTGAAACTGTAAATTTGGATATGACTATCGAGTCGCCTTGAACGATTGAAGCAAATGTGTTGTTCAAAGCAGAATATGTTAAAAACAAAAGCCTTTCAATATTTGACAGGGCAGAATTAGAAAAATTTATGCAGAGTGAATCCGATAAAACTAAGTGACATTGAGCTCTATGTTAAAGCTGGAACTTCCTTTGATCATGGCGCAGACACATCTATAGTAATTTTTCGGGAGAATAAAAAACTTCAAATAAACTATCCAAGAAAATGGAGCGTCAATATGCGAAATTTTGATCTTAGAAATATATAACATAACATAAAAATGGAAGATACTTGTCGAATTATTATTATAAGAGGAAATTGAGAAACGGCGAAAGTCAGCATCGTAGATATGTGTATATTCAACTTCACAAGACAAAGTACCTATATTGTTTCACTTGTAAGCTTTTCTCTGGCTTGGAAACACAGCTGATTCTAGGTGACATTCTTGAACGCCACAAAAATCAGAATATTGAATGAACAAAATGAGAGATTGATTCAAGAAATCTAGAAACATTGGTGTAATTTATTCGAGAGATTAGTTGATATAATTCATTACTTCCGTAACCCCTTAGGTCTTATCAATAAAAAATAAATAAATAATAACATTTTGTCTAATCATTACCTTACGTTTTCATCTTATAGACTAGTACATTAATTCTAATATTACTTACCTCTACATTGTTATATATTGTCACATGATATAAATACTACGACTTATCAACAAAGTTTAGCAGTTAATTAAAAAACGAGCAGTGTTTTGTTCGGCGCACGGGCCGCCTTGGAATCCTCCGGAGTCCCTCGTCGATGATCCGGCCAAAGTTCGCTTGGATTCAGGATCGTAGTTTCAATAAACTGGGTCGCCTTAGTACGATCCACGCTCAAGTGGAGCGTCTTAAGGCGGTCACTCATCACGGTCTTGGATCGCGGATCGCGGGATCGTCCGGTGTGGACCTGCTATTGACAATCGTGTAGCCAGTGATCATATTTTTAATTCCGTTTGCGGATTTTATTGCCAAGCCATACATAACCTAAAAGACACTATAAGTAAAAGTCGAAAAATAACTTTGAGGATATTATCCCTGGAATTTTTATTTATGTTTTCATTTAGTTTCAATGATTTTGTTATCTGGGAGAACAAGAAGAAAAGTAGAAAATAAATTTATGTCAAGAGAAGCGAGGTTATCATTGTGATTGATTTATCTAATGAAATAAAATACTAAAGCTATTAAAATAATCATCATCATACTATTGCAGTCATCATCGACTATTGGACATAGGCCTCTCCCTGACATAGGCCTAACGCCACTCTGATCAGTTGTTGTTTAGGTCAACTACTAGTGAACTATATAATAGCAGAACCCAAATAATCTATTGTCTGAATATCAGTTTTCCACGAAGCGACTTGCATCGGACCTCCTAAGCCCTGAACTGAACTGTGAACTGAATTCGAAGGTTGAACTAGTAATCAATAATGGGAAGTCAGTGCCCTGTAATACATATGAAATTTCAGGGCACTGACTTCCCAATAATGATCGTCTTAGGTGTTCACGACAACTGGAATCGATGATTCTCAGACGACAAAACTTCCATATTCCGGGCTGCATCAGAAATGTCTTGTAAGAGAAACCCAACAGCATTGGGAATCGTACCTGGGACCTCTTGATTGCCAGTCGATTACCGCTAACCGCTAGGCAAACGAGGCAGATCCACATATTAAAACAACTATTAAATAAAAAACCGTGTTTTCCTTATTTACGTTTATATTAAATGCCATTTTTTTGCATAGAGATAGCAACATTGAGTTCTATGATTATTCATGCTCTATGATTTAGTTTCTGACTTTAATGACTTTTGTAGTCGGTTAGCACTTTAGCAATGTGATGATGTCCGTATATCTAAATTTGTGCAATAATGTGATTTAAATAAGTAGGAATATAATTTGAAATATGAATAAAAACATGAAGGACGCAAAAGAAAGGACGATGTCTGGCAGTAGTACCACGCTTTACAATAATGAATATATGGATGCCTTTAGTTCTATTAATGAAAGACCGGTGGACGATATATCCTTAGAATTTTTCTATAAACCTCATACTATTACACTGCTGGCGGTGTCTATTGCGTCAGTAATTTACACTGCGTTTGTAAGGTAATTTTTTATGAATTTAATATTATCACACAGAATTAATAATTAAGTTATGCCAATATTCATATGATGTAACCACTCAGGTAAAATGTAAAGAACTTATCATGTTATAACAATGCTGTTCAACTAATTTAAACGAGGATATTTTCTTCTATCAGTGCTTAACAATATCAGGCTCATCACATTAATAGAAACCTTAGTATAGAGTGCAACCTCTGAAAAATCAGCATGTACTTTTTGCATCAGTCTATGTTAATGTGTTTTTTCTGTACAATTAGCATCAAACAGTATTTTGCAGACATTCTTGATCTCTATTTACGCCATCTTATACTATTACTAATGCATTTAACACTTCTGCTTACAGAGATGAGTCAAGTATTCAAGACAACATTTGGTCAGGAATATGCTGTGTAGTCTTTTTCTTTTTGATAGTATCTGTGCTCACTTTTCCTAATGGACCGTTTACTCGGCCCCACCCTGCTGTCTGGCGGATAGTGTTTGGCATGTCAGTACTGTACCTACTGGCATTGCTGTTTTTATTATTTCAAAGCTATTCAACAGTTTATGAGATAATGTATTGGATTGACCCAAATCTGAGAAACTTCCACATTGACATGGACAAGGTATCTAACTTGTTTAACGACAATCAGTAAATGGAAACTTATATGATGATACCATACTGTGATTAAACGCTGTTCATATTTTCCAGGAGTATGCAGTTAACTGCTCTGATATAAGCCTATCAAAAGTATGGTCTCATGTAGATGTATTTGCTTGGGGACACTTTTTTGGGTGGCTCTTCAAAGCCATTCTGTTCCGACATGCTGGATTGCTCTGGGCTATATCTATAATGTGGGAAATTACTGAAGTTGCTTTTGCACACCTCTTACCTAACTTTTTAGAGTGTTGGTGGGATTCCGTCATTTTAGATGTTTTGCTTTGCAATGGTCTAGGCATATTCTGTGGACTTAAATTGTGCAAAGCCTTAGAAATGAGAGAGTATAAGTGGGTCAGCATAAGGTAAGAATCCAATAAGTTTTTTAACTTATAATTTATTGTGTCAAATACATAAAGCATGAAATTCATTGACTTGTTAAGTAGAGAGGATAATAATAGAAGTATATATGAAAAGAAATTATTAAGCAAATGTGTGTGGAAGTGTTGGAAGAGGTCATTTATGGTGAACATTTTCAACTAAATTGATGTTCTGTAAAAGGGCCATGTGAATAGCACCAGGAAAGCAATATACTACTATACACCATACATGCAGCATTGGTTAGTGTGGAAGGAGATGTGACTGGATCTTTTTAAGTGATGATCAACATTCTCTCCCTACCCCTCTGAGGTACAGGAGTGACATTATGTTTTTGTATGTATGTAAAATTTATTGGTGTCGGTTAAGACTGAACCACTCATGTACTCCTGTATTTTTGGCTAAACTCAGAATTAGGGATGGGTCTCTCTGTGAATGTGGACTTGATGAGGGATCCGCAAATCACATATTTTTTAAATGCCCCAAGACTAGGTTTCCTATTTATGAATTTATTCCTGCTCATATTCCTCTCCCCACGTCCCTTAAATTACTCTTAACGCGGGTTTTCACTCCTTTTGTATATATACTAGGCAAGTGTATAATTGTAAACAAAATTAAACTATAATTTCAATTTCTTTTCTCCTGTTTTCCACAGCAAAATTATTTATACATTTAGTACCATGATTTTTTATGTCATTTATATGTATAAATATTAATAGTTTTATTATGTGTACTGTTAATTGTATTTATTAATGCCTGTAAAAGTCAACAAATCAGTATTTTTTTATTGTCACTAATCAAAATTTAATTATTATTCCGGCTCTACCGAAGCTCTACAAAAATCCTTTGACAGTTTGTCTTTCAAAAACATGACATTAGCAAAATTGTGGTCACACCATAGAGCCATTAAATCAAAAGTTGAAGTTGAAAATTTATTGGTGTCTTTTATACTAATATATAGGTATATATGTTTCATATAAAGTAGTTTCAGTCATCACACTATATTGTCACCTATTTTTTTAGAGATATTTCTTCAACAACTGGCAAAATCAAGAGGGCTATACTACAATTTACACCGGTAACATGGACACCAGTGCGTTGGCTGGATCCTACAAGCACATATATGAGGTTCTGTGCTGTGAGTCAACTAGTTGTGTTTTGGCAAATCTCTGAGTTGAATACATTTTTCTTAAAACATGTGTTTGAGATGCCGCCATCACATCCACTAGTTATAGCACGACTTTGTCTTATAGGAGTTATAGTTGCACCGTCTGTGAGGTTAGTAATGTAATGAATTTCTTTGAATTTAATTTACATGTAACAGCTTTATTTTCTCTCAAATGGTTTAGAATCATTATTTTTATCCCATTCTTTACCTACTCTTACAGGGGGTATCTGTCATAATATTAATTACTAAGTCTTTAAAAGCCTGCAAGTCCCAAAGAAATAATCAATTTTGTTAAATGGCTTACCACAATCATGTTTAATCTAATTAGAAAAGCCTCTTGAAATGTCACAATATCTATGTTCATTTTACGCAAAGTATTACAAATACTTATAGTGTTTAAGTGGTGTGTTGTTTCAACAAACCATAAAATGATCCGATTTGTTTAGTCATGTAGTATGAACCAAATCATTTACTTTGGTTGGTTCCAGTTAATGTGGATATGGTTGACACCTTTTCATTTAGAAAATAATGTGTTTTTGAGACAATATACTGTTTAAATTGGTAATAATTTTAACAAAAAGAAATCATCAATATCGGCTCACCCAGTCCAAATTTATGAGGTAATAAAATAAAATCAAAATAGAGTTGAAATGATAACCTCCTTCTTTTTTTATGTCGGTTATAATGAACAATATTGTGTGTACACACTTTGCCCTGTTAGGAATAAAAACCACTTCCCAACACCCACTGGTTTTTTTATCACGGTTTTCACCACTATATAAATCTAACAATTACGCGAATTTTGATATATCACAAGTGTATATTCGAAAAACTTTTACCACTTTCTTGAATTTTTTTAACGCTACAACCTCTGGTTTACCGACTAGGCCCATAGATCAGTTAGACATAAACATCAAGTATCTCAAATATTTCCATTCACCACAAGTGTTTCTGTAAGGGAAAAAGATCTTTTTTCAGCTATTAATATATAGGTTTTCTTGCAGGCAGTATTATACATATGTAACAGACCCAAATTGCAAGCGTGTTGGTACTCAGTGCTGGGTGTATGGAGCAATTATGGTTACTGAGTCAATGTTGTGCATCAAGAATGGCAAAGAACTCTTTGGTCAGGCTCAAGTGTGCAATGTTATTATATGGCTAGTTATACAAATTCTAGTCTCCATTGCAGTTGTGTATGGGGTAGTACTATACCATCGATATATAGAGGTGAGCTTTAAACTGAAACAGTGCAAACTGTTAGTCATTGTCTATAGCAGTTGATAATATTGTTTAGTCATTTTTTTTATGTTTTGTGAATACTCACACATTTATTATTTTATATTTATTGTTTCTAGTCAATTTGTATTCTCGTGACTAGGTGCTAAAGATTAACCTGCTTTTGATGTATGGGCATTAACTTTTTAGAATAAACCTAAAATTTTATTTTCAGCCAAACAGTGATTCCAACATCGGCAGTCCTAAAAAAAAAGATGAATAAGATGGTAAGTTGACTATTGCTTCTTTCCTCTTACTTTAAACTTTAAAAAAACATATAACCATTGCTCAAAGTTTAAAAATGTTTATGAATAGGGATATGTGTTTCTTGCACATAGTTTTCTATTATTAAAAGCGAATATCTTGACCATTACTACTTATATTTTACCATTACACTCAAGCTCCCGTTGTAAACTGGTGTGATAGATATTTTTTTATTTATGTTACTGTTACAAAAGTGAATCGACTCAGCCGAAAGTATGATTAGAATCCAAGTGTAGTGGTCACCATACTCATTGTAAATGCAGACAATATAGAATGGCGGCCTATTGAAATGCATTTGTAGCATTGGGCCTCCGGTCTCGCACTCAACAATGAAATACGACAGCACGAATACTGTAATTCTAGATTGTTCTTCTGTGAGAGGACAGTACCGCCCTGTTCTAACCGGCCCGTTCATGCTGAAATCAGCATAGCAAAGCTTGTACACTTTTGTGTTCCCTTTAAGGTCTACATATTTAAATAATCTGTAGGACAAAACTAATAATGTTCCAGAGGATATCACCTACCTCACTTTCAAAATATAATGTCATTCGAGGCGAATTTTTTGGTTTGCCTTACTTAAATTGACTCGTTCAAATACATAGTTTACAAAAACCTCCTTAAATAACCTTACTTAAATAATCTCCTTTTCATACACAAAGTGGGCACATTTACGGCTACTAAAGATATTAACTATTTCTAAATTTGTTTCATGGGCTAACTAACTTACACAATAGACGGTTTTGAAATTATCTATTGTTTGTTTCGTATCTCTTTATGTGCGTTTAAAGTTTCTTTAACATTTGAACTTAGATATTATCTTGATTCAATGCTTATTACAATTACTTAAGAGTATAAAACAATATATATTATAATAATACTATAAACATTTAAAATGCACTGTTACTATTTTAATAATAATTACTAAATTCACTGTGTCTTATTTCCTTTTGTGATTATGACGTGTCTAGTGGTAATTCAATACTTCTTTTTTACACGTTTGTGTGAGAGATCGTACTCATACGGCAATACAAATTCCAGTTGCATCGATAACATAGCTGATAAGCATAATGCATGTCTCCCAAGACATCATTTGTTTCCCACTGTATTCCACATCGCCTGCTGTGGCATGGCTGATTCGTAATTTCATAGGACAACCAACAAGAGAAGAGGCAAAAGTACACAGCCCTTACGTACGCTTGCATGTTTCCCAATGTCTCCAGATATGAGGCCTCTACAGGAATATTTCCTGTAGATGATCCTTGTGAGATTGGTGATAGTAAGTTTACTTTTTACAGGGACCACTTGTCATGGTCAAAAGATTGGTTAGTGATACTAACTACTAACCCCGACGTTGTGGATTCGATTCTCTTCTCTCTCGTGTCGTGCTTATCAGATCAGACGTAGTCTCGTAGAGATCTATACGTAAATGGTAGAGGTGAACAGAACCCCTCGTACTCCCTAAATTCCCCCCATCTCTATCTGTGGGCAGTGTGTCGATTGCAGTCAGACATGCGGCGAGCGGCGTTCCATTCCTACCCAGGATAAATATTTGTGTGATGAACGCGATCATTAGTTCTATGTCTGGGTGTAATTTATTTCTAATTATATTTGATTTTGAATGCGCTCACGGTCTGTTTATTAAAGCGGTCGCCACGCCACTTCCTACTTCGCCAAGTGTTGTGGGTTAAAATTCTACATGAGACACCACTTAGTGTGATCCACAAATTGTTGTTCTAAGTCTAGGTGTTCTTTGTATCCGTTACATGTATGTTTGTAAAGGCCCCCGCGACACAGGATATATTCCTAGTGCGTGAATTGTATTTTTATTTAAATTAAATTAAATTAAAATAACAATTATATTATAAAAAATAAAACAATTTACAAATGGAATGAATGGAACGAATGGAATCTCTAAAGAACATGTTCTGAGATAAACAGTTTTTCGTTAATTTTATGACTACGAATTTATATGTGAGAACCAGAAGTATATAATACACGTGATTAGTTTTGTTTTGTAGTGATTATTAGATCAAGGGTCATCTCTAACATAACTTGACATTGTCATACGCTAAATTAGGGTTATCGTGACTAACATATGCGTGTACCAACAGTACCTTCTTTTTTATTATAATGAAATAAAATATACTTAATAATATAATGTATGTAGATCTGAATAAGCAGGAAGAGAGTGTACTTATCTAACCTTATTTAAAGATAAAAAGTAAGCCATTATTTTGTTTTATCGCTATCGGCGTTCATAATAATTGCCTATATTAATCTCCCTAAGCCACCACGTTTTCTTCTGATTGATATCAAAATTAACGTCTTGACTTGACTTCAATTACAGATTTATGTAACGCTAGCTAACGTAAGATAAATTGCTCTAGTTAAAATAGTATTTCTAAGTCTGCTAAAACAACATACAATGTATATAAAATTCAATCTTAAAGTGTCAAAAGGATTAATAATTTATAAAGAATTAATTACTCCCTCCTTATTAAAAACTATATCTTTTATACGAAGTAGGAAGTATGCAAAATGATAGGTAAGGAATTACTTGAACTTACTTGACTGAAGTATACTCTCTCTTTGAAAAGCTTTTTCAAAACTAAAATTTACGTATCACTACTTTCGAAGAAAAATAACTAAATTCATTTAAAACTGAATAAAAAAATAAAAAAGAGTGTTCGGTTTTGACCTCAAAAATGCTTGCTGTCCTAGTTTCTTAACTTTTAAGATGGCAGCCCTATTAATGGATAATAGCATTCATAATGTTTCGTGCTTTGCCTGGACGCCCCAGGTGTTGTATACATTGTCTAGGTACAAAATACCTGAATTACACAGGTTACCGGTATCTACGAGTATATAGGTACTAACCTAATTTTAATATTAGAAGGTAATTAATAAATATTTTATTTGTTTCAGGTACATTGTGTTGCAAGGTTTCAGATTCTGTGATGTCTCTACCTGTAAATGGAATAAGTAAGGTGTTGTGCGCTTAAAAGGTAATAGTAATGCCAAAATCTTAATGTTTATTAGCTTTTGCAATACAGAGTAAACATGCCGCAGTATTAACTGTTTCGGTCTTAATATTGCACTGATCAAAAGCGCACACTCCTTACGTTAATAACTTATTGATTCGAATATTTTCCATGTAGAATAAATTATACTTATTACTATTTGTCTTTGTGACGTTGTCTGTCTCGTTTAGAATAATAATATAATAAATAAATCTATTGTAGTTGTTTATATTTCAATGTGGCAGGTTTACTATACAAGTACTTACGTTAAGTAGGTATTGTTTTTTGGTTATGATGTCGTTGAATTTGCTCATTTTAGAATTAAACTTCATAAGAAAATCCTCATCAAAACGTAAACATAAATAAGATTAAAAAATATATTTACATAAAAAAAACAGGAAACAAATGAGTTGCCTGTTTTTTATTATGTAAATTGATTTTTTCTCTAGTCTAGCTAAAATAGTTTGTGTGAAGTTCTCAGAGTTAACACAAAGACAATATACAATTGTCGAAATACTTTGTACAAAACGTACTAGAGTAACATAATTATAGTAAAATTTTATCATGCATTAGTTTTTGGTCCTTTACCTATAACCTGGTATGTTTGTGACCACGCTTTCCTACATATAGCACTGAAGTCTGTCAAAATCTTAGTGGATTTCTGAAATTCTCTGGAGTATCTTAAACAGTAAAAAGTTAATTTGCTGATAAATTAAACATACCACAAGGTATTTTTTTTAAAAGACATCCCAGTAAAGTACCAGACATCTTAAAGTAAGAGATATAATTTATTTGAATGCAACTATATACAAGATTCCATCTTGCTCGGTGAAGGGAAATGTCCCTCGCAGCATGTTCTCTCGCTCTAACATGATCAATTGGTTAAGCTGAGTGCGGTCTGTCTGTCTTTGCAGATTAATCAGAGAGTGAATTCAGTGTACCTTGTGATCCATTGTTACCCACTCGCTCCTTCCATAATGAGTAGTATGATAAAAACTCGAGTACCAAGTATTAGTTACGAAAAAAAACTTTGTTAGCTCGTCGTAATGTGTACTTAGTAGAATAATGTGAAACGAAACCAAATATGTATGATATTGTACCTAATAAAAATTCATTATTGAACATGCAATGGGTTTTTTTTTATTTTATCATAATGTAGGTGTTCTACTCAACAATATTAAAATATTATACAAATAGATTAAGCAAGTTGATATCCCTGTCCTAATGGCTTCTCGTGGATAGGTGTTCGTGACTCCAGGCTCTGAGCTACAGCAGGTTCAGTCCAGTTTACCCTTAACTGTTTCCCTTGTATCAATTTACCTTAATACTTAAAAACTGAAATATTCTAGTTTTGCTGTTCTGATAAGTACAAACTAGATGAACAAAATACTTAAGTCTTTCAAGAAAGATTTCCAGTTCCTTGGGGTCCCATGGATCAGGAGTATATGGTGTTTGCACTATGAACAAATCTGACGGCCGGTTCATACAAAGGTCCTCTTAGTTTCAGGAGCATTACAGCTTCACAGAAAGAGACCACGCATTTTGACCAATACAAAAGCTGCTAAATGAATTGGTTATATTGTCGTATTTTAGTGCTCCTCTATTCCTTCATCTTCCAGTTGTTGTAGATACATACATGAGGCATGAACCCTAATAATCCATACTTATTAATGCAAAAGGAAAATTTGGCATGAAGAGAAGATACTTTGATTCTTGAGGAGGGACATAGGCAACTCGGGTGGAACAGCTAGCAAATGAATAAACTCTTAAAGTTAACTCATAAAGTTAGCTACAGCAACATCTCTGTCGGAACATATGCCAATGTCTGATTCCCCCTAAATATTTCTTATCTTGGCATAGTTTTTATGTTGGTTCCCCTTTTCCTATTGATATATTTGTTCTAAAATTTGGTACACACCTTTAGTTCTGGTGACAATACAATTAAATAAATTCTGTTTCATTCTAAACCCAAGATGGCCGCCGCTACAAAATGGCGATTCATTAATTTTGACATGACTACATTAATTGGGTTTTAAATGAAAGGGCTTGACTAGTAGAACACAGTTCACTATGAGAAATGAAAAACTTGAGATCAAAAACTACGTAATTTTTCTTAATTAAACGGTTTTATTGAAAATAATGTATTAAATTCTAAAATTTTAAATTGGTAATAATTAAATTTCCCTCATCGAAAAAATTAATATTACTGTTCAGACATTGCACTGTGATGGTGTTATACCCAAAAGTATTCGAATGAATTTGAAATCTTATATTAGAAATGTAATGGGTAGAGCCCGCTTTTTCTAAATATCTAAATTGTTTCTAATTACTCGGTGTTAACCACCCGTAAACACCCCATTGTGAAAGAGGCCTAGGTTCAGCAGTGGCCAGGTTGTTAAAGGCTTGTTGTGATGTAGTGTGAAACATTAGAAATAGTAAAGTAAACTTGTTAAAGATTTTTAACAGCTTATATATTATAATGGCTTGTTTAATTTGAATAATAGTCGTAATAGTAAAACATTATATAATATTTAAATAATCATCTATCTAAGATACATTATTACACACTGACACTTAGTATTTTTGGAATTTTTAGACCTCTATCAGCTTACCAGAACAACAATTACATGGATAGAAATTATTGAATTCAAGATTCTTTTTCTTGGGATCAATAAGTGAGTTATTTCTTAAATTTGTTAGTAAGGCCATTACTCTTTCCATGTCAATACGTTTGGATTCAATTTGGAAATAAGACAATAATTCTTGGTCTTCAGCAAATCGCGAAAGTATTCCACTGAGTTCGTCTAACTCATTCTTTAGTCTACCACATTCTTGTTGGAATACCTTTAATTGAGCACTTCGTTCTTCGTCTCGGCGTTTGAGTAAACTACGCTGCTGTTGATACAAAGCGACGTATTCACAAATAGTATCGGTTTCATTCTGTAATTGTAGTATGATGTGTTCAAGTCTATGTTTTTCATCGGACAGATCGGCTACTTCTTCCATTATTTTCAAAAAACGTTCCTGAAGTTGAGACATAGCATCTCCTGTTTTAAGACAGAATTTGTTAACATCATTTACTTTTACTAAAGGTTTATGTTCAGCCTCTGGTTCGTCGTTTAATTCTATAACATTATTATTCTCGGATGTTTCTTCCATTACATTAACAGTTTCTTCTGGAATTTCATTGCTTTTGCTATTATTTACCAACTCTTTTAAATCTTCACTTTGCTTCAGAACATCTCTATAGTTCGATTGTAATCTAATCATCTCTTCATCTTTGGCTTTTAATTTAATTTGCATATCCTTCAACTTTTCCTCAACTTCAGCTAATTTAATGGTCAACTCTCTGTTTAAATACTTTTCTGCCGTTAGTTTTTCTGTTAACTCTAACTTATCTTTACTCTGAAACACAAAAAGCGATTATTAGAGACGAGTCTCAAAATCCGCTGCCATGATTAAGATAAAAGTTACTCATTAATTGCCTAGGGTATCTTATATCTCATAAGTGTTTAAAAAAATATATTTAGATATGGTCGTAAGGTAGTTGCAAGTTCTAAAGTTTTCAACCTAACGATCAAGCAAGACACTTTCTCATATTATTTTTTTCTACATAGTCTCCACTTCTTCCAATGATGCACAATGCATATGCACATATTTATTCATTACTTTTTTTGTAATGGGCGCTGCTATCTTCAGTTGGCATCATGGCAGAGACGCTGCACGACCTACAACAGATGCTGGACGACCTGGCGCAATGGCCTACGGATGAACTTGGACAAGACCAAGGTCATGTTCAATGAACATGTACTACCGGAACCGGTCGCGGTACACGGTGCCATTCTCGAAGTCGTTTAAAAATATATATACCTCGGGCAGACTTTGCAGTTAGGTAGAAACAGCTTTGAGGACGAGGTGAACAGAAGAATCTAGCTAGGTTGGACAGCGTTTAGGAAACTTCGTCGGGTCTTCTCGTCGTCGATCCCACAGTGCCTAAAGACGAAAGTCATCATGCGTGCGTCCTACCCGTAATGTCATAGGAGCCGAAACGTGGACACTTACGGTTCGACTGGTCCATAAGTTCAAAGTCACTCAGCGTGCTATGAAGAGGGCTAGGCTCGGCGTTTCTCTAAGGGATCGCATCAAAAAAAGAGGTGATCCGACAAAGAACCAGGATCATCGACATAGCCCACAGGATAGGCAAGTTGAAGTGGCAATGGGCTGGCCACATTTACCGAAGAACCGATATCCGTTGGGGTAAACGGGTTCTTGAGTGGAGACCGCGTCTCGGCAAACGTAGTGTAGGACGTCCTCAGACCAAGTGGAGCGATGATTTGCGCAAGACGGCTAGCAGGAGCTGGATGTGAGAAGCCATAGATCGAACTAAGTGGCGTGAAATTGGAGAGACCTATGTCCAGCATTGGACTGCGATAGGCTGATGATGATGATGATGATCTTCAGTTGAGGTCGCAAACTTTTCAGACTACCTAGTTTGTATTGTGTACTTCAGAGATGTCTCCAACAATAATTAGGGTAATATTAATATTTAATTTTAATGATATTAATAGTCACTTTATAAGTTAATTCAATGAATAGTGCACTCAGTATGCACTTTCACATGCTTGTAATTTGCATTAATTAGTATTGATAATTAAAAATGTGGGGAAAAGTAAGAAATTACCATTTTCACAAAGGCATCTTCCAACCCTTGCACATCTTGTTTTAATTTTTTATTTTGCTCAGTAGCTCTTTGTGCCGCAATTTTGTCACTTGTCATGTCTGCATTTAATTTAGATATACTTATACTGTCGTGATTAACTTCAGCTGTTTTCAGTTCTGATAATTCTTTTACTTTTGCTTCACTTTCAGAATAAAGCATTTTTACTTGCTCATGTTGATGTTGTAACTCTTTTAACTGTTCCTGAAAATATATTTTTTTATTGAGATATGAATGAGTTTTTATATACATAAGGTGGAAAGAGGTTTGATATAACTTCTTTATTGGACACATATCTATTATAGGCTGAAAATGGACATGCGATTTGTTGACTGTTAGGAATATGAATGTTTGCTCTCTCTGCCTCTGCCATTTTGCATGCGCTTTTGACGAGACCAATGACGTCATTAACCGTGCTTCGTGTTTATTTACTATTCAGCATTTCAGTTACTTTGTACTTATTTACAGTTTTAATTGCTATACAAATCATGGTAGAAGTTAAAAAACCTTCTTACAAACTAAGTTTGAATTTCCCTCATCTAATTTTTACTTTATATTTAATATTTTCTGGGTAAATAATAATTAATTAAAAAAAATACCTTTTAAGGAATTTTTAAAGACAAGACAAGACAAAAATATTTGAGACAAATTAAAATTTATATGCATAATCCTTATTAAAGGTCACAATCAAAATCACATCAGCATATTAAAAATGATTTTCTTAATAGTTTCATTTGATTTGCAGTAATACAAATGCAGTAGGGAACACTATTCAAGAGCAGAAAACTAAATCAGATTTATTATAGAACTAACTTTCAACCTACAAAAGTGCTTCATTTTAGTTGATACTAAATTTCATAACATTATGTAGCATATCATTTTATTATGTTTTCTTTTGGGTTTAAGCCACAGTAAGATAATATTGTTTTTGCATTAATAAATTATCTAGGTCTAGGCCAGGAGCCTAAACAAAATGGTTGATGTTCTATATACTCCAGGATCTAGAGCATATAAGCACCAAATAGCTAACTAGAGACAACAGCGATAATTCGATAAATAACTGAGTGGGGCCTAGGGGACCATAAATTTTTATAGTAGTAACATTATTATGCAGAATCAAACCATTTACCTCCATATGTTTTAAGTTATCTTGTAAAACCTTAATATTGCTGGCATTCTGATCCATTTCCAATTGTTTCTTATCAATATTGTAATTCTGAATTCTTATTTCCATATCACTTATTTGTTCAATGAGACTATTTTCTCTATTTGATAAACTTTGAACTTCTTTGTTAAGCTCCTCATTTCTTTTAACTGCCAATTTCAACTGCTCATTTAATTCACCAACATAATGTTCATAATGTAAATTCAACTGATCTCTCTCTTTTTGCATTAAAGTTATCTGTTGCTCTAAATTGCAAATTTTCTGTAACAATGATTCGATTTTCTCATTATCAACAGATTTTTCATTCGATAGAACTGAAGGTGAGCCATTAGTTAACTGTTGCATCTGTAGATGCATTACATCATATTGATTTTGAAGATTATGAAGTTGACTTTGGAGCGATTCGTTTTCAGCCTCTTTAGCATTCAAAATAGTTTTTGTGAATTCCAGCTGTTCTAATAAGTTACTGTTTTCTTCTGTTAGTGATGACTTAATAGAATTTAGTTGATTGATATTTGTATCCTTGAGAAATATTTCTTGCATAGCATTTAAATATTTATCATTTATATTTTTGAGTTCATTTTGTACTTCATTTAATTTTTGATTACATATTTTAAAGTCGTTTGTTACTAATGCATGATTATGTTCAAGATGGCTTAGCTTCTTTTGTAAATCATATACTTGCAATTCTAAATTTCTTTTATTAGATATTAGTATCTCAGTGACATTGACATCACCTGGAAATGTCTGTATATCTTCTGTAGTATTAATTTGTTTGTCATTAGTGAAACCAAGTGTTGTGTTGTCACCTATTTTATTTCGGTCTGTTGTTGAAACATCAAGATATGTGGTTGCTGCCTCTTCATGCCTGTCTGCAGAGACTAGAAACTC
Source organism: Hyphantria cunea (assembly GCA_003709505.1). Classification (NCBI taxonomy): domain Eukaryota; kingdom Metazoa; phylum Arthropoda; class Insecta; order Lepidoptera; family Erebidae; genus Hyphantria; species Hyphantria cunea. Next base: position 456,106 of record PKRV01000478.1, read on the forward strand.
CTCTGTGATTTTAGAATTTAATGTCTGTACACTATCCATTGGGTTATCTAGATTTATGGTTGTTTCTGATTTAATACTTTCATCCTTCTGAATAGTTTTTTTTTCTTGATGGTCTTTTAACTGAAACATAAATAAACATTTGTGTCTGTGCAGTCTCTTTAAAAAAACATACCTATTTTCACAATAATTATAAGTGTATAGGTAAATTTCAGAAACAGGTGGAAAATTTGATTATATTTAAAAGAGAGGCTTCTTAGGTTATCAACAACGGCTAATTGAATACAAAGCAAAAAATATGCATTGTTAGAAAAAAAGATTATTCCAGAATTATATTTGATACATCTAGACTTCGTGGAGTTCTGGTTGGTTTCTTGAGGCATACAATAATAAACAATATAAATGTAAATTAATTATTGCGCGGTTTTTTTCAGCCAGTAGGTACGTTCCTGGTACCGTAATGACGTAAAGGTAGGTACAGTAATGACTTTGTAAGTAGACTCATATGTTACAGTAGTTACTAAAATGCACTAGTAAAAATAGTATAGTAGTAGTGGTACAATAAGGATGTCTCTAAGGCCACAGTTTAGTTCAGTTAGAGCTACAGTGCAATAAGTATTGGAGTGATATCAGTCATTAACTTAGCAACCTCTGCTACAGTTATAGACCCTTAATAAGTGATATTGTATTGTGTAAGTTTAACAGTGTTTTTAGTTCATGTGAATGCATGCAAATTTTATCCAAATTATTTATCTCACTCAACATAATTTTGAAAATGCCTACTTTCATTATGTATCAAGAAACCGTAAAAATTGTCATTTATATGCTGTAATATAATAAAAATTCAAGCAAATTTAAAAATTCTTATATATTTTTTTCTCTGAGATTCATAATAGTTTATGGTGCAAAAGAAACTCTAAGAGTAAGCAAGCTGAATGACGACATTGCTTTTAACTAGTGTTACGATTCGCGTTTAATGTACACCAATGTATTCTTATTGACAGTCATGACGTGTCACTAATAAAAAATCATGCAAGATTTAAACATTAAGTAAAGTAAATAAATATTAGGAAACCAAATCTTCTGTTTTTGGGGCTTTACTATCTTTAAACACACAATGCGTAAACGAAGAGTATAGAAGTACATAAATACATTGAAACATTAATTTCTACCTTTTTCCGTGCTAAGGCCAGTTTTGCTGCCCGACTGTCCATTGCTAATCTAGACTAAATTTTAGTAAGCCAATATAAAAGACATACGTATAGACGTGGAAAATTATATTAAATAGCTAAATAATATGTATATTTAAACTCAATGTATCCGCAATAATAATGCAGAGTATTGTTGTACTGTATGTACTCCGTATGACTATGACAACCACCTGACAACACACATGACATGACATTAGTGCTGCCAAGTTTGAAATTTGTTATTAAATCCGGAATTCTCGTGTAAATTTATCCTCTTTAGTCATAAACAGATATTTATAGATACAAATCAGACATTTTAACAAAGGTTATTGCATTGGCTTGTTTAATGTGACCAAAATGTCCAAGAAGTTTTCCAAGTAACTGCACCTTACAAGTTGGGCCTTTATAACTCCTGAAATAACAAAGTTACATAAGCTGTTAAATTTTTCCTTCAAAGTTCGTCATATGGACTTCTATTATTTTTTTATAGGTTTTCTGTGTCAGTAGTGTAGCTTTTAGAGGGGAGGGGTGCTCTCTATTTTAAAATAAAAATGATCTCTGAAATTGAATATCGCGAAAAGGCAAACCTATATCAACTTGTCTAATAATTTCCGGGAAGTAAACTACGGAACCCTAAAAAGTCAGAAGCAAGACTTACTAATGATCCAACTGGTGAGTGATATAATCTGCGAAACAACATAAGGGCAATACTAAATAAATTGACTCCAGTAATAAAGCTACATTAATAAAGATTAAACCTGATGATCTGGCTGATCTTGAATAAGTTCTCACCTGGGCAAAGCATGGACACTATGCAGTGTCCCGTGCTCCAACTTCAATAGATGTCGTTATTATATGATTCAAATGGTTATTTATTATTAGAGAGTTAGTGTTTTTTTTATCTCTACTTATAACTTCGGTTTGCTTGCCAAAGGAGAATGGCAGATCCTGTATCGCTGGCAATATGTTATGAAAGATTATGATATTTATATCGTTTATTAAGTGAATTATTTCATCTATTTATTATATTTTTCGAACAGTGTTAAATGAATTTTAATTCTGCTTACAAAGTTATTACAACTGGTTAACAAAGCGCATTCCTACATGTCCTAAGCACGCCATGATTTAAGTCTACTTAGTCTAAAAACGATTGGATATTTATATCTTCAAATATGAATAAGCTAATGGGTAGATTTAGTAAAAGGGCAACATTTTTTAGATGGATCACGAAAATCGTAGATGAATTATTTTGATTTCAAAAATGTAATATTACGCCATCTAGATGAAAATAATCACAATTCATTTATAATCCATGTATTTCGTTGCAATCTAAAGACTAAATTAAAATTAAACGCAATGTAATAAAAATATAAAATTAATTGTCGAAGGTATTAGAAATGTTAAATGATTTCATAAAAAAATATTTGATTCAATATTTTTTAATTCATAAAGAAAAATAATTACATTTTTGTCAATCCATATTCTCACAACAAACTATACTTATTTCCCTTTTCTATGATGTATAAATGAACATACGAGTTTAACTAGAAAGATAAAAACAAAACACTTACTCTTCTTAATTTTAAGCTTAGTGACGGGTCGATTAAATTGGCATTTTATTTTCACTTACTCAAACACTTTGCGCTGTCCTCTATTGTTTGATTTCTAATGCAATATTACATAGAAAAACAAATTTGTCAAGCACAACGTTTGGTTAATTTAGCATTTTTATACTAGAATAATTGAGCGTTACAACAGTAGCTCTGGGTAACACCGCGGGGCGAGCTAATCTAAAAAAGTAGTTTAAGTTTATTCTTATATCATCAACTATCTGCCAGTGAAAGTCCCGTCAAAATCGGTCCAGCCGATCCAGAGATTAGCCGGAACAAACAGACAGACACATAGACAGAGAAAAATTGTTAAAAAAAACATTGATGTATGTATAGTGTACTTGCATATGCATTTAATAATTCATTTTCAGTTATGGATTTACTACTAGGTTAAGTAACCTAGAGCCTAGGGCGGCATATTTCAGGTGGCGGTAAATTTGGAACATTTTATTTGTCTTATAAGAATAAAAAAAAACATTGTTTATTCTTACAGAGAAAAGAAGTCTCGACAAATTAATAAAAATAAAAATGTATAAGAAAAATAGTATATTATAGTATATATACGCGGAACGCAGAAAAGAACGCAGAAAAATAGTATATATACGCTTTATAAAGCGTATCGAATCTCAACTTTAGTACTAAGTTTTTAAAAACTTCTAAATTATTTGTGAAATAATATTTGTGTATATGAATTTTCATTTTTTTTTCAATAGTAGTTAGTTTAATATTATAATTTAAATTAGTAATCTTGAACGTTTTAGTAACCATCACTCAGAGCGGCATGAGGCCTATGACTGCCCCCGAACACGGTTAGCTGCCGTTCAAATTAATTTTAGGAAATTTTCCTCCTTGGGCGCCTTCTGCCGCCTCTTCCACGTCACACAGATCCCAAGGTTTGAACTCGCTACGAATGCGTACGTAGGTACATCCCGAAGCAGCCGAAGGAAAGACCTGTGCCGGTGGACGTCTTAGATATTCATTTTAGATTTCGTACATGACAGCATGCTCTTCGAAATAATCTGCTACTAGCCGCTTCAGGTGCTCTCGCGTCTCTGGGTAGTTAAGTGCCTCTCAACAACAGTTGCTACAGTTGCGTTCAATATCTAGGTTCATCAGTCTACGGTAATAAATGCAAAAGTTTACAAGCTTTGGATTACTTTATAAAATGTATGTATGTCTTAATCTTTAGTTACTTAAATAACACACAACGCCATCTAGTCCCAAACTAAGCAGAGCTTGTTTTATGAGGAACTAAACAACTGATATAAATACATATATATATATATATATATATATACATACATAACACCCAATCTCCGAAACAAACATTTGTAGATCATACAAACACACTACACTCACTTAGCTTAACTACAATTATTAATACGTCTCTTATGTACATTGAAACGCTCGAGACACTAGCGCATGAAAGAATTCCCATATCTCCCATACCGAGTGATAGTTTCACTTCCGGGAATGAATGTGAGCTATGTCATGATCTGAATTTTTTGAAATTTTCTTAACCAATTTTAGATCACCTGCAAAAAGCAGCGGTGTAGAGCTGGTAACTACTTCTTATAAGCTATCTATCATTAAGCAAGAAGAAAAAAAGCAGAGGACCCAAATTACTCCCTTGGCTGGCCCCCGATCTCGTAAAATATGGTTCGGAGAGACATCCTCCAAAGTTCACATATTGATGTCTGACGATGCGAAGAACGCCAGTACATGCGCTGTGCAACCCACAGCGGCCAAACGTGTTTAAAAAATGTCATTATTAACCACACTAATCTTGTGCTTTTCTAAAATCTAAATACGCTACATCCACGTGCAGGCCAGCATAATCAGCAGGGATCAAACATGTCATTAGATGTAGAAGGTGACCCGTAGTTACCCGTCCGGCACGAAAACCGTACTGCGCGTCAGATAGCTGTGAACTCACTTGTGCACAGAGACAATTATGAATGACCGCTTCAAACACTGGCAGGCGTACTGAGAATTGCGACAGGCCTGTAATCATTGAGATCAGAACTCCCACCACCCTCAGAGATAGGCCCGACTCGATTTTGTTTTGCATCATTCCAAAAACTTTCTGGTGTCGATATATATGTTGTATAAGTGTAGTAACGGCTCTGCCAACACTATATGACCATCCCTAAAAATAAACGTAAAACCGTATAACGTCCGGGCCCATTGAGTGCTTGGGCGGTAGGCTAGCCAACGCGGCAAGGACCTCGCGTTCGCTCAAATGAGAGAAACCCAAGCAGTAGGCGCATGACTCGTGCTGCGCTCGCCGTCTCCACGCTCAGCTCTGCGGGCTCTTGATTATACATATATTGAGTGAAAAAATCGAGCAAACTCATACGCACACTCATAGTCCGATAAAGTGCGTTCATCTTTTATAAGTTTATGTTTACTCCCCTTTTTCGTTCTTTGTAGTGCCAAAACGCTCGCAGATCACCAGCTAGTTGGTTTTGAATGCGTTTGCTGTAGCGGTCTTACGCTCGTGCAGTCTCTTCTTTAACTATCGCCCTAACTTTACTAAACGCTTCGTAGTCAATAAGAGATTTACTAGATGTTCCCAATAATATCAGATATATACCATACCGGATATATGTACCTACGCTTACCACCTGTATTGATTCACTTAAAACTTTATAAATCTTTTTATCCCAGAAGGTCAGCAGCTGTTTCAGGTCACTAAATGCTTCCGGGGGTATGTTGATTGGAGGATCTTCCTGATCGTCCCTTTATAGTCTAATCTGGTTGCGGGCTAGTCTTTTTAATGCTACCGGAACTGCACTTTTTGTCTGCCTGCATCCTTCATTGTTTTTCCATTGTGTTTAGTGTTTTTCGTCGATATTGGCGCACAGCCATATTTGGGCTTTGGGAAAGGGTAGTAGTGGTTCTCGGATGGCGCAAGAAAGCGGTTCCCGGATCCCTTCCGTCTCAGGCGCAGAGTGGTACACTGTGTGGTTTTAGTAGGTTCGATTCCAACACACCGCCGAGTTGCAAATCCCAGTGGGGTGAAGGCCCGAGGGAGTTTCCACACGTAAAAAAAAGGGTAGTAGTGGTTCCGGTCCACAAACTGCCGTGTCCGGTCCCCTTTTATCTATTGTAGGGTAACTTCATTTGTGGATGCAATTGACGGGAGGTTGTCATGACACTTTTTGATGAGGGCAGAGGTCATCTTGTTATTTTGCAGAGCTTGAAGCGCGGATACTGTCAGAGACAATTTTGATGTTTAAGTCTATTCTCTAGAGTCCCGCCTGCCACCACTGCGATTGCAGTGAGGACGCGGCGCAGCATACGCTGGCGATTTGCCTCTCCCGCCTGGGCGATGCAGCGTCGGGCCCTCACTGCAGTATCGGAAGAGATCTCTCTCTACCGGCCGGTAATACGCTCCATGGCCGGTAGCGACAGCTGATTTACCGCGGTCGCAACCTTCTGCGCAGTTAATTTCGCAGAAGCAGGCGGCTAAGAGTCAACATCTGGTTGCAACCACTTCAATGGTCAAAACGTAAACAAGGAGTCTTACACTAGCAAAATGTCTATTGCGTGTGAAGCAGAGGCGTGAACTCGGTGAACTCTTGGCGGCCATAGGAGTAGCGTTTCTATAGCTTGAAGAGAGTATGGAACTCGTCCCGACCTGGGAACTTGTCAGTCACAGTAGGCAGCTTAGACCCCGGCGAGCGCTGAACGACCTCTGTCCATCATAAGCCAAGTAGCAATTATAATACCTAGTAGGGTCTGCCCCTATATAATGTAAATGGGGTCAAGCAATAATAGTTGAGATAAATTAAGGAATACTTTTGAAGTAAAAAATCAAATATCTTGCTGTTTTTTGGCTCCATCAAGCTTAGCAGTAAAGCAGTAAAAAAAATATCATCACTCAACATTCGAATTCATTCAATTTAATTAAATAGCTAGTTGCTCAGGTTTCAAGGCCCTTGTCATTATTCATTAGGAATGTTCTTTTTAAATATTTATTTGTAAACATTTTGCATATTGTCCATATTTTTGTGTGGAATTGCTATTAAAATGTATGAAATATGTGATGTGATTAATAACTAACAGAATGTTTTTGTAATACTACTAAAATATTATCACCATATTACAAATCCACGAAAAGATCATGTTTTTTATTTATCAGTCTATGAGCAACGCATCAAATAAACAGATTTATATAAAAAAAAAGACTTAAATTTTAATGAACATTTACTTATGTACTTAATACGAAATGATTTGGAGTTCAAACATTAAATAAAGTTTAATTGTTATTTCATGTGACAGTATTTTATTAAAAAGTTTACCTAATCATAATGATGAACCTTTACATACTAAGTTTAAACAGGCTGTCTCTATCTTCTGTCAATTACGTTTACAGAGTTCCTAAAAATTCTGGATTATTCTATCATCAGATCTTCACTTGATGACAATTGGAACATGGTCAAGAACAATATCCATTCAAGTAAATTGGAGAACATTCATAAATATCATCTCAATTTATTCAAAGTTTTAATATAAACGACATTAGATATAAGTTATTTTATTTTGACCTTTAATGAGCCTAATAAATTATTTTAATTTGAATGGGGGGTAATTATAATAAACAATTTTTCTAGAGAAATATAGTAATAGGCAAAGGTATCTTAAAAAGTTCACATGTAATCAATCAATCTGTACTTGAATATTATTGTAGTTCCATTTAATCAAACTATAATTAATGTTAATAGGAATGTCATCATACAACAGATTAGTGAAACAAACTCGGTATCCAGTATATATCTAGTTATTATAGTTTATGTGAAGGCATTTAATTTATTGTACAACTAAGTGATAAAAGTATGCAAATTTAGATCTTACCTACTAGGAATATAGGTTAATCTTTACTTGGAATGAAAACTAGGTTAATATATGCATTTAGTTACTTCTAAAAGTTAAGAATTCAAATAAGTACACATTTCTATCAACTCACAATAGACACAAAATATTAGCATATTTGATAGAGATTGGTACTCATCAGAATAGACTCAATGTAAAATAAACCAAATGCATACTAAATGCATATACTGCACATACTACTCTATATACACAAATTCATACTTATCTGTCTTAATTGTTACTTAAAAAGTTGACACTAATATTTTTACAATCATATACTTGTATTAATTCTCATTACAATCGAGAGCAATCAGATAATGATAAGTCACAATGTTTTAGCAAAAAATTTAAAAATGAATTAACATTGGATTAAATTTAACTTTATCATTAAGTTTTGTTTTGTTTCACAGTCATAAGTGTTTGACTTTCATAGGGTCCTTATGTAGCAATATATATATTTAGACAAAATATCAAACATCATCAAGTGTCGGTAACCAAAAGGCCATATTGGTGCATGCTGAAGCCAACATCATGAATTTAGGATTGAATTGCACACACTGTATTGGTGCAGGATGATCACCATTCAAAACACAGACTTTATAACCGGTGTCAGCGTTCCAGACATGAACTCTTCCATCCGTTGAGCCACTAAAAATGTATTGTGAATCTGGACTGAATGATGCTTCTATTGGTATGCCTTTATTGTTCAGATGTCCAGTGAATGTCTGCAAAGGTGTACCATGGTATGCATCTACTAAACGGATTATTGACCCATTTGTACTGATTAACATTGTTTTACCATCTCGTGAGAATTTCAATCCTGTCCAGTCACATTCCTTTTCCTGATTTAATTTAAAAGTAACAAAAGGACCTTTGTCAAATGATCTTAAATCATATAGTTTGATGCTCTCTGAATTAACACCGGCAGCAAATATCAGGCCTTCAGGGTCATAAGCTGCAACAGGTCTTCCTGACAAATGCATTAAACCTTGGCAATTAGGGGAACGTAGATCCCATAATCGTAATGTTTTGTCTAAAGATCCCGAAAGAAAAGTGTCTTCAACCGGTGACAAACACAATGTGACCACTTTCTTCGTATGCCCAGGGAAATATCGTATGTATTTGTTGTCATGTAGCGACAAATATCGGATAGTGTCATCAACTTTTGTTGAACTGTGAATAGCAGTGTTCTTGGCGTGTGTAAAATGTATAAGATCGACGCCGTATTTTTTACTATTCACTGTAATCATTTGCGTGCCTTTTTCACAGTCATAAATTACTATTTGATCGTCTTCACTACATGATATTAACGTCTCGCCACTTGGGGAAAAGTCAATACTGTTTATTTTGTCTGTGTTTTCCCGAAACACCTTAGCCACTTTAAAACTACGAACAACCTGGTCCACTAATTTCATCATTTGTAAAAACTTTCACAAAACCACGATAATTCAGAGAAATATTCACTTTGGAATAGATAACAACCAAAGTACCAATTTATTGTAATATCGAGTTTGATCTCATCTCAGTAAAGCGCACACCACACCACGTACCATAGATTATTAATAACATCAATTAAACAATACAATAGCGATGGGACAATTCCGTAAGTCGAGTGCATTAGCGTGAGTGAGGCTTTGACTACAACCAACAAAGTATGATTCTACTAGTAGTTCGATTTGGGTAAAGTTAATTTTTTCATACAAATGAATTGGCTACACAATGAACAAAACTATTTAATGTAATATATAGGTATATTTTTAAACAATTTGTAGCGGTTACCTTCCTTAAAAGATTTTAACTTTCAGATCGATGAATCATAGAAACTAAATAAAACTAAAATTATAAAGCGCTCAAAGACCGAAAACGCTTTTGTGACTCGTAAGTCGCAGAAAAATTAGAAATAAATTTCAATGTACTGTAAGTTGAAATTCAGGCATTGGACACCTTAATAAGATTGTAACACATTATTGGCTGGATCAACGATAACTATAGCTATAGTCGTAAAATATTTCGTGTGAGGTGACCAGAGTTGACCCTTGAAAGAGAACTTAATTTAAAATAATTTTCTGCATCCTTCCTCAATATGTTTTCGTAAAATAATTGCTTGCTTAAATAAATTTGATAAAAATAATCAATATTATAATAATCAATATTGTAAAAACACAACATTTAATTAATCTATGGTGACTAAAACCAGAATGTAATACTGTAACACCAACATAAGTATACCTACTTAGCCACCTTTGCAAGCGCACATGTATAAAAAACTGATTTTGGAAACAAAATGGACGGTGTCTAAATGGCGTTTCTCTTACTTAATAGCAATGTGAGATATTATGCTTATTTGGGCATTTAATCATAGTGATTTGGTAGTAACACCTTAAAACGATCACAACTGTTATAATATTCTACTAGCTGCAGTAATCGTTCATTTAAAAATTTCATGGACCTACATTTTTGGAATATGGTATCCATTTTGTGAACAACTTGTTGTGTGGCGTTTATAGTGCGAATAATCTACTTTTATCATAGTGAAATATTTACTTGTAATGTAAAAGTTAATTACATCTGTATTGATGACCCTCCGAATTGCTGCATCTGTTAAAGAATTAGGTATGTATTCATGGTCGTACACTACATAATTTTAATTTCATGTCTTGATTGACCGCTGAGAATACGCGTCGCTCCCTTTGTAAGTTTAATGATTACATTTGTATACTTAATTTTCTTATCTAAAAGAAACATTTTTGTAGATATTTGTTTGTGAAACCAGATGCTCGATACAGCTTATCAAGCATGTAGTCCATAGCTTGTTGCAATGGAAGTTTATCGTATTAGTTGAAAAGTATATTTTCTTATTCAGCTGCTAAGTTACTTTCTTTGCAATTGAATAAGTTCAGTTGGTGTTCTGCTATAGCTTTATCTGAAAAAATTTACGTTTGTCATAAGCATCATATATGTGTAACCTAAATGTATACTGTACTATCTTTTAAATTTTCTGCCGATATTAAAGATATCATAAACCGCCATTCAAAATGGTTTGTATTTTATGCTGTTTCAATACTGTTGTTTCATTACATTTTTTAGGCTTCTCAGTGTTCCAATGCTGTTGTTTAGGCTAGAAATCACCAGTTTAATTTTAACTGAGAAGTTATAATTAAAAAACTTATAAACAACCTGTACCTTGTTTTCTTTCCTTCTGAAATTCTGTAGTTTATCTTAGTCAATTTTGTATAATTTTGTAATATGTACTTAAAAATTTACGATGTATAAACATTACCAGCCTTGACAATTCTTCTATTTGTATATAAAAAGGAAACTCGAAGGACTGTATTCCATAATAAAACATGATAAATATACAATATCACAACATATAGTAAATTTATTAATTTATATTAAGTTAAAATATTACATACAAAAGTGGCATGATCACTTTTTATATCTTTCTCCTCTAAAAATCACTTCACTTTAATTATAGAAATGGATGTTTAATTACTGAGATGAAAACAATTATTCTCATAGTTCTGAACATGTGTTTTACAGTTGTAAGTTTGATCATGAATTATGCAATGTGGCAATTATAATTTCTCAGTACGTGAATGACATTGTGAAAGTTATATAAAGTACTTTTGAAATACTTTCACCTTAAAATTAATTTGAAGGAATCACTGATTATTTTGATTCTATTAAGGTTTAAAAATAGTGTTCCATATTTTTTCAAATATATAAATTGCTCTAATTTATAATGTACTATTCATAAGTTATCTATTTTATTGATACAAAATAGAAATAGGAAAAGCATTCCAGAAGTAATTCTTCAAGATGTACTTGGAAGACTATGCTGTGTAACTAAACGGGAGAAGTTGTAGCGCTCTATGTTTTGTAATGTCATAAGCGTATAGCTTTTCCCCTTGGTTATGCAAGCCTGATTCAACCATGCAGAAATGGAATAGTAGTATTTTAAACATGAACCAGCAGCAGCTGTTTTCTTTGGAAGAGCAAGTACAGATGAAGGTGTTTTACATTATTGTAATTGTTTTCATACATTTTATCTGCATAAAATTTATTTATATATTTATAGGCTTTTTGTAATACCATAAATATATAGTTTTTATTATACAGAAGGTCTTATTTGGGTTAAAATGGGTAGATTGAGTACCAGTGAAGAAGAGTTGGTATTCTATGTTCAAAACATCTGTAAATAGAAACAATTGTAACATTTTAAATAATTTACCCCAAATAAGTCCACTGTGCAACAAAAACTTATGTGAAAATTCTCAATTCATTGACTACATTAATATTTATTATTGTATTTTAACCAAGTTATTCTAAGAATAAACCAATCTTTATTTCAATGTTGCAGAGTAAGATGGATGGACCAAAAATACACACGATACTTGGTGGAAGAATAATAATAATTCACTCTTAATAGAGTGATGGACTCATATAATTTGTTTGATGATGGAAGCGGAATGTTGGAAGGCCTTACTGATCTCAGTGGATCAGACAGCTTTGCTGGAGGAGCAGCATCAGGAGTAACCGGAGATAACAAAGATACAGCTGATAATACGTAATTAAATTTTTTATGCACTTATAAGTACATAATGAACTGAATAAAATAGTAACCTTTTTCTTAGTTACAGACAAGCCTACAGCCAATCCAGTGTGCCACAGGATGGATCAATTCAGAAACTGGCACCCTTTGGGGGACCTGGGGGAATAAATAACAGTGCTCAGGCAGTTCCTAACCCAGGTGCTGCTCCCCCTGGACCTGATTATCATGAGTATGGAAGTTATCCCCCACGTCCACGTCTGCCACAACCTCCACATGCTCCGCTGCATCCATCACACCATGTACATCCTACACATGGATATCCAGGCTACCATCCTGGCCCAGAGCCAATGTACGCTTTACCTGACCAACCAGGTAAATAAAGCAAACAGGCATTTCATTCACAAAATATATTCCTTCTTAATATGTGTATATGATTCTCTATTTTATTTTAAGGTATTGGAGAAATGGGAGTATGGTCTGGACCTCCAAGTGCCAACAGATATTCTCCCATAACACCAAGTTACCGTCATAACTATGAACATCAACAAAAAATGCATCAATATCCACCTCAACAGGTAACTCCACCTCTATTAAAATAAGTGACAAGGCATCAGTCAAGGTCTAAATAAACCCAAACATTTTTGTTTTCAAAGGGGTCATCAATTGGAAGTTTACAATCACAAAATGGGGCTTATTTACCAAGACAGCCTCACTTCTCACAACCCACATCACAACAAATATATGGACAACAGCAGGTATATATTCTTTGAGTAATAATTCAAATTTGAGTATGTTTTAAATAAAATTTTAATTGATTATATTTTATCACTCTTACAGAACTATCCTAACTACACACAGATGCATCCACCTGCTGCATCAAGAATAAGTCAACATCCTACTTATCACCAACAGATGGATGTTAATCCACACCAGTATGGAATACCACATGGTCAGCAAAGTCATGCACCAATACCACAACATCAGACTCACCAAAATATGGTTGGTCACACTGGTGGCATGGGTTCTGGAATTCAAAATCATCCTAATGTACACGTTCATCATCCAGGTGCTCCGCCGTTACATCACGTTCCCAGACAATCCCCAGTGCCGCCATCTTCGGTAGCATCTTCTCATTCAGTATCAGCCCAGATGCCTTTTGCATCTCCCCATCATTCTGTTTCAATGAATTATCAGACTCATCAAATACAACATCCCTTAGATGTGAATGTATCTAATCAATATGGCCCTGTTAAATCGACTGGTATTGAGACTGGAAGTCCTCAATATCGACCACCATTTCCACAGCTTTCTCCACAGATGTCACCAAGGGCACAAATTTCCCCTCGACAGCAGCAGGCACAGTCACAATTATCGCCTCGCCCAGTTATGTCACCTGTTAAAGGTCCTAGTGCTTCTCCACATAGCTCAAGAAATTTAGTGCAATCACCAGTTTCTACAGGTCCTTCTACTGCTTCTGTACAGTATGCATCACAAAATACTCTCCAGGCTCTTGAACAAATGGTGTTACCTGCTGGATCGGAATTTCCGTATCAACGCAATCCTGCATCTCCTGCAATACCACATGTATTATCTTCACCATCACAATGGAATCAAAACAAAATACCTTCTGCAAATTCAGTGACTCAGATTGATAATAGTGAACAGTCTCCAAAAACTTCAGAACCTACTCAAGTACTGCAAACCATTAAGCCAGAAATAGCTAAAAATGTGACAGTAACTAACACAGAATTGAAATCTATAGAGAAAGTTGAAGTTGATATTGAAAAATCGACTGAAAGTACATCTCATATAATTGTACCACATACTATCACAAATACGAATAATATTTCGAAAGATATGACTAATGTTGCTTCAAACAGCAGTCCTTTATCAATTACAAATAATGCTAATAACCCTGTTTCTGTAGAAAGCACAGAAAAGCATGATAATTTTTCTGGGAGCAATCTAATCACTGACAGTAATATGGATCACTTACCCAAAAAAGAAGACGATAAGAATGATAATAATGTAGAAAAATCTTATAACACAGATCATAAAATAGAAACTAAACAAAAAAGTAATGATAATTCTAATTTACTGGAAACACAAACAAGCCAAACTACGCCATTGCCGCCTGTTACTCTAACAAATACAAGTTCAGCTGGTGATCATCCTCAACTACGAACATCCCAGCAAGTGCACATCCCTGCAATTACTAATACAACTACAAGTCAATACGAAAGTTTGCCAAACATGAATATTAGTAGGTCTTCAGTTTACCAGACACCAAATATACAAAATGTGGCATCAAATATGTCTAATGTGAACATGCCCCAAGTAATTGCACCCAATTTATCAACTAATATCCCATCCTCAGGTCATAGTGTGACTCACGATATTTCCTCTAGTTTTCAAAGTGGTTCTACTACTGTTACACCAACAATTTCCAATTTACCAGCAAACTTACAACCAAATCTTGCTATGCAACATACAAACCTTATAAATCCGGTTTCGTCTAGTATGCCTGTTCATAATTCACAGAGCAGTATACCACCTATTGCACCTTCAATGCAAGGTAATATACAATCAAATATACCTAATGTTTCCAGTCCTATAACAGTCATGGGGCAGCCAACTATACCATCAAGTATGACAAATATAGTAGGCCATCCCATGAATGTTCAGAATATACATACGTCTATGCCTCCAAATCCACCTAGCATTGTGCCAAATATGCCTCATGCCAATATTATGATGATGGGACCAAATTCTATGCCTCATCCCAGTATTCCTACTATGTATCCAGCTTCACATCATCAGGAAAGAATGGCTCTTCAGCAACAAATACAAGAAATTTATTGCTTACCTCCTTCTAATGAAAATCAAGAAAAAGTCAGATGTTTACAAGAAAGGATAGCTTTAGTACAACAACATGAGTCTAATGATAAATGCAATGGTGGACCAAACTGCACTTTGCAAAACCCTGTTGTATATGGTGCTAAAATGGTAGAAAGCCCTCAGGTCACTAGTACTACAGGGCGTGGGAGAGGTAAAGGCCCTGCTAAACCGAGAAAACCAAGAGCTAAAAAAGAAAAGTTTGTTGTTGCACCGCAACCTTTGGATCAGCTGCCTGTATCTGAGGATTGCGTCACAGCTGGTACAGGTATACAAAGTAACTCTGAATTAGATTTAGACTTAAATGAAGATATTACGAATTTAGATAGCAGTGCAATTTCTATTGATGATGCGAGTGGTGGTAAAATCAGAAAGCAAAGGGGGCCACGGAAAAACAAAGAACGAAAACCCCGAACACCCAAGGAACCTAAAGTTAAAGAATTAGGTGATAAACCAGTGAAAGAACGAAAGAAACGCGAACCTCGAGATCCAAATGCACCAAAAAGAAAGAGGAGTTCAAAAAAAGATGCATTAGAAATTCAAGCTGATACTACAACTTATGAAATGTTAGATATTGATAAAGATGCTAAACCAAGTGAATTATCCACAAGCCAAAGTATCTCAAGTCAAGATATCCTTAATGTATCTAAAACTTCACAAGATCTTAATTTAGATGAGACGAATGTTACTGATTTTGATGATATTCCAGTTTCCAAAATAGCTATTAAGGATCTTTTAGAAGAAGCAGAAGCAAAGCGAGAACAAGTTGACAAAGATGAAGATACGGATTCTATATGCCAAAAAAGAAAATCAAAGAAACGGGCATCTACCGGTGGTAGTTGTAAAAAAATGACATTGAAAAAACCTTTAGGCGGTGGAAGAAAAAGAAAGCGAGGGGGATTGATTCCAGATTCTGACGGTGAACCGGATGATATGATGTCGACACCCCCTCCTTCACCCCCACCAGAAGCGGAGGATAGTCTAAAAAGAAGATCTGCTAGAAATACTCAGCGAAAAAAATATACTGACGACGTCATGCTGCGATTATCGGATGATGAATTTACGTTGTCCGCCCAAAAAATAGAGAAAGAACCGAAGTCCGAAGATTTAGACGCCAAAGAAAATATTAGACCTGAAGGTATGCCTAAACCAAATTATATGTACGTGAACACGACAGAAGAAGATTCCATGATAGTTCACCATGTGTTAGCATGTCGAATGGGAAAACGCGAACTAAAGAATGAACCTTTACCTATTGAAAGTGTACCAAAACAATTAGAAGGAGACGCTTCTGATACACTCGATCAATCCACTAGTGAGCCTTGGACAGGGGACAAAAATATAAAAGAAGATGTAAGTGAGGAAAATGAAAATATAAATAAGACAGTAACCACAGTAGAATGTGAAGTTAAAGCTCCTGAACTTCCCCAGGAAGTACAAAAATCGGAAAAAAAATCTAATCTTGAAAAAGAGAGTAATGAACTTAAAAACAAAAAACCTATCATGGTAGATGTTGAGGAATATTTTGTGAAATATCGGAACTTCTCATATCTTCATTGTGAATGGAAAACTGAAGAAGAATTGTATAAAGGAGATAAGCGAATATTTTCCAAAATTAAACGATTCAAGCAAAAACAAGCTCAACAAATGAACATTTTTGAATTATTAGATGATGAACCATTTAACCCGGATTATGTGGAAGTAGAAAGAATTTTAGATATGTCTGAAAATCAAGACCCTGCTAACGACACTGTTGTAAAACATTATTTAGTAAAATGGAAAAGTTTGCAATATGAGGATAGCACATGGGAATTGGAAGAAGATATTGACGTTGATAAAATTAGACAGTATAAAGTATTCAGTGAAATACCGCCAAAGGAAAAGTGGAAGTTTAAAAAAAGACCTTCTGCAGAGCAATGGGTACAGTTAAAAGAATCTCCCTTGTACAAAGGCGGAAACACGTTAAGACCTTATCAATTAGAAGGATTAAACTGGCTTCTGTTTTCTTGGCATAATAATCGCAATTGCATACTAGCAGATGAAATGGGATTAGGTAAAACTATTCAAAGTTTGACATTTGTAAATTCGGTCTGGGAATATGGAATAAGAGGACCTTTCCTAATTATAGCTCCTCTCTCGACTATACCTAACTGGCAGAGAGAGTTTGAAGGATGGACTGAAATGAATGTTGTTGTTTATCATGGATCACAACAAAGTAAGAGTATGTTACAAGAATATGAATTCTACTATAAAAATGAACAGGGAGAACCCATTAAAGAAATAACCAAGTTCAATGTACTTATTACAACTTTTGAGATAATCGTGACAGATTTCCAGGAATTAAAATCATTTAATTGGCGTATTTGTGTAATCGATGAAGCCCACAGACTTAAAAATCGTAATTGCAAGTTATTGGAAGGATTGCGTCAACTTCATTTAGAGCATAGAGTGCTATTATCTGGAACACCACTTCAAAATAATGTTAATGAGTTATTTTCCCTCCTTAATTTCTTAGAGCCCTCTCAGTTCTCAAGCAGTGATGCCTTTTTAAATGAATTCGGTCAACTTAAAACAGAGTCTGAAGTACTAAAACTACAAGCACTTTTGAAACCCATGATGCTACGACGCCTTAAAGAAGATGTCGAAAAAACTTTGGCTCCCAAAGAAGAAACAATAATTGAGGTGGAGTTAACGAATATACAGAAAAAGTATTACAGAGCTATCCTTGAAAGAAACTTTAGTTTTCTACAAAAAGGCACTGCATCTGCTGCAAACATACCTAATTTAATGAACACCATGATGGAACTTCGAAAGTGTTGTATTCACCCGTATTTGTTAAATGGTGCAGAAGATCAAATACAGTTTGACTACAAGCAGGCCAACGGAGAGGATAAAGAGGCATACTACAAAGCTCTTATTGATTCATCGGGTAAAATGGTGCTTGTAGATAAATTATTACCAAAACTGAAAGCTGGTGGTCATCGAGTTTTAATATTTAGTCAAATGGTTAGATGTTTGGATATTTTGGAAGATTATCTGCTATTTCGAAAATATCCCTTTGAAAGAATTGATGGCCGTATTAGAGGAAATTTAAGACAAGAGGCTATTGACAGATTTTCAAAACCTGACTCTGACAGATTTGTGTTTCTACTATGTACGAAAGCTGGTGGTTTGGGAATAAATTTAACAGCTGCCGATACAGTTATAATTTATGACAGTGATTGGAATCCACAAAACGATTTACAAGCGCAAGCCCGTTGTCATCGCATTGGTCAACAAAAAATGGTTAAGATTTACAGGTTAATATGTCGTAATTCGTATGAAAGGGAAATGTTTGATAAGGCATCACTAAAATTAGGTCTAGATAAGGCTATATTGCAAAGTATGAACACTACACAAGGGAAAGAAACAGGCTTGAAGCAATTGTCCAAAAAAGAGATTGAGGATTTACTTAAAAAAGGTGCATATGGAGCAGTGATGGATGAAGACAATGCTGGTGACAAATTTTGTGAAGAAGACATTGAAATGATATTAGCCCGTAGAACACAAGTTATACAGATGGAATCTGAAAAGGGTTCAACGTTTTCCAAAGCCAGTTTTGCAGCAGCAGATCAAAGATCTGATATTGACATAAGAGATCCTGACTTTTGGAATAAATGGGCTAAGAAAGCTGAAATTGACACCACAGAGAAAAAAGAAGACGAAGATCTAATCGTTACCGAACCCAGAAAACGCACAGTAATTAAAAGATATGGCCATGATGATGGACCTATGGAAATGTCGGATATGGAAGTAACCCCGGATTCTGATGAAGATGAAGAAGGTAATTATTGGTTTAATAATAAATGCTACTAACATGTTAATTAAATTATATACTATATTTTAAATTTTTTGCTGTGTTGTAGGCATAAGTTTAAGAAGTAAGCGAAAGAAAGAAAAACTTGGCAAGAAAGGAAGAAGATATGCAAGTGATGATTATATACCGCGTCATGAAGGTGTCCCAATAGATGAGGAAGTTGTTTATGGATCGTGGACAAGATCGGAATGTTTTAAGATAGAAAGAGGTCTACTTACATTTGGGTGAGTGAAAAGTTTTAACAAAACAATTTGTCCCATGTAAAGTGTTTTAAATAATGAAGTAGACAATGTATTATTGCAGAGTATAAATAACTTGTTTTCCAAATATACATTGTAGACATTGTTAATATAAATAATGTTAATAACTTTACTATTATTGAACAAGAGATGTCTGAGTTTATGCATTTTCTGCTAGGTAAACAATGTACCTTTATCCCTAAAAAGAAACTAAATATGTCTTAAAATTTTATGTATGGTGTATAGCTTTTAGTATCAGTAAGTACCTACTGTTTCTTATTTCACTGAGACTGTTAGTGCTGCATAGGATTTTTGTAAGTGCAGCCACAAGTCTTTACGGGTATGTGAGTTCCAGGACATTGTAAATCTGAGCATTTGTTGCGGACCCAGGTTCTGGGCCAGGGAGGGCAAGCCCGATTTTTATAATAGATATTTATATAAATTCTTTAATTATAGAGATGCTATTTTAAATGTCACTTTATAGGATTTTCGGCAAAACTGTTGCAAATGTCTTCGGTGCAAGAAATCACCCATAGCATTGACAAATTTATATATCTATGTACCTACACTGAGCCTTCAGAGGCCATTTCTTCTACCTTTGATCACATATCATCTTAGTCAAGTTTATTGCGCGTCTGGGTGTGCTGAATTGTGACCTTTCAATTGTAGCAGTAGAATAAGACATCGCCAATATAATTAGAAATCATTTATTCAATTAATACACTAAGTGACATGATGAACGTTAAATTGAAGCTACAGTTTAAAATCATAGATGAACACAAACAAATGCCACAGCATGTATTGGATTGTCAAGGTAAATTAGGTGAAAGCACCAAAATCTTCTGCCTGCTTGTGTCGATCCATAACTTCCAGTTTCCAAAATGCATAGAGCCTTATGAGAAGAATACTAGCAGAGAAACTCATGGCCACTTTTTTTAAAGTCAGATATTCAGGTAGGTAAAATAGTATTAGTATATATAACATAAAAGGTATACAGTATGCAAGTTGTTGCTACCTGAATTCCTGTTCATTTTATTGAAATGCTCCAAAAGCTGACATACCAACAAAAAAAAAAAAAAGAAAGAAGAAAGAAAGCTTCAAGAAAAGCTTGCAGTTGTGGACTGCCAACCATCTAAATGATGACGATGCGGATGAAGCGGAAAGAGGCGGCAGAGATCTGTTGAAAGAATTCCTTGGAGCACTCCTCATAATGCCACGTCCACCTCCGCCACGTCTCTACGCAGCGCCAGAGTCTAGCCGATTTGTGAAATATCTTAGCAGTCGACCAGTCGAGTTGCTCTTCGTTGGATACGGTGCAGAGGAAAGAGTTAATACTGGGGCCTTGCCCAAAGATGAGAAAAGTATTCCATATGAGGCTGGAATTGGGCTTTATAAAGCAGGAGGCGGTTGGTTCTATTGAGCCCGCCAATCTTCTTCACCTACGAAACTGGACTTCACTCGATATTTCGACACTAAGTATAGTCCACTCATTTGGTAGTTTTACCTCAAAAGTATGCGGGGAGTTTTGAAAATTTGTGGTTTTATAGATTCAGACATGCTTTTTTCTCGTGTCTCTGCCTCTCGTACCGCCATATCGACAAAAATGGCACTTAAAACAGTTTTTTTGAGTTAATTTGCCTAAACGGGTGTTGGAGTGAACTTTGCGGCTCTTGTACGCTGAAACTATTAATTTTACAAGAAAAGGTACAATGAGTGAAGGTAACATGAGTCGGTACAGATTTACTGTCATAAAACTGTTTTTTAGGCCATTTTTCCAATATTACGGTGCGAGCGACAAAGATACTAGGTGGCAAGTGAAAATTCGAAAAGAGCACGTCGAAATTCCGAAACCTCCTTTTTGAGCACCTACTAGTCCTCCGATTATATATTCAAAAACTGCACCATTGTACATAAAATTTAAGTAACACTCAATTTGTCAGTTTATTATATATAGGAACGAACAATTTTCGAGAAGTTTCAATCATTTGTCACATAGTTCTTACTTGTACAAACAAGGTGGATCTAAGTTGCTAAATCAATTCATATATATATGAAATTTTGGTTCTCCCAAGGTTAATAGATACTAATGCAATTTTATTTATCTCAACAATAAAAAACTAGGCAAGTTTATTTATTTCCACAATTAAAAACTAGGCAATTTTATTGATCTCAACAATTAAAAACTAGGCAATTTTATTTATTTCAACAATTAAAAACTAGGCAATTTTATTGATCTCAACAATTAAAAACTAGGCAATTTTATTTATCTCAACAATTAAAAACTAGGTAATTTTATTTATCTCAACAATAAAAAACTAGGTAATTTTATTTTTCTCAATTAAAAACTAGGCAATTTTATTTATCTCAACAATAAAAAACTATGTAATTTTATTTATCTCAACAATTAAAAACTAGGCAATTTTATTTATCTCAACAATAAAAAACTATGTAATTTTATTTATCTCAACAATTAAAAACTAGACAATTTTATTTATCTCAACAATAAAAAACTAGGTAACTTTATTTATCTCAACAATTAAAAACTAGGCAATTTTATTTATCTCAACTATTAAAAACTAGACAATTTTATTTATCTCAACAATTAAAAACTAGGCAATTTTATTAATCTCAACAATTAAAAACTAGGCAATTTTATTGATCTCAACAATTAAAAACTAGGTAATTTTATTTATTACAACAATTAAAAACTAGTTAATTTTATTTTTCTCAGTAATTAAAAACTTATTTTCTAATCAAAAACCCTAAAATATTACCTAGAAGTATTACCGCTTAATTTAACCTCTTAAGTTTGAGTATTCCGATTATCTAATTTCGGGGCACTTTCGGGACCGAGGCGGCCACTGATTGAGGTTCCGAACGTTTTTTTCTTGGAGCTCTGCTAGCGAGTTGGTAGAACTGGCACACAGCACGAGTTTTACAAGTTGTTTATTGTACTCCAAATGTATATGTGCGTATGTATGGTAAACAGTACTTCTTTACTTTTACGGACAAAAGAAGTTAGTAGGAATGTAACTAAACTCAGGGGAGAGAGGTGCCCCTCGCTGAACCGCTTGGATAAACCCATGTAAATGTTGTTACCATTTTACTTAATTTACCCTCAAATCAGTAATAGAGAATTCTGGGGTTCGAAAGAGTTTTTTCATTCCGAAACTTAGTCACACAAAACTTATTAACTTACTGTTTTCAGTCTTGACCTATGACTTAATGTCAAAAGTACTGAAACATTAAAATGACAATCTTCCAATAGTATGTTATAAAAAATCATTAATTATATTGAAAAAAAAAGCATGAGTGCCTTGAGACATTATATTACAACTTGCTTATTGATAGACATTTAAAAACTTCAATTTATTACCAAAATATAATAAAAACACACTTACTAGTTTGAAAGTAAAATGAATATGATTAATTGATTATTCATCCATATGTAACAATAAGAAATAATAAGCGATATTCAAAAATTTACAGATGGGCACGATGGGAAGAGATAGTAGAAAAGAATCAGTTTAGAAAAGGTTGGACAATTCCTGTCATTGAAGATTGCGCTCGAATAATTGTAAGTACTAAACTAACATATGGTTTACTTGACCTATTATCACTAACTCATTAAATGTACAAGACTTTTTTATGGCCGTGTCTGTTCTATGCTGATATTTTTGAAGTAGTAGTGGATGTTGACCTGCCTTTATTCATGTCTGTTTCATGATGTGAAGAAAAGTTGGACTTTAATTTAAGCACAGCACTTTGCTTGATCCTCTTTGATTTTATTGTAGATAAGTTTTAGTGACACAAAAAAAAATATAATGATGATTTGCCATGCTAATACTGAGAGCGTTTGAGACGTTCACTGAGTGGAATTAAATGCACTGAATGTTGAAAATGTTATAAAAAACAAATAAACATAGAAAACAAAATTGACACACCGTTTATTCGTTACAGGTATTGTATTGCTTACGACACTACAAAGGCGATGAAAAAATTAGAAATTTCATTTGGGATCTTATAGAGCCTTGTGAAAATGGTGAAGTAACAATATCGAGAAATCATAGTGGTCTGCATAATCCTGTGCCACGAGGCAGAAATGCTAAAAAGAAAAACAGACCCAAAGATTTGCCTAAACCTAATGATCTTCAAAAATGGGAGGATCTCAATCATTGGAGTTCTACAGATAAATATGATTGTGAGACATATTTAGAAAATAGTTATAAGAAGCATTTATTTAGACATGCTAATAAGTAAGTAATTACAGATAATATAAGCTATGAAAACATTCAAGCTAAATCAATTAATGACACGGGCAGAGATTTACTACTATAAAAGATTTTATATTTTATTAACTGAGACTTATATAAACTTTATGCACTAAAGTGGTCATCGGAAGACCTAATACTTGACTTACATAGCAGATCGAAATTCAAGTGTCTCCTTTGCCAACTCTATTCTAATACATCAAAGATTTATTATGGTATTATTTTTTTAGGGTTTTGCTAAGAGTTCGTATGATGTATTATATAAAACATGAAGTAATTGGAGATTATGCAACACAAATTGAAAACGGACTTCATGCTAGGTGAGTAATAAATTACTACTTAAGTATTAAAAAGTACTCTTTATTGACTTAACTGCTACCTAAAGTGAAACAATTGTTTGATAAACATGTCTATTTATTCTGATCTAGGTGTAATCTGCCTATAATAAGTGAATGTATTTAGAAAAATATAAGTATTGTAATTAGAAGTTTACATTTCTTACTAATTCTACTCTAGATAATAAATATAGTACAGGCTCTGTCTAAATTCGAATTAGATAGCCGTAATGACTGACCCTTATTTGCCCCATGGGTGTCGTAAGAGGTGACCAAGGTAGCAGACTTTGTAGGAAAACAACACTGCAAAGAAAAGAAATACTTGAAACATCCTATTCCAAACTGTCTGACCAGTATGGACACCATACTGTAGGAGAAATCCTTTCCTATCTCCATATGGCCTATGCCCTAAATACGACTACTAATGAAACTGTTGATGTGTGTGTGATATGTTTGAGGTTTTTATATTACATTCAAGATCCTTGCTTTACTTTAAACAATTTAGTGTGATTTTAAATAGCCTCAAGTCTTTTTTTAAATCTATGCCTATAGAATCTCAAAATAATATTTGTATTACACGCAGCTCTGTCTAACTTTATTAATGCAATACTTTTATAAACAACTGATGCTGTCAAAATTGTTTTGGAATATGAATTTTTATTTCACATTTGGTGACCATGTATAATTTCTAAGGTATTTTTTTTTTAGCGCTTTGGGCATGCGTGTGCCACGTGGCGTCGACAGTACACCACCACGACTTTGGTGGGACAGCGAGTGCGACGTTTCTTTGTTAGTAGGAACATACATTCACGGTTATGAAAATTATTTGGCGATGCGGTCAGATCCGCAGCTCTGCTTTGTAGATAAGCTAGGTCCACCAGACGACGCAGAATGTACAGACATAAAGTGAGTAACCTCAATCAGTTAATGTTTTAAGCCTTAAGGGTCCTACCACTTTTTTCAAATAATGCTTCCAACAGACATTAAACCGTGAACATCTCGAAGTTTTTTTTGCACTTATTCTTAATTGTTGCATCGTTTACCATTCGCTTTGCTTGTTGCTTGTATAAAAATTTGTTTCCTATCCCTCGGAAAATGTATTTCTCTTTTATAATGCGGTCGCACTCTTATGACTTTCTGGAGTTGTGTATAAAAAAATACGATGATGCAGGATAAAGGTTTAGAAGCGCGTAAACAAAGCTACGAAAACTAATTAAATGTCAGAAGGGAGCTATTATTTGGTGGTTACTGATGGTGTCCGTAATAAGGTACGGTTAGAGTCGCCACCTGTACTAATATAGTGATTTTTTTTATATAGGTGTACTTTATATTCTACTACACCCAAAATACTACACTACTACTACACTACACACTATACACAAAATACTATATATAAGTATCTCTTCACAGTTATTGGCTTGGTTTATCAATTATTATTTGTCAAAGATGCAAAAAGTAACACGAAATAGGTTTTTAAGGATAAATAGGTATAAAATACATAAAACATAGGTGCTCTTTTTTATGCTGTGTACTTTATTTTTGTTGTGCGGGAATGAAAAAATGTTAAAAAAGAATGGTAACCCTCGGTACTCGGTACGATGTATAAATGTACGATTTGGACGGATCCAGGAGCGAGGAGCGCAAGGTGCGCGGTGCTGGGGGACTGGGTGACGAGGACTGCACGGACGACGTGTCTAGCGGCGCTGGCGCCACTTCGCCCGCCGCCTCACCGCGCCCCGACGACGACAGCGCGCAGGGCGGATCGCACCTCTGGCCCTCCATGCAGGATCTCAACACGCGCCTGCGCCGGCTCATCACTGCCTACCAGAGAAACTACAAACGCGAGGAACTCAAAATGCAACAGCGAGCCAAGGTGAGCGGTCGCTTTGTCCTTACGTTTCCACTGATGTTCGAACTGTTGTAATTTAGATATGTAAAATAGTTTTAAGTTTTAACATTTCTAGAGACGGTGTTGTTCTGAAACTATTCCAACAATCTATAGGATTAAGATATACTGATGACGAGATGTTTTCATTCTTGAAGCGTTTCATTGGTAATGGCCCGTCCAATAATTACTTTTTTATTTTATTTATTTCTTAAAAAACACTTTATGTAAATTTACCAAAAAAAAATGGGAATGAAACTAAGAGCTAAGGCTAACTAAGGCTTTAAACACTCATTAACTTTTTACAGATGGAGCGAAGAGAGCGAATGGATCAGCTTGCTAGAGATGAAGTATCGCAGTGGCGATGGTCTCGTGCCGATGAAGAGGCATTCCGTCGTACAGTAGCATCGTATGGAGTCGAATTCGACCCTACTACTAAAAGTCTTCGTTGGAATCGGTTTAGAACATTAGCACGTTTGGATTCCAAGAGTGATGATGCTTTAACAGATTACTTGAAGGCATTTATGGCCATGTGCAAACGTCAATGTGGCCTGTCTGTAGGTGAAGCTGAATTGCCCACAAGAGCAGACTTGAAAGCCGAGCCTATTGGCGAAGATAGAGCAATAGCCACACTTGAAAGGTACTGTATAACAAAATCTGATTTAAATTATTTTTACGTACTTAAAAACTATTATTCAAAACAATGATAACAAAAATGATTGTGCTCGTATTTGTCTAGCCGTTGTAGAGTCGACCTTCAATTTAATTGTATTGGTGATTGAAGTAGTTACTATTGAAAACCGTGTTAATCGAGATAAATTCACTATTACACACACAATACAATATTACACTATCAATCAATCAATAAAAAAGATTTTATTAATTGATTGATAGTATTATATTTATTAATACACTCTTAAAATTAACATAATTTACGACCAATAATCTAAAAAAAAATATACATGATAACAATATTTTATATTTTTTTACAGAATTGACTTATTGCGAGTATTACGCGAAGAGGTCGCACCTCATCCCGCATTAGATACTCGACTAGCTCTGTGCGAACGCTCACCCGACGCACCGCCGTGGTGGCAACCCGCAAGGCATGATAAATTGTTGGTTCTAGGAGTGTGCAAGTAAGTACAGTTCTTAGTTACGGAAAGTCTAGTATGAACGTGAAGAAAGATAATTTATTTTTTTGTTTCAAGGCACGGGCTTGGAGATACATATAGCAAACTATTTTGTGACCCGAAAATGCCGTTCGCTGACTGCGCTAGCAAATGGTATGTGAATCAAAAAAGTGCAAGTAACGACGCTCACAAAGTGTCGTCGGACGAGGAGGACGGCGTCGCCGGGGAGTCGAATGACGGCCCTGGCGATGGACGTGTCGCTCTGCGCCGCAGTAAGCGTACCTCCGCCGCTCCCGAACGTACCGCCGATGACGATACCGACGCACTGTCCGAACTCGAGACTCTCGCCAAACTCGGCCGCATAGAGGATTCACTGCCACCCGAGCGCTGGTTCAGCGAGCGCGCTCTCGAGACGCGTCTGCACCACATCGCTCACGCCGTCCAAAACCGTGAGTGGCCCGCCGCCGCCGCCGCCGCCGCTAAGCCCGACGTATCCGACGACCGAAAGCACGCACAGAAACGGCACATCGCGATCGATGTTGAAACCGATCGCGCTAAACTGCACGCTCTACTGTCGTCGCCGCAGCAGGCACACTCGGGCGGCGCCACACCCACACCCGCCGCCGATGTCGCGCCCCCGCCCGCGCACCAGCGAGTGGCCGCGTCGCCCGCTCCGCCCGCGCCGCCCGCGGCCCCCGCGCAGGCCCTTGCGTCCGCGCCCGTGGACCTGTCGGCGCCGCTCGACCTCAGCGAGGCTCACGACTTCAGCGTGGCGCGCCGCACCGACGCCGCGCAGACCCCCGCTCGCGGACGCTTGGACGACACCCTCTCGAGGCTCATGAAGAGAAAGAATGTAGTGAGTACCCACCCGTATCTTATTATCTACTTGCGTGAAATCATTAAACCAATTTTTGAGTTATATAAAATCCTTTTTTCTTTTAAAACAGCCCGCGCCTGAGCAAATAGTCGGAAAAGAAAAGAAGAGAAAGAAGTTGGATGAAATAGTTTTAGGATTATCGGCGGCGAAGTGTAAAAGCCCTACGGCTTCGTCGTCGGAGCCGCCTCGGGGGCGCGGGCCGGCCGTACTGCCAGACGTTACGGTGACCCCGGCAGCACCGCCATCGTCCTCATCCGTATCTCCCGTTCAAAAACCATTTTCAGTCACGGTTACCAACGTTCCTTCGCCGCAAGCTTCAGCTAAGGAATTATCGTCATTTTTGCAACAGTCCTTAGAGCAAACAAAAATGCCAAAAGCTTCATCGATGACACCGATAAAATCATATTCTCATGAAGCGAAAGTAAATAAATGGTTAGCGGAGCAGGCCAGTGTCGATACTCGCCGACGTGGTATTACACCTCGTCTCGCACCTGAAGAACACGTACCTGTGGTTCATCGTGTCACTGGCAAACGAATAATTGGACCGAAAGCACCACAACTTAAACATCTCGCTCAATGGATTGCTGAAAACCCTATGTACGATATAGATTCAAAATGGACAGAAGGCATTAAAGAGCATATAAAGTTGCCTCAGGATGTTAGAAGTCAGAGACATTCACCTATGCAAAATACGAGCAATATAAATGAACGCAAAAAAGGTCGGCCGCCCTCATTAGATTCGTCATCTGCAAATGTTCTATCTTCAAATTCGCATTTAAATCAAAGTTTGGCAGGTTTAAACCCGGCACTTTTAGCTAGTTTATCTAGTCTAAGCGCTTTTGATCCAAAAACTTTAGCTGCAACACTTTCCAATTTAACAGGATTTGATCCCAAACTACTAAACACTTTTGATCCAAAATTGCTTTCCAACTTAAGTAGTTTTGATCCTAAAAATAACCCATTATTAAATTCTTTTGGGGGCATGCCAAATTTGCTAGGTAATATAACTGGAGGAAATCTTTTTGCTAATTTGGCTGGTTTGGGGCTCCCAGGATTTTCATCTTTGGATATGAATAATCTGAGTTCATCCAATGTGTCAACTGACACAAAATCAAAATCTCGAAAACCTACAGAAAGTGGAAATCCCTCGAGCTCGAAATCAACAAATTCACAATTTCCTTTTGTATTTCCTAATCCTAATATGTTATATCCGCAGTTAGGATTAAGTGGCCTGAATCCATTCGGCATGCATTCTGGCATGTCATCAGCATATGATGCCCTAGGTTTGTTAAGCAATAACATTGCAGCAAGCTCAGGAAACTCTACATTACAAAGTGCCAGTCACGGTGCATCACGTAGCTCTACAAAAACAACTACACCACGATCGTCGACGATAGTCACAAATTCGTCAACATCTAGGCAACAAAAAGTTTCCGATCGCCAACAGTCGAGCCAACTCCCACAGATACATTTGCCACCTGATCCATATCTTTTAGAGTCTCTTTCTAAACAATCTTTAAATTACGATGCTATCATGAGGGCCGATAAAAGGTCACGTGATGCTGACAATCACGAAAGTACAGCCACTGATTTGTCTAAGACTGACAAGAAAAAAATACCCTATGACACATTAAGGTCACACGTTCCTCCTGAATTTGTGGCAGTCCAAGAAAAACTGCTAAAAGGTGACAAAAAAGATATTGACATCAGTAAAATGTTACTTGAGCAAATGGCTTCTGGAGCCCTTAGCGCAAGCCTTGTAAGTTCTGCTGAATCTAAAAAATCTAAAGATGAAAAGGATTCTTCTGAAAAAACAAACAAAATATCTTCTTTAGAATACGTTTCACGATCATTAGCGTCTGATGATGGAGCCTCTGGTTTGTCTTTAGCTCATAGGCGAACTCATGAGGAAATATCAAATGAACCAGAAAATTTAGCACTTCAAGCATCTGAGTTGAATTCTGCAAAGAAAATCAAAGAGAATATTGGATCTGAAAAAATCTCCACTATCGAGAAAGCAACTGAACACTCAACACATACTGCAGAAATGGACCTAGAAGATCTGATAGCACCTTTAACGGTAATTAAAACGGGCATGAAAGGTGATTTTGATAATAGCACAGTTGCTAAAATGACACCAATAGAATTGACAACCACGCCAACATCTAACACTGAAAGAGATGAAAAGTCCCAATCGAAAATATCAAGCTCCTACCAAGATGACGCTAATCAAGGAGATAGCTCACTTAATGATGAGTGTACTAGGAAGTTAGATAGTGAATTAAAAGACACTAGTTCGCTTGAAGAAGCTGGGAGTGCAGATAATGATGCTGCACGCAGATGCAACAAAAAGAAAACTCGCAAACCATCTGAAGAAATGCCATCAGCATGTCCGCGGCGGGAATTGAGGTCAAGCTCTGGACGGCAATCAACTGATTTAAATACAAGTCAATAAGTTGATCCATGGTAATTAAACTTGTATATTATTTTGAAAAAAATATGATACACTTAAAGTAGCAAAATCCGTTTACCAATTATTCTGAATTTCAGCTTTGTCTACATTGAGAATTAGATTAGTTATAAGAATATTTTTAATTTAAACTTGTATGTTAAAAACTAAAGACTGGATATATCACATACAAATCCGAAATTAGTGATTACTTTCTTGTAAAATCTGTTCCTTTTTTAGTGAAATATGTTAATAATTGTATTCACGCTACGATTTTTTAGAATGCCCTTTATGCACAATATTGTCCTACTAACAGTATAGAAATGTGGATTAGAATTTCATTATGTAGTTTATACGATAAACTATTGACACTATAGAGATCTCTTACAAATCAAGTAGTTCAATATCTATTTGACTACTATTTGTTTTAAAATAAGTTAGAAGTTTGACAAGAAAATAACGCAAAAACTATATTTCGTAAAATGCGTTACATTTTTTATTCCTTGTTTTAATCTTTTATAAATTTAGTTTTTACTGTAAGATTTAAGTCAAACACTGAATGTGATAAAACTATTTATTACATGTATTCTTATTATTTTACACTGCTCTATGATTAATTGTATTATATAATTATGTGACAAATCATAAAATAAACATAGAACTGATATTGGCATTATTTTTAATTTCATTTACCTTTTTGGGTTTTGTACGTTTACTGGGCTCCTCGATGTAAGTATGTATGTGAATTAATCAGATCAAATCATAATGAAAAATTAATCCTGATAACATCCTAATCAGGATTACATTTAGTCAAGATAAAAATGTTTAGGATGTGTTATCGCTATTTATTAATCAGAGATCCAACAGTGGATTATTAAAGACTTGATGTGAAGTTGAACCCCACCCGATTAATTAACCTCGGGCCACACGACTTATTTACCACACGGCTCATACGATTAACTTAACCTTCGTGGTTTTGTACATCTCCTTCAGATTGCTGGTGTTCGCAGCTCGCTGGGCTCCATCACTCTTCTATCGCGACGGGTACGGCGATAGATCCTCATACGGATCTGACGGTATTCCTGCCTGTGAACTTCTTGTACAGATGTATCAGCTGCCGCAATAAGTTTAAGTTGGAACTCTCGTCGCTGTTCAAGGAGGTCCCAAGTTACTTGCGACATTCACTTTTCTCTGGTGTGTGTTACATGTACTAGAAGCACAGAATTCGTACATTGTAATCATGCATTTTTACAATTCTATAAAACTGACAATTTGTTAACACTTTTTTGGAAACCACAAGAGACGTAAACCAGAACCTTGAAAATGTGGTTCGAATCCTCAGGAGTGAAGGTACGAGATTATGTCGAATGCAGCGTACAGACACGAAGTCGAAGCTTTCAGAGAGGACACTAGGGTTAATGAAGGAAAGACGTGAGAACCCGCCAGTCACTTCATCGGCAAAACGGACTCTAAACCGAGAAATTAGTAAGCGTGTACGACACGACCTCCGATGCTCCAACACTCTTTTGATTGAAAGAGCAATCGAGCAGAATCGGGGGTCAAAAGTGTTTGTGAAATCTCTTGGAAGAAGCCATTTGACGAAGCTGACCACAGTAAGCGGAGAAGTCGTTGCTTCCAAGCTGGCTGTCCTTTCGGAAGTAGAAAGCTTCTATGGCGATTTGTACGCTTCGCATGCATCTCGACCTGATCCCGAAAATGAGGACCCTCGAGCCAAATTAACACGCCACTTCACCGAAGATCTGCCAGAAGTCAGCATTGACGAAATCGAGATGGCTCTTAGACAGCTGAAAAATGGAAAAGCCCCTGGAGAGGATGGCGTTACTACAGAGCTGTTAAAGGCTGGAGGTAAACCCGTATTAAAGGCGCTCCAAAAGCTTTTCAACGCTGTCCTGTTCGAAGGGAGGACTCCAGAGGCGTGGAGTAGGAGTGTGGTCGTCCTGTTCTTCAAAAAGGGAAATAAAACCATGTTGAGGAACTATCGGCCCATTTCCCTCTTGAGCCACGTCTATAAGCTGTTTTCAAGAGTCATCACGAACCGTCTTGCGCGAAGACTCGACGAATACCAGCCACCGGAGCAGGCTGGGTTTCGGAGCGGATATGGCACCATAGACCACATCCACACAGTGCGGCAGATAATACAGAAGACCGAAGAGTATAATCAGCCCCTGTGTCTAGCATTTGTGGACTATGAAAAGGCCTTTGACTCGATTGAGATCTGGTCTGTTCTGGAGTCCCTGCAGCGTTGCCAAGTAGATTGGCGGTACGTCCGAGTGTTGAGATGTCTCTACAAAGCCGCTACTATGTCCGTCCAAGTACAGGATCAGCATACAAGACCCATACCATTGCATCGAGGAGTGAGGCAAGGGGACGTTATATCCCCGAAATTATTCACTAATGCAATGGAGGACCTGTTTAAGACGCTGCACTGGAAAAGGTGCGGTATCAACATCAATGGCGAATACATCTCTCACTTGCGATTTGCAGATGACATCGTCATCATGGCAGAGACGTTGCAGGACCTACAACAGATGCTGAACGACCTGGCTGACTCGTCTGTGCGCATCGGCCTACGGATGAACTTCGACAAGACCAAGGTCATGTTCAATGAACATGTACTACCGGAACCGGTTGCGGTACACGGTGCCGTTCTCGAAGTTGTTCAAAAATATGTATACCTCGGGCAGGCTTTGCAGTTAGGTAGAAACAGCTTTGAGGACGAGGTGAACAGAAGAATCCAGCTGGGTTGGGCAGCGTTTGGGAAACTTCGTCGGGTCTTCTCATCATCGATCCCACAGTGCCTAAAGACGAAAGTCTTCAATGCGTGCGTCCTACCCGTAATGACTTACGGAGCCGAAACGTGGACACTTACGGTTCGACTGGTCCATAAGTTTAAAGTCGCTCAGCGTGCAATGGAGAGGTATATGCTCGGCGTTTCTCTAAGGGATCGCATTAGAAACGAGGTGATCCGACAAAGAACCAGGGTCATCGACGTAGCCCACAGGATTAGCAAGCTGAAGTGGCAGTGGGCTGGCCACATTTGCCGAAGAACCGATAACCGTTGGGGTAAACGAGTTCTTGAGTGGAGACCGCGTCTCGGCAAACGTAGTGTAGGACGTCCACAAGCCAGGTGGAGCGATGATTTGCGCAAGACGGCTGGCAGGAGCTGGATGCGAGAAGCCATAGATCGAACTAAGTGGCGTGAAATTGGAGAGGCCTATGTCCAGCAGTGGACTGCGATGGGCTGATGATGATGATGATGATGATGATTTGTTAACACTTTGTATGGCTCAATAAATATTATTATTATATAACACAAACAACAAGTTTAGAGTTAGGCACAAGCGTTTGATCTTTAATATTATATTATACATATAATACATTTGTTTATACATATATTATTATGTAATAGTTAAAAACAATTAGCTATTTTTTTTATATGTTTCCGTGTATATATTTATATATAATATTTTTATTCATTTAGATAATTTTGAAGCGGTTCGACCTCTCGTGAACAGTTGTGAGGTTTACATCGAAAACGGCAAATCGGTTCCTAAGCTCCAGTCTCAAAGTTTCTTGGATATCCAGAGTTTTCAGCTTGCTCACATCAAACATCGGCTTGTTATTGTAGCCTCAGTGGATGCACAAGATGCCGATACCTTCAATGGTACTACGGTAACGATAAGGTAGTGGTCATTATAAATAGCAGAACCCCTGCGGTTACGCACATCAAGCAGTGACGTTCGCCATTTCGAGCTGATAGCGGGGCGGTCAATTTGATTTTTGGTGACGCTGTGGGGGAACGGATAACATGTTCCTCCAACACAAAGGGAGGATCCTCCAACCAGGCGAGGTGATCATGCCTGGCGGGCCACCGCCCTACGGTTGATGTTGGGAAGTTGTATATATGTTAATCGGTGCGAGAACTTCTATTGCGCGATGCAGGATTGGTAGCTTCTTCGTGCACTACGTTACTCCGTAGTTCAGTATATCTTCAGTGGATGGCGTTGTGATATATTTATGTTGATGCTGTATGTGGAAGTCGCCACAACGCCATCGTCATTGAGTTCCTCGCTTGCGCTTTTACACTGTTACTGTACAGGTAAGCGCGTAGCATTGTTTTTAACGGCCTTGGTGGAGAAATGGGTCGTGATAATTCGGCCTCAGATCGGTTTCCAGACCAGAAGATCACGTTTCACCACATCAGAGAGTAGGAATCCCACGACGTTCTCTCGGGTATTCTCTTCATCCTCTTTCCCTGAGCATATTTTTATTTCTATGAGTCCTGTGGACGTCCTCAGTTCTCCGAATCCATTTTTCTTAATAGATGCATAAAGGTTGTAGTTGAAGCTGATTGCTCTGACTCCATATCTGTGAATGCTGATGGCCTGCAAGGCTGTGTGCTGTCGCCTACTTTGTTCCTTGAGAGTCGAAACTAACTTGTGTCTAAAGTTGAGACATTTTGAAAAAGGTCTCAGACTGGGGTAGACTTAATTTAGTCCAATTTAACCCTACAAAGACACAAGTTTGTGCTTTCACCGCTAAAAAACTGCCGTGGGTAGTATTTCATTGTTTTGAAGACACTCCGCTACAGATAGCGGTGAAAGCCAAGTATTCCAATATTGGCTGAGGCAGACCTCAGCCAATATTGGAATACTTGGTGTCGACATTTTGAGCGAAGTCCAGTTCCAGCAGGAAAGATGGCGACAGTATTCCATATGAGGCCGAATCTGCGCCCGAAAGCAGAAGGCGGTGGGCCAGAGTGCATTTCTGTCTCGATCTGTTGAGAACGTCAAGCTTCTTGAAGACCAGTTTAGCCTTACCCTTCAAATAGCCATGAAATTTGACTTCACTCGATATGTCGACACCAAGTATTCCAATTAATTATCCAAAAAGTACGACACATCTATATATATAATAAAACTGTAGAAAAGTCGTTTTTGTACATCAAAAAATAATTAGCCAGGTTGTTAAAGGACCACCAATAGAACCCATTTCCAGCATTTTTGGATTTTTGTCTGTTTATTTGTCCGGGCATCACGTAAAATGTACGAAAGCAATGTAAATAACTTTTATAAACAACATTGAGCGAAACTTGAAATAACATTTACTTTTTGTTTCATTGGAATCGGTTCAGACTATCAAAAGATATTTGAAATTTAAAGTAAAGACATAGAGAAATTCCAGAAGTAAAATTAGGTTTATGTGCACTTGGTCTCACAACTTCACGTATCTTTTATACACTACAATGTGTGAGTAAATTAAAGTAACAAAGTCTTTTGTTTAATCGTAATCGTAATCAGCTCTCACCTTATAAAAATTTGAAATGAATAAAAAAATCATAATAGTGTTTCCGAAGTAAAATATTAAAACAGCGTCATCTAATCGAACTTAGACTTGACTATATCAAGAGAACGACTGTGTGGCGGCGTTGTGCGTGTGACGTCATTTTCCGAATCGTGGTGTTAAGATTTTCCTTGGAAGAATGACGTTTGCCCGTGTCTGCCGGCCAACTTTGAGTTACTAGGTGTCTTTGAAGAGGTTTGTCTTTAAAAAGGATGATCGTAAACTGTTTTTTAATTCGTTTTATATTTAAAAAGGTTTTGCTTAGATTCGATCTTATTTTGAAGAGCGAAGTAAACAATAACTATAAATTTGAGTCAAGCAGAAATTTTATCAATCTTCATTCTTATTTTGTAAGCTTGTATTGTTGTAAATAGTAGACTTAATTGGTTCAATATTTTACTTGTTTGGTTAAGTTTTGGTTTAAAAACGGCCTTTTAGAAAAAAAAACAGCTGACCTAGAGCGTCACGCCCTCTCACGTGAGTCTGAGACTTTCACCTAAAGGTAGTCGAGCTTAAGTTCGCAAAGAATTCTGACTGCGGCTTTGCGCTCCGAAGAAAGCAGCGAGGGGACCGCGAAGCGCGTCTATCGGCTGACCGTTGCTAATCGAGAGCGCCACACTCTCTAACGCGAGTGCGAGTCTCTCTCAGAGAGAGAACGACCATAAGTAATAGCCAGAGATAATTATGTACGCGCGCAGTTGAAGGATGAAAGCTATTTAGCATCTGGAAAAGAGAAAGAATATGTGAAATATGACGAGCAGAAACAGTAGAACAGAATCAATCTCGCCTCGGCATTGAACGAGCTCGATATCATCTGAACAGAGTTTGATTGATGTTTCAAATATTATTCTACCATGGGACAGTAGGGAAAAAACAGGTTTTACGTTACGATAGATCGTAACGTAAAACCTGCTAGAGAATTGACTATGCGGTATTAGCGTCTGTGGGTGATATGACCGAAATTTGCAATTTTTGTGATGGATTGAAATGAAAAAAAAGAGGCAAATAAGAAAAAAAGAGGAAAAGTGGTGTGTGCTGTTCAAGTGGGAAAATTGTTCTCCAACATTTTCTAAATCCCTCTCACTTTATTAAAACTGTATCCTCTGACACACTTGTTATATTTCTAATTGATAGAAACACTTGACAATTATCAACAGTATGTATATTAACTTTAGTTGCATATCTTAATGTTAAACAATAATCAAATACTATAATCTTTACTAATATGTCAATAACAATAGGTAAAGATATAAAATAATCGGAATTTAAATGGTAAAAACCACGCAACTGGCCACCCCATAACGTACTTGTTATAGCCGCTATTTTCTTAAATGAACATTGTCTATTTGATTGTTTGTATTCTAAGTGAGTGCCTTTCAATCTTATTGTACAATAAAATATAATGAACATTAATATTGTAACTTCTTCTTCTTTTGATGATATGGCAACCAGCCGGATCAGCTATTTCTGCCAATGTCAAGTATTTAATGTCTTCAATTCTAAGTCTTCCAAGTCTTCAAGTCTTCGTCGTGATGGAATTAATGATAAAAAATATAAAAAAAGTGGATGACATGACATGGAGACCGTCTTTCGCAAAAACAAAAAACGATCTCCAATAATACAAATAATAATCTCAGTAATATTATAACTTATAGGAGCCGCCTAACTACTCTTATTATCACTTTCTAGACATTTTGACATAGTTGACATGAAAATGTAAACAGGCAATATGACGATATTATTTATGGCCAAAGTAAGCAAACGACATTCTCTTTGAACAGGGCCAGGGCCAACTGAAGTTAAAGAATGTTTGACATATAAGTAGGACCATTAATGTTTTTTTTATTCTAGTAGGTATGTAAATGTTATCAAAATGAGGGAGTTAGCCGCCACCAGCTACATTCACCCAACAGTCTGTTACGATTGAAGCGTGGCTCCACACTACTGACTACTAAATAAAATTTACAAACCTACTTCTTGCATCAATTATACAGATGTTGTGCAGTGCCAAAGTACATACAACTGGTGAACTCGATAGAAAAGTGAGTTAACAGATGTTTATTAATATTATTGAATATTTGCTGTATGTCCATATGATTACTTAAATTTGGGCGACATCGACACGACTACAGGGACACAATGACAGCGCCTAAGCCTAAACAAATGTAGTTGAAAGTGTCAGAGCAGTTAAAATTGAATGTTTAATTATTGTCACAGAAGAAATTATTAGGAATTATTTATGTTTCAGGAAAATATGTTACACTTGGTCCAAAATGTTGTAAGTATATACTTGATGTATTGTCTTTTATTTCTATCTTATTTGTTGTATGGATGTTACAAATTTTTAAGTAAAGGTAATGAATAGAAACTGAAATATACACCATTTTCTTTTAAAAAATAGTACAAATAGATTTTTAATAATTCAGAGTGTCTCAGTAATATTTGCAATTGCTTATAAAAATATCACAAATAGTTACATAAAGATTTTTCAGTTTCTTTTTTATTTTACATGTGAAGTCATTAATATGATTTAAAATATAAAATTATTTCATTAGACACCAGAAAATTAAACAAGATAGTACCTTCTACTTTTAGTAATTAATTGAAATGATCAAGGTTTTTAGTTTTTACATATAAATATCAGTATTATAAGTATTTAAAAAATACTTCTTTAAGTAATTAAATGTAGATTATTTTACATCAGAACAGCATTATACTTATGAATTCACTCATATATCATACTTCAAAGTTCATAGTTTTAAAAGTATCTTTAAGTATAAAAGTACATGTACTTAGCTGAGAAGTTCATTGAAGTATTTATTCCAATTGCTCCTATATTCAGCACTACTTCACTACACATATTTATTTATTTTGGAGTACTTTGTTTACTTTTTTGCTATGACTATATATAATTTATTACAACTGAAAATGCTTTTTTCTTTGATTCCATCATGCACTAAGACCACTCATTACTCTTTTTCATTTGGTCATCTGCAAGTAAAGAGTGTGTTTTAAAATTTGAAATAACTATTTAATTAAATAGCTTTCTGACAACAGAAAACCTGAAATAATATTATTATATCACTTATAATATATTACATTTATATTACATTATATACAAAATTAATAATTTATTTAAGCAGATTTTTAATGGATGATTGTTTGAATTATCCATCAAAATGATATAACAAGTGGGGTTTCATGGAGAGAGGGTGGTTTATGGTCCTACCAAAGTATTTCACTGGCACATACTACTCAATGTTCTACCCACTTTTATTTTATTTGTGCGGAAATCCCCTCTGTTATCACTGACTGGTGGTTATGTCGGACTCGAACCGATTAAAAACCGCACACCATCTCGGGTACTAGAAGCCGGGGAACCAGGTGTACGCTCGGAAGGAGATCCCTGGAATCCCGACGTACCCCGGGCCGCCCACTGTTTGTAGGTGGCCCTCTCCTGTATGGGAGCCCATATGTTCCCGTTACTAACCCTCTAGGCGAACACGCTCCGCAGCATCCGCGCCTCCATCCGAGCCTGCTTCTGTTAGGGTGACAGATGAAACTCAGTCTCCGACACCCGAGTCGCCTGCGGTACCTGGCCCTTTCCCGGACCTGGCGGGCCGGTAGAGTTCTAAATCTCTCCCGGTCCCGCTCCGCCGTCTCCTTAGCAAGCATAACTTGCTCGCAGAAAGAAACGGCGAAGTTCCACGCGCTCTCGCTCCGCAGCATGGCCGAAATCATACTACCGAGCGAGAGAACCCCCACCCCGATTGGCGCCACTAGATCACGCCTCGGCTCCTCCCACGCCGGACATTCTGCCAGCGTGTGGAGCGCCGTGTCCATGGTCCATGGCCATCGCAGCGGTGGCACTCGGGCGTTGGATCCTTACGGATCAGACACAGATGATCTCTGAAGGATCCTTTTTCAGTTATCACCTATGTCAACCGATATGAGAGGGTCCCGTGACGGCTCTCGAGCCAGTCCTCCATAACGGGTCTTATCGCCGCAACAACGGCGTACCCAGCGCTCGGTTGCTCGAGTCGTGTTGCGGAGTGGGGATTTCTAATCATCGATTTCTCGAGTCACAGGACTCCTACCCAACTCCCGCGCCTACTTGCGCCACTGATAAAGAGCTGCAACGGCTCTCGCCTCCAGTTCCCATGGTGGAGTTCCGGCCAGGAGACTTGCCGCCTCTAAAGAGACCCCCTTACGATCCTGATGGCCAGCACCCGTTGCGGCCGTCGCAATATCGCATAGTGCCAGCCCTCAGGGCCTCCGCCTATGATGGTGATACACTAGTGCCTCCCTGATGCAACTCCAGGGTAAAGTATTGAATGCGTTGGCGATGTCTAAAGACACCGCCGACAAAACTTCACCCCGGGAAAATTTTATCTTTATCCGTCAGAGCCCTCATGCGTATGATCGCATCCACAGTGGAGCGCCCCTGAGGAAACCGTACTTGTTGTCCGCCAGATCCGGCCCTACCCTGATGAGATGCTTGACGAGGCGCCTTGCAATAACTCTTTCGAAGAGTTTGCACACCTCGTCAAGCAACACTAAGGGCCGGTAGGCAGATGGTGAGTATGCCGAGCGCCCCTCCTTTCGAATGAGGAGCAGTTTCCCCGTCTTCCACAATTTCGGAAACTAGCCCTGCAAGAGGCATGCGTTGAACAACCCTCTGAGTCGGGGCTTGAGAGCCGGCACCTCATCGTCTAGAGCCAGGACCCACGCTCGGCCTGGAATGCCATTGGGTCTTGAGGTGGTGTTTTTAACTTTTAGCCGTTGCACCGCCAGCGCTAGTTCCGCCCAAGTGACCTCCGGCACGTCATTATCATCCACGTCAGGCCCTTTAAGCGTCGTAGGCAGAGCCATCTGTGGTGGAGTGTGCTCCACCAACTGCGATGGAAAAGTTGCCGACGACCCCTTCAAGCAGGTCTGGCTGAAGACACGGGGTCAACGGCGGGGACCCCTTGCCCCTAACCATGCGGAAAGGGCACCCCCATGGATCTCGCTCCAGTGTCTCTAGCAACTCACGGCGGGACTCCCTCTTGAGACGCTTTATTGCTGCCTGAAGAGTTCTCTTGGCACCCCTGTATTCCACCAACAGCTCCGCCTCTCGGGCTACCGCATCTTCAGGACAGCGACGCCTCCTGCGGAACCCGGCGCCTCGCAATATCGGGTTGAATCTTAGGCATCACCGCATCGCAGACGCGGGTCATTGCCTCCCGCAACCAGTCTGCAATATTCTGCCCCCTGAGCTTAAGTTGCGGGAGTGTCACTCTTGCTATAGAGATCGCCCGAGTCTTTGGCACGTTGACCGTCAGTCTCTATTCCTTCCGCCAGCGACAATTATCGACATCGCCATGTAGGCCGCGTCATCGACTTACTGCGTACAGCGCAAGTTGTCATCCGTGTAACAAGAGTATCTGCACTGGTGACTGGCAAACTGGTTCCCTACGGCACACCGGCACAGAGGAGCGAGACAGGGCGTTTTATACCGCCACTTAAAAGCGTCTGTCTTGCAAGAACGTGGCCACAATCTTCACTACTCGACGAAGAGTAGAAGACGTGGACAGCTTGTATAGCAACAGGCCGGCGTGCCGAACACGATCAAACGCCTTCTCGATGTCGAGGCAGACAGCAACGATCCGGTCACGCTTGTTGCGGTGGAGTGTTCGGCGCGATTTCCGTACTGTTGTCGCGTGGCTGAAGATTTAGTGGCATTTGGCATGTGCAGCACTACTGCTGTGTGTGTCTCAAACAACTTCGACGTCATCGAGAAGAGCGCGATGGGTCGATAGCTTTCCATCAGCAGAGTCATCATGATGGTTAGTTAGTAGCATGATGATTCTGCTAAGTCACCATATAGTGGGAAAGTGTCCGGTGCGAAGGATACCGTTGGAAAGACGCGTCACCGTTGGAGGTAAGTGACACTAAGCTTCGTTGGTTACCCCATCAAGACCGGGTGCTTTACGGAGAGGCATCCGGTGCATCATGCGCTGGATTTTTCCAGGGGAGAAGATGATGGGATCAGTTGGGCTATCGGATGCTCGAAGTATAGCTCGAGTTTCCTCTCGATCTCTGCTACGTGCTGCAAGTTGTGGGCAGAATACGGTCGGAAATGAGCTTCCAGGAAGTCGGGTGCATGTCAACAGGGTGTGCATTTCAGCCACTGCTAGGAGCTACCCGGTGGTCTGTAGTATGCGTACACTCGTGTAGGCTGGCTTCCGATGCAGACTTCTACGCCCAGAGCCTTCGCAGACT
The DNA here is from genome assembly GCA_003709505.1 of Hyphantria cunea. Classification (NCBI taxonomy): domain Eukaryota; kingdom Metazoa; phylum Arthropoda; class Insecta; order Lepidoptera; family Erebidae; genus Hyphantria; species Hyphantria cunea. The sequence goes on from PKRV01000478.1 coordinate 497,904, forward strand.
GTAGTATCGGTACTGCTAGCTTTTGGTGGACGACTTTCCTCTTGACCAGGACTGCCAAAAATCCCTATAGGTGAGCATTGATCCTCCCGGTAGACGTGGTATCCGCCCATTTTAAATGTCTCTATTGGTCTAAGGTAGTTACTACTTCTGGTTTAAATGTCTCACTAAGTAGGGCTATGTCCACCTGATGTTTTTGCTAAAAGCAGCTTCAATAGTCTAAACTTTTTGGTGACATCCCGTTGGCGTTCCAAAAGAATATGCGCAATTTTGTAAGCGTAATTTTGTATTATTCAATCAGTCTTCCATTGTACACAGATCCAGACTTACACAGATCTGATCTGAGTCGAGAACCTGTGGGAGAGGGTCCCAATTCTCAAGTAGCGCTAACACTATCTTCTGCGAGGTACCGATGATGTTGGAAAATCTAGGGTCCAGGTTTACCGTGGCCAGCTTGGGGGCGGGCTTCGGTTGTACAGTCCGCTTCGCGTTCGTCCAGCTCTCACGGCGTCCTCCTGGCCATCGTTGCGAGGCGCGTTTGCCTGTTCGTATTGCATCTTCGCCTGCCTCTTGTGTCGTTACCTTTGTATTATTTTAAACACATGACATTAATAAACTTTTTTTTTAATTTTAATCTTCTAGTTAATTATTTTATTCAGCTAAGCTTTAGATAGAAAAAAATATTGAATATTGTGTAGTGCTTATAGTTTATTTAGTATTAAATAGAGCTTATTCATGGAGACATTTAATTGGCTAAAGGCTATGTCACTATTTGTTAAAAAGGTTAATACATTATTCCTTCAATAAAAAGTGTTCAGTTCTAAGCAAGTCAATGCAAGATAGATATTCTAAAGTTTGCTTGCTATGCTAAACTGATTGCTAAATTATATTTCCACTTTCCACATTTTACATTTTAATCTAATTGTTATCTAATCTTATAATGTTACCACTCCTGTGTTAAAATCTATATGGTATTAGAAAGCATCACAATAAATGAGAAGCCAGCTTTCAAAATGTTTAATGCGTTCTTTACAGTTAAATCACTAATAATATGAAATATTGGTAAAAGGAAAATTATTAAAGCAATACACAACACGTTATTAGTTCATGTGTTTGTTGTTTCTAGTTTTGGAACAGATAAGAAGATCGACTGATTCACTGACTGACCTAATCAATACAGCTGAAATTTTCAATAGGTGATATAGATAGGCAATAAGAAAGAACTTTTTTAAATTATATCTCTATAGGTACAAAATAGGGTTTGAAATTTACATGAAACTTCGTTACTTTTGGTTGGAATATTTTCAACCACATTCAATACTCTACGAAGTGTAAGAATTGTAGGCGGGGTAGGGTCGTAAGGGAAAGGGTATAAGTACAGCTTTACTAAAATATGTTGAAGAGTTTAAAAGTTAGGTAAACAAATATTGCAATAGTGCGAAGCCGGAAGCGAATTAGCGAATTAAAACTCCCTCTAGCCTTTAAAAGTCTACTGCCAGACATTAGGCTTCTCTAGAAAAGAAGTCTGGTCTGCTGGACACCTTGGCCAGCGTGGCCAAATGGGTTAGTCCACGGCTTGCTTCAAATTTTCAGTACTAGGTAGTACACTCCCTTAGTCGTTTTTATTATAATCATGGTATAAGTAGGTATGGTCATATATTTTAATCGGTCACCACACGGATGATATAGCTAAGTGATGTTACAAAATGATTGATTGCTCCAAACTTTAGTTATTTAACTTATATAACTTGTTAACATATAGAAATCCTCTTGAACTGTCATTCACCATCATCTTCGGGCTTTGCGGTGTATTAGAATCGAACAGAGTGGTTCCGAAACCGAGCAAGAGAATTCCTTCTGTAATGGCCATCACTCGGCCACACTTTTGTGTGGTTCGCCATGACTCCGCTCTGCCCACCGGAATCGTGGCACCAGGTGATCTGAGGCGGCTATTAACCAGCTGCCTCCGTAATAATGTATTTCCCTTCCGGCTGGAAGGAAGCCAGCCTGGCAGCAGGTACTCATTCAAAACCTGGAATAGACTCGGACAGACTACAGACTCCCTCGGCGTTTCCACCGATATGCCTGCTGGACGAGGTGGTGGAACTTTTTGAAAGATTCATCGCCACCCGTATCAGCACCTGCGATAACCGATATGAGAGGGTCTCGTATATTTACTAGAGCCACTCTTCCATAATGGGTCCTACCGTCGTGTGCTCGGCGCTTAGTTGCCTAAATATTTCCCTTTCACTATGAGATCCCGGCGGTGTTTGAATTTTTGGTCCTCGATTTTTCAGTCCCAGGATCGCGAGCCAGTACTAGCCTCAGATGGATTCCTTTGAGACGCTTAAAAGTACAAGGCCTCAGATTTCTGAAGCGCCACTTTGAAACCTTGGCACCAGATCCGCTGTACAACATGAACACCAACAACTGGACGTCTACAAATACCCGTGGCTTTCAAAGACCAGTTAAAGACATTATAAGTGTACTAGTGCTTTTGACTGCACGACTGTTACTAAAACTTATTGAGTAATCTTCACTACAGCTACAGTTTTGTAGCAAGCAAGTACATTATTGTGTACAGCACTAGAACATTTGTTTTTTCTGTCGTATTTGAAACATTGACAATGTTGTAGCAACGTAGTTTATTAATATTACCTACCCCTTTGGTGACATATTTATAAAGAGTTCTAGATATCTGTAATGAGGTCCACAATAATTTAGTGTGTGCAGCCATTTCGTTTATAACACAATTTGATGGCTCTTCTAACTATACAGGTCTCTAATACTTATCTGTTCATTATATATTTAGCAGGGTTTAGTAATACTAGAGCCGACGAATTTACACTAAAACCTGTATAATGACATCACGAAAGCTAGTTGATAGTTATACAACAAAGAAAGGAAATCGCTTGACCGACTTGAGAGAAAGTGTACAGACTGCCGTGTATTTGTAGATCTTTGTAGTAGTATACATACCTACAAAGTATATAATATAATTTAATATGTAATAATGTGTAATATGGACTGTATATTCGTTAATATGTACATTATAGCCTAGAATAAAATATAATGCTATATATTTAGTCAGCACACTTTATAATAATACTCTATTTAAATTAATAGGATTAGGTATAGACAAGAATTCATTCATTGTCAAATCGAAACCAATCGATTATTTATAATGACCCAGGTGACTTAGACTATATAAATTTTATCAAAATTTCTTAAGTAGTCAGGTAGTCCTTTAAAATTCTCTTGCCACGGCTTTTGTACTTGCTTTAAATGTGTATTTTTTGTGGGCTATCTCCAACCGTAAATATTTTAGGAATTCTACACACTTGTGACGCATATCTTGACACATTACTAAATTCTGTTTATTTACTTGCAAACTACATACAAATTTTTAACAAGGCCGACTTACTCCCTTGTTTTTTTTTTGCTCTCGACACATCTCTAGGCCGGGTCGCTAATATAATACTAAAACGAAAAAACCTATATGGATTCAATCATGTTTGGTCAAAGAGTACAAGAATATAATTGTCGTGCGTACGTAATAACGGCGTCTGCGTCTCCAAAATGGAGTATTTTTCACCGTTTTAAATATTAAAGAATAATTTTAAATAGAATATTACCTAAAACCAAACTGAGTTGATCTGAGAAACTTAAAAGATTTGTTACTCGCGTTTTGTCAACATAACCTTACAAGCTAATCAAGGTCATAACAATGAATGCCTACACTATTTTATACAGATTTTTAATAGTATGGTATTAAAAATTTGTATAAAATAGTGTAGGCAAAATCATATTTATTTAGCTTAACTGGCTCTATTCTGTCAAGAATAAATATAAACATTGGAACTGGTTTTTTATATCATCTGTAATACGTTAAGTTGAAACAGTCTTTCGAGGTTTAATATCTTCTACTTTTATTTACAGCGTGCTACTAGAAGACTTTTCCTAGAACCCTATGTAACTTCCCTACAAGCATACGCCAACTACACCAATGCATCGAAAAAGGCCCCCGTGAATATACCTAAACTACCAGTTCCGAAATTAAAAGATACTCTCGAAAAATATTTGGTAACCGTAAAACCATTTTTGAATCTTAAACAGTATAATAAAACCAAGCTGCTGGTTAAAGACTTTGAACAAGGTGTGGGAGCGAAATTGCAAGTTAGTACAACTTAATATTAGCAACTCATTATATATATTTTGAATAATGAAGAAATATATTTATCTTAATGTGCACAGACTTTGTTAGAGAAAAGAGCAACCGAACGTGACAATTGGCTTGAAGAATGGTGGCTGGCTGCGGCTTACTTAGAATATCGGGACCCAGTGCCGGTGTTCTCAAGTCCTGGCTTATTACTTCCTTACGGCTCACTAAAACCTAGTGAACAACTGGAATTCGCAGCCAAAATTTTATTGGGTACACTGGAATACAAAGCTAAAGTATACAGGTGTGTTTAAAATTTGTTAATGCTCCTGTTATA